>LNAC01000014.1:5311100-5423401 GCA_002007465.1 Ailurus styani
GGAGGTCGACGTCCCCGCGGGCGGTCGGCGGTGGGCGTCGCTGCTGCCGCTTCCCCCGCGCCATGGAGGGCACGGCCGTGGCAGTCTGCGAGGTGATGCCGGAGAGGGAGAGAAACCAGAACACAGTCTGGGACGGGTTTTGTGAGGGGGCCGCGAAGTTTGGGCAGAGGGGTCTGGCGGTGCCTGAGGTGGGAATGACGTGCTTCGGTGAAAGCCCGCCGGCCCCACACGGGGCTGTGAGGAGCGCATGAAGGAGCCCCTGGGCAGGGAGGACCATTCCCTCAGTTGGGGGGACGCCCCTCCCCCCTCTCCCGACAGCGCAGGAAACCGAGGCCGGGGAGACTGAAGTGTTGGCCAGGCGTTGGCGGACCAGGCAGGTTAGGGCCTGGAGACCACCCGGGGGGGGGGGTTGGGTTGGGGCTTCCCCCGGAGCTGAGGGGACGTGCAGGAGGGACGAAAGGCGAGAAGGCGAGAAGCAGTGCGGGCGAAGTGGGAGGGAGCGAGAGTCGTGTGCGGCCGGCCGGTGGGCCACAGCTTGGGGCGCACTCCTGGCTGGGACCCCGAGCAGTCGAGGGTGGACGGCTGCGGTGCAGAGGCCTTCCCGAGCTCCGACCACCCCGCGCGCCGGAGAACTTTCCTGCCCTGGACGGTGGGACGGAACGCCCGGCGCCGCCAAGCCACGTGGCTTCACACCCGTGCGCTCACACCCGTGGCAGCACCCTTACAGCCGCCACCGGATCCAGTTCTTAGCCATTGGTCTTGTAAGGGGCATTAAACAGAACAGAACCACAGGCCAGGCGGGGTTGACCCGACGGCACCTGAGGGTTCGCCCGGTCCTCATGCCTCCTTCGTTATCCTCAAAGAAAGTTGGAGGATTCAAATGGACAGACGGCAGACGCTAGGCTAGAACCCAGAGCTTCTGACTCCCAGGCCAGTGTTCTTTTTTTTTTTTTTTTAAGATTTTATTTATTTATTTCACAGAGGGAGAGAGATCACAGGGAGGCAGAGAGGCAGGCAGAGAGAGAGGGGGAAGCAGGCTCCCCGCTGAGCAGGGAGCCCGATGCGGGCCTCGATCCCAGGACCCTGAGACCATGACCTGAGCCGAAAGCAGAGACTTTAACCCACTGAGCCACCCAGGCGCCCAGGCCAGTGTTCTTTTCCCAGCTCCTCTCTCACAGGTGACCCTGCAGGAAAATCTAAACAGAGGGGAGCACTCTGCATCAGAGGATGTGTGAAGGAAAGCGTTAGATTGTAGGAACGCCTGGAAACCATTTTTTATAAACTCGGATACACATGAGGATCTTCATTCCCAGTCTCTTACCGAGATCTCTTTGTCTTTAAGAAAAGGGGTAGTAACTTTCCCTGGGGTGCCTTAGTGTGGAAGTGAGAGTGTACTTTCATAAATGATGGAATTAAATACAGTATATTTTAAATTTGTCTCATCAAGATTGAATGTTTTGTCTAGACATCTTGGGAACCTTAAGACTTACATTGTGTACAGTTTTCACTGCAGATGAACTTATTCGAAAGAAAAACTAATGTCTGTTAAGCATTTACTATTACATATGCAAGGCACCGTGTTAAGCACTTTGCTCTTATTTTGTTTATATTTCACAGCAGCCATACCTGGTAGTTTTGTCCTCATTTTGGTAAATGAGGAAGCTGAGGTAGAGTGGAGTTAAATAACTTGCCCAAGATCACATGGCACATCAGGGATTCAAACCCAGGCATCCGCCTCTAAAGCCAGTGCTCTTAACTAGTATTCTGATCCTCAGAAATGATGATTTAATGAAAGGTAAAGATGATTCATAGCCAGATGCCAGTCTTATTCATAATCTTCATATTGGTTTTCACTTGGGGAGGAAAAAAGAAACAAGAAAAACTCCCACTTAATTTTTCCAAATTATTATTTCCAGATGAACTTACCCTTTGAATAAAACAATTTATTGTCTCCATTTCCTGTCTTGTTGGACATTGTGTTAATTTCCTATGTATCCTTTCTTATGTCACTTTTCTAGTTATTTCTTCTGTGTAGATACAATGCTTCGTTCTGAACAAAATGTAAATCTGACATTTTCCAAGCAAGAATATTTTTTGGAAATTAAGATCGTTAACTGTATCATATAAATTTGAAATTACCATGATTTCTAAAGACTTGTTTTCTTTGAATTGTGCCATTTTCAGATTTTGAAATATTTAATAATTCACTGGAAGTGTGAAACAGCAGGAACATCAAAGGGAGCATTGCTACAAGGAGAGCTAGTGATTTCCATGGAAGCATTAAATTCTAAACACCAGGCAAATACTCTTCATTGTGTAACAACTAGTAAGTAGAGGAAGAAATATTGACTTTCTTTGTTTTGTTATGATTTGTTATAGTTAATTTAAAAACTTAAGTTATAATCTTTTATCATGTTATCACTCCAGGGTTATTCTATAGTTTAAAAAATTAAATAGTTGGGCACCTGGGTGGCTCAGTGGGTTAAAGCCTCTGCCTTCGGCTCAGGTCATGATCTCTGCGTTCTGGGATCGAGGCCCGCATCGGACTCTCTGCTCAGTGGGGAGCCTGCTTCCTCCTCTCTCTCTGCCTGCCTCTCTGCCTACTTGTGATCTGATCTCTCTCTGTGTCAAATAAATAAAATCTTAAAAAAAAATTTAAATAGTTATGTAATAAGCATCTGGTGATAGATTTACAAATGCGTTATACAGGAAAGGTGAGTACAATGGCTCTTATCAGAGGATTATTTATTTTACTGGCTTAAGAATTCTCCAAAACAATCTTCTTGCTCTTGGTTTTAACCTCCTCTTTCATAGCAAAATTATATTACATTGAATTTTATCCCCTTTTACATGTCCAGACTTTGGTAGTCGGAAGAGAGCCAAAAAATAAAGGAAAAGGAAAAGAAATAAGGTGATGAATGGTGCATACTATAAAAATCCTAACTTGCAGTTATTTTGAAAATAAACCTTTTCCATTTGGGTCTTATTCCCTCATTGTTTCTGCCTACACTCTTGAGGGAAAGCTGATGCATTGAGTGTCGCTGGAACAACTAATTTTCTTGAACTTTTGAATTGATAACTTGTTTGGTTGTGTGTGTGTGAGGGAGGGGGGGAGAGAGAGAGAGAGAGAGAGTGTGTGTGTGTGTGTGTGTGTGTGTGTGTGTGTGTGTGTGTGTATCTAGGTTTACTGAAGGATACTTTGGGATGAAATTATCCCGTTAGCCTTAGAGGAGTCATCCTGAGTACCAGCTGAGACTGAATAGTACTTTAGGCTCTACAAGCCATTGTGTCACTGAACTGGAATGCCCTGTCTTCTTTTTGGGTACCTAGCAGTAAATGTCCTTGAGAGAAATATGATAGGTTGGTTTGCTCTTACTGTGCATGAACTCCATTCTGACTGAACAGAGTTCCCACCATTCATAAGAGAGTTTTGGTTAGCTAGACGGCTATGGTGATGCTGGTCTGTATATGGTTGTATTAGTTTATGCATTGATTGTAATCCAATAAACTGACCAACGTAGTGGATTGATTTCACTCAAAGTGGAGGACTTGAGTTGTAATAGCTTTTGGCAAAAAAACCCAATTCCATAGGCATTTTGAGCTTAATGGACTTGTTCAGCCCATGTGAAATATAGGGATCTTTCTCTTCTATTTATTGTCTTTATTGTCTCTGACTTTATGTAATAATTTTCATAATTTTTTGGTAGAAGGAAGGGTGGTACGTGTTTATCATAAAACGTTCCAACATTACAGACACATATATTATGGAAAGTGAGACTTTCTAATCATTTCATCCCTTGAGATAATTACTAATTAACATTCGATATGCATTCTGCTAGATTTTTCTATGTGTAAATTCATAGTTTCTCACCAGGTAGAGAAAAAGCCAGATTGTGAGTGTTCTGGGATGGAGGGGTAAGAGAGGTATCTCAGCATTTAGTCTTTATGTTCATTCAGGCCAGTTATTTTTAATACAACTTTGGTCCTCAATTCAAAAACCCATGCTTTTTCCTTTTCAAAGAATAACCTCTCCCCCTCGCCCTGCCAAGGTTAGGAAGGGTCAGTCCCTAGAATGCTAGTGGAGGAAAGATTCTAAAGACCTGACTACTTCTTAAATCCATTTTTTCAACTAACTCTCCTTATTTTAGCTCCCACCCCACCTCTAATTCCAGAAGTCCTTGATTCTACCATTCTTGAATCTTTGGGGGATTTTGTTGCCTCATATGGGTTGTTTCTTTCTAAGGTCACCTGAATCCTATCCCACTTGTCCTTCTGCTTTTCAGTTTCTAGAGTTTTATTATCATCATCTTTGTCCTTCTCTGTCCTTGTGGGTTTATTCCTCTAAAAAATACCCCTTCTATTGTTTTATTGCAATTTCAGGAGGTAGTAAAAATAATGGGTATGTTCAATCTGCCATCTTTTTTAAGATTTATTTATTTATTTTAGAGACAGAAGTTAGAAAGCTAGCAGGGGAAGGGAGAGAGAGAGACTCTGAAGCAGGCTCCACGCCCAGCACAGAGCCCCAGACAGGGCTCGATCTCATGACTCTGATCAGGATCACGACGTGAGCTGAAACCAAGAGTCTGATGGCTAACCAACTATGCTACTCAGGCGCCCCTTAGTCTGTCATCTTTACTTGAAAGTATGAAGTAGTGTATTTGGTCTGAAATCTCTGATAATGAAAGACCATGTATTAGTTATCTAGGGCTGCTATTAAAAAGTACCACAAATATAACATAAACTTATTCCCTCACAGGAATCGAGCCAACAGTCCAAAATCAAGGTCTAAGTAGGGTTGGTTCCTTCTGGAGACTCTGAGGGAGGAATTTATTCCGTTCCTCTCTCTTTGCCTCTGGTGATTGCCAGCAAGCTCTTGGTGTTGGCTTGTAGTCATATCACTCCAGTCTTTTCCTCTGCCTTCATGGGATAGCCTCACTCTGTGTTTTATCTGTGTCTGTGTCTTCACAGTAGCCTTCTCAAAAGGACATCAATTGGATTTAGGTCCACCCTAACCAGTATGACCTCATCTTAATTTGATTTGATTACATTTGTGAAGAACCTGTTTCCAAATAAAGATATCGTCACAAGTACCAGGGCTTAATTCTCCAAAATCTCTTTCAGAGGCACAAAATTCAACTCACAACACCAGCAAATTTTATTACTTGAACGATCCACCTATGAGAAACTGAAGAGATCATTATATAGTTTTTCCATCAGTAATTGTTGACGTCTTTAACATATAATTTATTGTAGTGTTTTTCATAGTGTGCTACAGTATGTTTATATGAGTTATGAGGAAGGTGTTAATGTAGTCATATAAATTTGGGGAATGCTGATTAAAATCAAATGAGAGGTGCCTTGGTGGCTCAGTTGGTTGAGCAACTGACTCTTGATTTTGACTCCAGTTGTGATCTCAGGGTTGTGAGAGTGAGCCCTACATTGGGCTCTGCACTGGATGTGGAACCTGCTTAAGATTCTCTCTCTCCCTCTGCTCCCCACCCTCCCCACTCGCTCTCAAAAAAAAAAAAATCAAATGAGTTTCATTATATCTTCTCAAAACCTTCGATATGCCAGTATAGACTATGAATCTTCAAAAATGGGCTATAGTAACAGTATTTTCCAAACATATTTGACCTCATAGCGTAAGCTCTCTCTCTCTCTCTCTCTCTCTCTCTTTTTTTTTTAAAGATTTTATTTATTTATTTGACACAGAGAGAGAGATTACAAGTAGGCAGAGAGACAGGGAGAGGAGGAAACAGGCTCCCTGCTGAGCAGAGAGCCCAAATGCGGGCCTCGATCCCAGGACGCTGAGATCATGACCTGAGCCGAAAGCAGAGGATTTAACCCACTGAGCCACCCAGGCGCCCACTCTCACTCTCTTTTTAAAAATATTATCTTCTGTTCTTTAGAGGGAATTTTGGGGAATGCTGTTGCTTTAAAAACGTGTTTTACAAATAAGTCTTACTGTTATCTTTGGATTTGAAGGATAGCTCTTTATTACTTTAGTACAGAGACATTTGAAGTATAGCTGAAAATTGGGGGCTGGAAGGGGTGTGGAGCAGGCAGGATAATTGCTCTTCGAGTACGTTCACCGAAGGTGACCCATTTTCAACAATAGTTGATATGGTACTTGTTAAAATTAAAAAATAATTTTCTTGTTTTTTTAGATTTTTTTCAAAAATTTATTATTTATTTGACAGAGACAGCAAGAGAGGGAACACAAGCAGGGGGAGTGGAAGAGGGAGAAAGCAGCCTTCCAGTTGTCGAGCAGGGAGCCCGATGCGTGGCTCGATCCCAGGACCCCGGGATCATGACCTGAGCCAAAGGCAGACGCTTAACAACTGAGCCACCCAACCGCCCCTAAAAAAAAAATGTTTGAGGAAACAAACATATGCAATTGAGAAATATCATGGACACACTGTCAGATATATAGGTTGTATTTTTTTCTTATTAATGTTCAATTCCTCACTAATCACTGGTGTAGGCCTGCCACCACCTGCCATCCCTGTCCCAGTGACCCACTCTCAAGTTAGAACCAGTGTGTGCCTGTGAGGAATGTTAAAAAAATAAAAAGATAATTTTTTTAAGATTTTATTTATTTATTTGACAGAGAGAGCACAAGCAGGGGGAGTGGCATGTGGAGAGGGAGAGGCAGGGAGCTTGATGTGGAGCTCCATCCCAGGACCCCGGGATCATGATCTGACCTGAAGGCAAACACTTAACTGAGCTACCCAGGCACCTGAGATGATTGTCTTTTATTGAATATTCTGTGCTACTTGGGCTCAGGCCTTTTGAAGTACCATTTGTCTAGAATCATCCAAAATCTGGAAATGTAAAGCCCTGTTCTAATAGCATTTCAGTAGAACTTTTTGTGATGATAAAAATGTTCTGTATCTGTGCTGTTCAGTACAGTAGCCATTAGCCACATCTGGCTAATGACCCCTTGAAATATGGCTAGTGTGACGAAGGAATCTTATTTTTCATTTGATTTAATTTAGCTAAATTTAAATTTAAATAGTTACATGTATCTAGTGGCTACTCTATTTGGACAGCAAACATTTAGAGAATGGTGTTGCCTCTCACTGTAGTTCAGTTATTCTCAACCTTTTTCCCCTGCCTGAGGAATGCAGATTTCTAGAGAGAGAGAGAGAGAGATGTTTTCATTGGTTGCTATAGCAGTGATTCTTAGATTCTTAACTGTAGGTTAAACCTCTTGGGGAGAAATGTTCAATTTAGAAAAAGTTACCAGATGGTTCTGAGGGCTTAGGTACCTGTTTCATTCTTCATCCTCTTCCCCTGAAGAATCATTGCTCCAGGGACACCTGGTTGGCTCAATCAGTTGAGCATGCGACTCTTGATCTCAGGGTTGTGAGTTTGAGCCCCACATTGGGGGGCAGAGTTTACTTAAAAATTTTTTTGTTTTAAAGATTGTTGGTCTAACTGTTTTGATGTTCAGAGTTAAAACTCTATATATGAAGAATTCTTACCTGATAGTCTAATATTTTCTACTAGAGAATAAATTGTTTAAAAGAAGGGCCAACATTTTTAATTGAATCTTATATTGGAATATGGGTTATTGTCATGATATATTCTGATTACTGGCTACAGTTTGCAGTCTTCCTATAATCCTTTTCTCTCAGGAATACTAATACCTAAAGAAGTAGTCCTGGTGTTGGATGTAGGTGAAAAGACTTGCCATTTAGTTCTCATCTCCAAAAAGTTATTCTGCTGCCAGAGAGTTGTTGTAGCCTCATAAATGCTTTTTTGGTGCCTCCATTTTTAGTAAACTCATTACAGAGTGGTCACTTTTTTTATGTTCTGTATCTATAAGCAGTGTTGTTAGATTCTTTATCTAAAAACTCCCATTAGATTCTTTAAATAAATGTTTAATTATTTGTGATATTTTTTTGTATTCTGTTTCTTACAGTTGCTTTTGCAGGAAGCATTTATGGTGGTTTGGTTCTCAAGAAGTTCCTAAAAGGTAAAGAATGATTTACTCTACTTTCATGAGATTAAGTCTCTTCCTGTCAGTACATTTGGTATTTTCTAAAACAGACAAACTGAAAGATAGTGTTGTTAGATTTAGCAAATAAAAATACAGGATGCTGACTTAAATTTTAAGTTCAGATAAACAATGAGTAATTTCGTAGTGTAAGTATGTTCCATGCAATATTTTGTCCTATATATTTTTTAAAGATTTTATTTATTTAACACAGAGAGAGAGAGATTACAAGTAGGCAGAGAGGCAGGCAGAGAGACAGGGAGAGGAGGAAGCAGGCTCCCCGCTGAGCAGAGAGCCCCATGAAGGCCTCCATCCCAGGATGCTGAGATCATGACCTGAGCCGAAAGCAGAGGCTTTAACCCACTGAGCCACCCAGGTGCCCTTTGTCCTATATTTTATCTGGCAATCCTGTTGAAAGATAATCTATAAAATTGTATAGATTCAGGAATGAACAAGATACCTAGGACTCTATAGCTTCTCTGAATACTCTCTATCCAAACTCAGGCAAAATTATCCTAGATATAATATAAAATGTTGGTAAAGCATTTGTTTCCATCTACTTCAAAGAAATAATGTGTGGAGAAGGCTTTACTGTAAATTGTTAAGGCTAGTATTAATACTGTACTCCACATGCCAAAGTCGGTATGGTTTAGGAGCTTTTGGTGACCTTTGTTTTAGTTCTTCTTTCCTTTGATTTGAGAATAATTTAAAGCAAAAGGATACACATTTATTTTAAGGAGATCAGAGTGATCTGACAGTGTTGTGTTTTCATATTTATCTTCTCTAGTTGTGTGGTTTGTAAATTATCCACTGGGCCTTTTCCTAATGTGTGGTTAATTTACAAATTTTACAAAATAATTTTTTCTTGCAAGCTTATACCTTTTATTTAAAATTTTTTTAAATTAACATATAATGTATTATTTGTTTCAAGGGTACAGGTCTGTGATTCATCAGTCTTACACAATTCACAGTACTCACCCTAGCACATAACCTCCCCAGTGTCCATCACCCAGCCACCCCATCCCTTCCACCCCACTTCCCTCCGGCAACTCTCAGTTTGTTTCCTGAGATTAAGAGTCTCTTATGGTTTGTCTCCCTCTCTGGTTTTGTCTTGTTTCATTTTTCCCTCCCTTCTCCTATGATCCTCTTTCTTGTTTGTCAAATTCCTCATATCGGTGAGATCATATGATACTTGTCTTTCTCTGTGAGGTGAGTTTTTCTGCCTTGTCATTTTGTCCAAAGAGGATTAGATGAATGAGAGAAAAAAATGCTTAAAGGGTAACAACGACCCCAGTGGTTGCTTTTCTGTTCATAGAACTGCTGCTATTCTTTTTTTCGATCTCCTGTTGAGTTTGTAGGTGTTCAGAATGGTTTGGTAACTATCTAGCTGTATTCCTGGAACCAGATGAAATTTAGGTCCTCCACCATCTTGCTCCTCCCTACAAAATAATTTTTAAAAGAAACCTCTCCAACTAAATTTGGAATATAAGTAGATTGTGGTTTTTTTTAAACTGTACATTTGTCATTACTTTAAGAAAATGTGCTGTGTGTTAAATATGGAAACAATAAAATACATTAGAACAGTGTGATGTTATAAATGTTTATGAAATTTATTACCATTAGACTATTTATTTAACCATTGAACTTTAAAAAATTGCAGTGTTCCTTAGTGCTTTTTAAAAGGCAGTCAATTAAAAATTTTATTTAGATCCACATTTCCAGTAACCCAATTACTGTATAAACCAAAGTACCTTCCTTTATCTTGGTCATACCAAAGAAAAAGAAAAAACTATTTTTGCAACTCACAAGATGAGTGACTCTAAGGACATAAACATATAGGAAATAGTTTTCCCTTTTGGAACTTCTTTTTTTAAGTAATTTTCATTTTTTAAAATTATTTTTTAAAGTTTTTATTTAAAATCTAGTTAGCATACGCTGTAATATTAGTTTCAAGTGTACAATTTAGTGTTTCAGCACTTATATAAAACACTCAGTGCTCATTGCACTGAGTGCACTTTTTTTTTTTTTAGGATTTTATTTATTTGAGGTAAAGAGTGAGAGAGAGAGCGTGAATGGAGGGCAGAGGGAGAGGGAGAAGCAGGCTCCTCAATCTCAGGACCCTGGGACAATGACCTGAGCTTAAGGCAGACTCTTAACCTACTGAGCCATCCAGGTGCCCCCAACCAAGTGCACTCCTTATAGGCCCATCACCTATTTTACCCATCCTCCCACCCACCCACCTCCCCTCTGGTAACCCTTAGTTTGTTCTCTACCTGTGCTCTTCAGTCTGTTTCTTGGTTTTCCTTTCTCTTTTTTCCCCCTATGCTCATTTGTTTTGTTTCTTTTTTTTTTTTTAAGATTTTATTTATTTACTTGACAGAGAGAGATCACAAGTAGGCAGAGAGGCAGGCAGGGAGAGAGGGGGAAGCAGGCTCCCCGCTGAGCAGAGAGCCCGATGCGGGGCTCGATCCCGGGACCCTGAGACCACGACCTGAGCCGAAGGCAGAGGCTTAACTCACTGAGCCACGCAGGCGCCCCTGTTTTGTTTCTTAAATTCTATATATGCTTGAAATCATACAGTACTTCTCTGACTGACTTATATTGCTTAACATAATACTCTCTAGTTCCATCCACATTGTTACAAATGGCAAGATTTCATTCTCTTTTTTACTACTGAGTGATATTCCTATATATATATGTGTGTATGTAGATCGTGTGTGTGTGTATATATATATATACATTTACATATATTATATATGCACACACTATATTTTCTTTAGCCATTCATCAGTCAGTGGACATTTGGGCTGTTTCCATAATCTGGCTATTGTAGATAATGCTGCTATAAACACTGGGGTGCATGTATCCCTTTGAATTAGTATTTTTGTATCCTTTGGGTAAATATCTAGTAGTGCAGTGGTTGGATCATAGGGTAGTTCTATTTTTAACTTTTTGAGGAAACTCCATACTGTTTTCCAGAGTGGCTGTACCAGTTTGCTGAAGTAATTTTTAGTTTAAGCATGGGGATTTAAAAGTGTTTGCTTGCTAAATTAAAGGTCATCATGTATATTTCCCTTTGCCTTTGAAATTGTCTTGGCTCTCTGAATCTACTTTTTGGTAGTCTGTATTCTGGATTTTTTTTAAGATTTTATTTATTTATTTGACAGAGATAAACACAGCTAGAGAGGGAACACAAGCAGGGGGAGTGGGAGAGGGAGAAGCGGCTTCCCGCTGAGCAGGGAGCCCAATGCAGGGCTCGATCCCAGGACCTGAGCCGAAGGCAGACACTTAACGACTGAGCCACCCAGGCGCCCCTGTATTCCAGATTTTTTAAAAGATTTTATTTATTTATTCGTTTGAGAGAGGAAAGGGGAGGAGCAGAGGGAGAGGGACAAGTGGACTGTGCACTGAGTGGAGAGCCCAACACAGGGCTAGATCCCACGGCCCTGAGATCATGACCTGAGCTGAAACGAAGAGTCATACCCTTAACTGACCAAGCCACCCAGGCGCCCCTCTATCCTAGATTCCTAATGGACCTCAGCTTTTTGCTCTGTGATTCTACTCTTTCTTTTTAAAATTTTTTATTATTTATTTATTTTTAATCTTTTTTTTTTAAGATTTTATTTATTTGACAGAGAGAGAGAGAGAGATTACAAGTAGGCAGAGAGGCAGGCAGAGAGAGGAGGAAGCAGGCTCCCTGCTGAGCAGAGAGCCCGATGCGGGGCTCGATCCTGGGACCCTGAGACCACGACCTGAGCCGAAGGCAGAGGCTTAACCCACTGAGCCACCCAGGTCCCCTTTATTTATTTTTTAAAAAGATTTTATTTGAGAGAGAGAGAAAACGTGTGTGTGAGTGAGCAAGCATCAGCCGGGGTGGAGGGAGGGCCAGAGGGAGAGGGACAGGCAGACTCCACCAAGCAGAGGGCCTGATGCTGGCTCAATCCCAGGACTTTGACCATGACCTGAGCCAAAGGCAGACACTAAACTGACTGAGCCACCCAGGCGCTCTGCCCCCTGTCTTAGGTTCTTCTTGGTGGGCACAAATTTGAAAGCAGTAATTGTGGAGGAAAAGGAAAACTCCATAGCAAGTATTCTGTGGGAGCTTGGGTAGAATGTTCTCCCTGTGGTAATCATCATAATGATGATTCATTGAGTATTAACTATACACTTGCTTTGTGCTTGACATGAGGGGTTATAGAGATGATCAAGACAGATTTGGTTTCTCCCCTTATGCATATACCTAAGATCTTTTATTTATTTTATTTTTATTTTATTTTTTTAGATTTTATTTATTTATTTGACAGAGAGAGAGATTACAAGTAGGCAGAGAGGCAGGCAGAGAGAGAGAGAGAGAGAGGAGGAAGCAGGCGCCCTGCTGAGCAGAGAGCCCGATGCGGGACACTATCCTAGGACCCTGAGATCATGACTCGAGCCAAAGGCAGAGGCTTTACCCACTGAGCCACCCAGGCGCCCGCCTAAGATCTTTTAATCTCTTAATTCTACTGCCCCCCAAAGCCTATATCTAGAAGAAAGGAAGAATCAGATTATTGTCCCGGAGAATTTGTCTGATTCTAAGACTTTTGGGAAACCTAGTCCAGCTTTAAGAATCTTGAGCTAACGGCCTCAAAACCATCTAGTCTATTTATCAATCTTTAGTCCTCTTCTTTTTTGAATTCTGCCCTTTGGGTGATCAAGAAATGGAAAGATCATTCCTAATGCCACTGCTTTAGTTAATATGTGTGAAAGTGCTTTGAAAGAAGTGAAAATGCACATAAATAATAGGGAGTATGTTATTTTAGCACTAGGGAGGAGATAGGAATATTTCCTGAAACATAAACTTATACTTACCATGCCTGTACAGTCACTGGTCAGATTGTACCTAATACAGTTTCTTCAATTAATATTTGTGAAAGTGCTTTGAAAAAAGTGAAAACCTATGCAGGTAAAAGGGAATGGTTTTATTATTACTGTTAATACCTGGCAAGAAGGTATTGAGTTGAATTAGGTTATGGAATAACCACCTGTTATTATGCTAATACAAAATTTAGACAGTTTGTATATGGTAACTTAGTTTTAATTTAATTATTTTAAAAGCTCACAGCAATTTTATGCATATTTATTTATTTTTATATCCTTGGTGATAAGGTGCAGGAGGCTAACTTTTTGTACAAAGAAATACTACATATCAAGTACATAATAAAGATTGAGTCATTTGATCAGTCAATCACATTTAGTAGCCAACTTCACCCTGTCTCGTTTCCAGGCTCATAATACTAACCTCCAGTCAATAATGCTATTTATTTTTACTAATTAGTAACAAAAATGACTCAGTGAAACTCACAAAGGAAACCATCCAAGTTTAACATTTAAATCCCTTAGCTCCCTGGTTTATGCACCATTAATTATGCCTTTATTACTATCGTTATTTATTTAGCATTCCTATAACATTATTAATGAGCTGCTTTAAATTGGCCCATTCACGAGTCTTTATACTGTTTAATTAGCTTCGTTAGAAAGTCTCTGGTGGCTGATTCATTAACGATCAGATTTCCAGATGTTAAAAAAATTACTTATCTATACACAATTAATAGTATGCCTCTGAATTCACTTTAACTATATCGTTCTCTTCATTGCTTGGTTGTTATCTCTCAGTGCCTAAAATAAGGTCTGATCTCTCTTTGGGGAACTGTGCTGTTGTAGAGCCATCCAGCTTCAATTTTCTTTACTCTTCAGTCTGTTCTATAGGATTGTATCAAGGTATTTTTCTCTGGATCTGGAAGACTTCAATTTGTATACAAACAGACTCTTATTTTTGGGTGTTTTATTTATGTTGGATTAAGAAATAAATAACCAGATAATCTCCCCATTTTATTTTCTCTCTAATGATCTATGTTCTCTTTCTTGCTCACTTCTCTGGTTCCTAACTATTCTTACTTTTATCTAGAAAACCTTCAATTGAACATCTCCCTTGCCACAGGGAGTCTTAGGGAGAGGTAGCTCTGAAAATAAAATACAATGTGATTATCACATACTATACTGGAGTATAGTACTGTAATGGAGGTATGTATATTCAAGATGCTTCTTTGGTAACCTAGAGGATAATCCTTAAAGTTCCGTCACTAGTATGCCTTTCTTCCGTTCATTATTCCGTATTATTCTATATTTACTTCAGATAGCTTTTCTACTTTTGAAGTTTTAATATCATTTCTATGCTGATGAGACTTATTTTTTTCCTATCACTAATATGTTTTCAGCTTTGATTGTCAAACTTCCATTTGAAGGTTCCCTTGAAATATATGTGCAACATATCTGAAATGGGTTTCATTTTCTTGCAACCTGCTCTGTAATGTCTCCATTTCTTTCAATGGTACTAGCATTCATAATTTTCCAGGCTTATAAATTTTGAGGGTTTTTTGGCTTCCTCTTTTTTCTTTTCTCCATTATCTAATCTAATTGTATTTTTGTTAATTCTCCTTTTATTGTATAGAATTATAATTTATTCAATTACATATGAATTCAAATATTTCCTTAAATTCCTACCTTGATGACTCGCAGTTGCTTATTAGAATAAGATACCTCAGACCAGGCGTTAGGTCTTCTGTCAATTAGAATAACTTCTGTACTTTGAAGGATGATGTCCATTAATATAGACAAATTCTTATGTGTTTAAAAATTTTCATTACTTCATAATAATATATGAACCATTCTGCATGATATGCTTATCCATTTATATATCTACTTTTCCATTTATGTAGAACTGCTTCTGTCATAAATATCTATTTGGCAAGACATGATGGTTTTAGTTCGTCCTTCTTGTCTAGATCTAGAAGCTACTTCCTATCATGTCCTTACTCTAGCAAAGAAAAGAAAACAAAAGGGTAGAAGAGAGTGATAAGATGAGGGAATATGAAAAATGCCATGTTTATAGGTCCTTGTTTTGCTGTTTCTTTCATTCATATTATTTTGATTTCTTTTTTATTAATTACCTCCTCCTCATTCCTTTATTGACATAATTTAACTCTTGTAAAATACTGTTTAACCAGTCATGTTCAAGTGTTTTTCCCAAGTCAGGAAATGTATAGCCTTTTTTTTTTCCTTTAGAAGACTAGATAAGAATACTATCCCTTGAAAGTAGGGAAGACAGCTGTGCTATTGATGTATGGTTATATGATTATGATAGTCTAGTTTTTGCCTCTTCTCTGTACTCTATCCTTTTGATGTCAGGGAGACTTTACAAAAAAGTTTAGTTTAATTTTGTCCTCTTTGTTAATTTGTTGTGAGAGGAAGTGTGGAGTCATGCTTTGTGTACGTTAGAGAGATTGATGGGTCCAGGCTTGCTTATCACTGAGTGAGAAATTCATGTTGGTGAACTTTTGATGTCTGACCTAATATATTTTTAAACCTGAGATTCCCATATTCAAAGATTAAATATCTGTTATAATTTTATATCTTACAAGATCAGCAACTCTAAGACTCAGTACTCATCTAACACTTTTTCCCCAGGAGCTCATTTTGTAGACATGACCTCATTCATTCTCCAGAGGTAGATCAGACTTACGTGTTATCATGATTTCTCTTTCTGAGATGAGGAAACTGAGCTTTACCTCAGCCTCATATATTAAATTTAGAAGTAAGGGAAGAATTTATGGGCTCATAGGTCATTGGTTACCCACTCCGTGAATCCACATTTAATTCTCAAACTTTTGGTATGTCCTAAACAGTCTCTGGGTGCGAAATTTGCATAACATGTAGCAAGATTTTGTAAAGAGAAGATTGATTGAAGATCAAGAGAATTATTAAATTCTCTTATATAGAATTATATAAATTCTCATATATTAAAATAAATGAATTTGTTAGGATCCCTGGCCAGCTCAGTCTGTGGAACATGCGACTCTTGATCTCAGAGATGTGAGTCTGAGCCCCATTTTGGGTGTAGAGATTACTTAAAAAAATAAAATAAAATCTTAAAAAAATGAATTTGTCTTCTTTTGCTTACTTAATATTTCTTTTCTCTTTTCCCTGTTAAATGTATCTAATCATACTTCACTATTGAGAATATATTCAAGGTTTGATGTGAAGGGAAAGGAGATGGAAAGGACATGAACATTGACATGTTTTCCTTTTGAGGCTGGGTAGGTAGAGGAAGAAGAAAAGGAGAGCTCTTAACATCAGAGATTCTGGGAGTTGGCTCATCCTCCAGGCAAGTGGCTTTTATTCAGTAGTTGGAGCTAGCCTGCTTTGTACCTGGTTTGGCTTAAAATCCTTGAACTGTTGTTACCCTTCATTGTGTGATCAACTGGGCACTTACTGCTCCAACTCTGGCCTCTTGGGTTATCATATTGCTTTCATCTCCATAGTAGACTATGTTAGCAGCCTATGGCAGTGAATTTGTCTGGTATGGGAAGAAAGTATTATTTCTTGAGTAGACTATGGTTCCACTTGGCACATTTAAAAAAGTCATATGACATTGTATATAACAGTTAACTCAAAATGGATCAGAGACCTAGATATAAGAGCTAAAACTATAAAACCTTTAAACAAGAAAACATAGGTGTAAATCTTCATAGATAGGACATTTAAAGCACAAGCAACCAAAGGAAAAATAGATAAATTGGACGTGAGGAATATTAAAAACTTTTGTATTTCAGAGAGCACTATTGGGGTGCCTGGGTGGCTCAGCTGTTGAGCAGCTGCCTTTGGCTAAGGTCATGATCCCAGGGTCCTGGGATGGAGCCCTACATCGGGCTCCCTGCTCTGTGGGAAGCCTGCTTCTCCCTCTCCCACTCCCCCTGCTTGAGTTCCCTCTCTCACTGTGTCTCTGTCAAATAAATATATAAAATCTTTTAAAAAAGCACTATCAAGAAAGTGAAAAGACAGTAATTATGTGGCGTGATGGAAGTGTTAGCTTAGGCTAAGGTGGTAATTGTTTTGGAACATATAAGTATCAGATTTACAGGTTGTACACCTTAACCTTACACACTGTTATATGTCAATTGTACCTCAATAAAACTGGGGAAAAAACTTTAAAAAGAGAGAGAAAAGACAACCTACAGAATGGGAGAAAATATTTTCAAATCATGTATCTCATAGGAGTCTAATATCCAGAGTACAAAAACAACTTTACAACTCAACAATAAAAAGACAACTAATTTTAAAATAGGCAAAGGATCTGAATAGATGTTTGTTGTGAATTTAATGTTTGTGTCCTCCCAAAATTCACAAGTTGAAGCCCTAATCCCCAATGCAAGGGTATTTGGAGATAAGGCCTTTGGGAAGTAATTAGGGTTAGATTAGTTCCTGAAGGTGGGCCCTTTATGATGGGATTAGTGGTTTTATAAGAAGAGGAAGAAAGAGAAATATCTCTCCCAAGTGCTCCTACCCAGGAAAAGCTATTATGAGGACATAATGAGAAGGCAACTGTCTGCAAGCCAGGAAGAGTGCTTTCACTGGGAACTGAATTGCTGGCATCCTGATAGTGGACTTCTCAGCCTTTAATTCTGTGTGAAGTAAATGTCCACTGTTTAAGCCACCTAGTCTGTGTATTTTGTTATGGCAGCCTGAGTAGATGAAGACAACATTTATCCATATAAATGGCCAATAAACCCATGAAAATATGTTTGACATCTTTTTAGGGAAATACAAACCAAAACCATAATGAGAGGCACCTGGACGTCTCAGTCGGTTGAGCATCTGCCTGCAGCTTGGGTTATGATCCAGGGATCCTGGGTTGAGCCCCACAGTGGGTTCCCTGTTCAAGTGGGTAGCCTGCTTCTCCCTCTCTCTCTGCCCCTTTTACCCCGCTCATGTGTGGTCTCTCGCTCTGCTCTCTCTCTCAAATAAATAAATAAAATCTTAAAACAAACAAACAAACAACCAGTGAGTTACTGCTTGGTACCCACTGCTATGACTGTAATAAGAAAAAAGAAAATAACAAGTGTTGACAAGGATATTAAGAAATTGGGACCCTCATACTTTGCTGGTAGGAATGTAAAGTGGTGCAGGCACTTTGGAAAAATAGTTTGGAAGTTCCTCGAAAAGGTAAACATAGGGCGCCTGGGTGGCTCAGTGGGTTAAAGCCTCTGCCTTCGGCTCAGGTCATGATCCCAGGGTCCTGGGATCGAGGCCCACATCGGGCTCTCTGCTCAGCGGGGAGCCTGCTTCCTCCTTTCTCCTCTCTCTCTGCCTGCCTCTCTGCCTACTTGTAATCTCTCTCTCTGTCAAATAAATAAATACAATCTTTTAAAAAAAAAGAAAAAGAAAAGGTAAACATAGAGTTATCTTCACTCAGCAATGTCCACACAAAATCTCATGCACTAATATTTATGGCAGCATTATTCCTAATAGCCCAAACTGAAAACAACACAAATATCCATTAATTAATGGGTGAGATGTGCTCTATTCACACAGTGGAGTAGTATTCAGCCATTAAAAAGAATGAAGTCTTGGTATATGTTACAACATGGATGAAAATTGGAAATACGCTAAGTGAAAGAAGCTGGATACAGAAGGCCACACATTGTATGATTCCATTTATATGGAACATACAAAGGAGATTAGAGGGAGGAGGAAAGAATGGGGAGTTAGTATTAATGGGTATGAGTTTTCTTCTTAGAGTAATGAAAATGGCTGATGAGTGATTAAGGATATTGTGTGTACACACGCACACACAGACACATACACACATGCTGGAATATTACGCAGCCATCAAAAAGAATATAATCTTGCCATTTTCAACAACGTGGATGGAACTAGACTGTATTATGCTAAGTGAAATAAATTATAGAAAGACAAATACCATATGATTTCACTTGTGGAATTTAAGAAACAAAACAGACGAACATAGGGGAAGGGAAGGAAAAATAAGATAACAGAAGGAGGCAAACAATAAGAAGCTCTTAACTATAGGGAACGAAGGGTTGCTGGAGGGGGGGGTGGGTGGATGGGGGTAAATGGGTGTTGGGCATTAAGGAGGGCACTTGTAATAAGCACTGGGTGTTACATGTAGTTGATGAATCACTAAATTCTACCCCTGAAACTAATACTACACTATATGTTAACTGGCTTGAATTTAAGTAGAACCTTGAAAGAAAAAAAAAGAAGTGGTTATATGAAATTGAAGTTTTTTGAACTCTCATCTTCCCCTTTCCTTCTTTCTTCTTTATATTGACACTGCTTCTGGCCTCCCTACCCACAGTTACGTAACCACTTGGCACAGTATAATTCCCTGCTGCCTTGATTTTCTATCTTTCCTTATAGTGTTCAAGCTTGAATAATCCCCACTGTTTGCTTTTCCCATTCTTATTTCCAAGCTGCCAAATGTTGCTAGTATAAATCATAACACTAGGCATTGGGCACACTACAAATTTAAGCAGAATTTTTAACTTTATTAGGGTTGTTCAATAATTATTCTTTTATTTATTCTTTTATCTTTAGTATCATTTAATATAATTCTGATAGTGTATTTTCCATCCTACCTGAACTCATCTAAACAAATTTACCTTCTGTTTTTACTGATAAGATTGAGATTGTCCAAGTGGTATTTCTTCAAATTCTCTTTGTAACTTAAATTTGACATACTAAGTTGTAATGATAAGATATGTGTCTTATTAGCTTCATGGCCTTAGACAAATCAGTCTTATGGTAACTACTTCTGTAATATATCTTTTCAGAAGTTTGACTATATGTAAAACCTAATTTGTAATTGTTTTATTATATAAAATGCTTTTATTATATAAAATGCTTTTATATCACAAGGAAGTACTTTTAATAGAATAGGTACAAGGTGTTTATAAAAAGAAATTCCTATGGAAAGGTCACGAACTTATCTAAATGTATGTAGCAGCATTAAGATGTAGAATAAATATTGGGGGACCAGGGTGGCTCAGTTGGTTAAGCACCTGCCTTCAGCTGAGGTCATGATCCCAGGATCCTGGGATAGAGCCCTATGTCAGGCTCCCTTCTCAGTGGGGAGTCTTCTCCTCCTCCCCTGTTCATGTTTTTCTCTTTCTCTCTCTCTCAATAAATAAGTAAAATTAAAAAAAATAGATGTAGAATAAATTTTGAAGAATATAGGTTGTAGTCCTGACTCTGACATTAACTACTTGTTGTGATTTTGGTTATCTTGATCTTTTTGTACTTAGGATTCTCAGAATGTGAAATGTAGGGATTCACTGTATAAAAAACTTTCAAGATCCAATTTTTAAATTCTGCTTTTCATCTCTGTACATTAGTTTTCTGATATATAAAATGAAAAACATGGTCTCTTTCACAAGTAGAGTTAATTTTGTAATGAGAAAACAATTTGAAAAAGTATAAAGCACCATGTAAATGAATGTGAACAATATTCTGTATTTCCAGAAGTGTTTCTCATCCCATAAAAAAGGATAGATGTGCTATTTCTCTGGACTTTAGTCCCTTCCTGTTGAACCTGTGTCACATCATTTTTGCTATTTAAATCTATGCCTCTATTATACTGGCTTCTTTGCCCTATGTACCTATGTTACCAAGTCTTTTCCAGTCTTACAAAAGAAGGAACAAAGACAACTAATCCTCAATCCTACTATTTTTCTCCTTTCTTATGTAAATTTAAGGGAGCAATCTCTATTCACTGCTCTTACCTATTCTTGTTCGCCCAATTCCCTAGTCCCTTATAAATTGACTCTTCACTTTAACCATTTCATTGAATTAAAGTTTTATGTTTATTGTAGAACTGCAGGAAAATGTAGTAAAATATAAAGAAAAAATAAAAATTGTAAGTTCACTATTCAGAGATAATAATTTTTAACATTTTGATGGTTTTTCTTTCAATCTTTTTTCTTTTTTTTTTTTTAAGAGAGAGTGAATGTGCATACACGTGGGGAGGAGGGAGGTGCAGAGGGAGAGGGAGAGAGAATCTTAAGCACACCCACATCCAGCATGGAACCTGACGTGGGGCTTAAACTCACAACCTTGAGATCATGACCTGAGCTGAAATCAAGAGTCAGGTGCTCAACCAACCTAGCCACCCAGGCTTCCCTCCATTCTTTTTATAGTAATAATTACACAAAAGCACAGACAGTATATTAAACACAAATAATCTTTTTTTAAACAAAATTATAATCAAACTATATATAGAGCTTTGTAACATACATTTTTTTGTATTCTTGACATTATATTGTGAACATTTTCTATTTTAAAAATTGTTCAACATAGTGTCTTATTCTGAATTTTTGTAACTTTCATCATGCTTTGTATACAGTTAGGTAGTAAAAAATTATTTGTTGCATGAATAGATAGCTTTAAAAGTAGAGAAATTTAGAGGAAGAGCATATGACTACGATTTAGTCATTCTGCTTAGCTATTTACTAGCTTTGTGATTATGGACAAGTTATGTAACTTCCTTGTGTCTCAGTTTTCTCATTTGTAAAGTGAGGATAATGACACTTAGGGTTGTTAGGAAGATTAAAATTGAAAAAAAATATTTAAAATATTTTCAAAGCACCTGGAATGTGGAAGGTGCTCAAGGCTTCTGTTTATGCTTTGACTACTTCATCTCTCTTCTCTATATTGCCAGCCTAGGTCTATGCCCTAAACTTCAGATCTGTTCTCTATATAGCAAAGTGAGTAATCATTTAGAAAATATAAATTTATTATGTTATTTGCTTAATACCCATTAATACTTTCCATTGCAACTGGGGAAAATCTGTATCTTCTCATTATAAACTATAAAATTGAATGATCATACTCGTTTCTGCCTCTCCAAACCTTATCTCAAACAATTCTTTTTTTTTTTTTTAAGATTTATTTATTTATTTGGGAGGGAGGGGGAGAGAGCGAGCACACGCATGTGGAAAGCAGGGGAAGCAGCAGGCAGAGGGAGAGGTAGAAGCAGATTCCCCACAGAACCCAATGTGGGGCTCCATCCTAGGACCTTGAGCCAAAGGCAGACACTTAACTGACTGAGCCACCCAGGCACCTCTCAACAATTCTTTTCTCAGTTCACTTGTTCTCCAGCCACACTGACCTCATTTCTGTTCCTTAACACACACCAAACTCTTCCTCATCTCTAGGCCTTTGTACTTGTTCCCTTTACTGTAATATTCTCCCCCTAGATTTTCATGTGACTGGTTGGGTCACTTCCATTTTTTTTTTAAAGATTTATTTATTTATTTATTTGACACAGAGAGAGAGATTACAAGTAGGCAGAGAGGCAGAGGCAGGCAGAGAGACAAGGAGAGGAGGAAGCAGGCTCCCTGCTGAGCAGAGAGCCCGATGTGGGCCTCGATCCCAGGACGCTGAGATCATGACCTGAGCCAAAAGCAGAGGCTTTAACTCACTGAGCCACCCAGGCGCCCTCCATTTTTTTTCTCAGGTCAAATATCACCTCCTCAGAGAAGCCTTCCCTGACTACCCTATTTAAAGTAGTTTATCTTTCCACTCTGCTTATTTCTTTCACTGCACCTGTTATGTTCTGTAGGAATTTTGCAGGGTTTGTTGTTTTGGTATTTATTATTTATTTATTGTCTTTTTCTTTTTCTCTCTCTCTTTTTAAAGATTTTATTTTTATTTATTTGTCAGAGAGAGAGAGGGAGAGAGCACAAGCTGGCAGAGTGGCAGGCAGAGGCAGAGAGAGAAGCAGGCTCCCCATTGAGCAAGGAGCCGGATGTGGGACTTGATCCCAGGACCCTGGGATCATGACCTGAGCCGAAGGCAGCTGCTTAACTGACTGAGCCACCCAGGCATCCCTATTCTCTTTCAATTGGAATGTGAACTCCATGAGGAGATGGGTATAGTCTGCCTTAATCATCCCTGTATTTCCAGAACCCAATACAATGTCTAGCATATAGCATGTGATGCATAAATATTGGTTGAGTCACTTTAACCTCTTTCTCTCTGTGCTTCTTTTTGATCTGTCTATAGCAGAGTTGTTAACTTTGGGTCACTGATCTAACTAAAATTTTGTTCAGTTTTGTGTTTATATGTATGTATCTGGTGGGAAGGTGTATAACTTAAACAGATTTTAACAGTCTGTGACCTAAGGAAGATTAAGATGGCTGGTTAACTTTACCCCATTCCTTAAGTAATCATCCTACTTAGGTTCTCTCACACAAATACCTATTGTTCCTCTATAATAGCATCTATTCTTTCTTTTTTCTCATTATCTTCTCATCTAAACTTTTTAAGGGTCCATCTGAATTTCCAGTGGTAGCTCAAATTCAGCATCTAAAATTTAATTTTCTCCCCAAAGCCTGACCCTCCTCCAACTTTATTAACTTTAATTATCTAGGTAGTTATGCAGCCTGGGGATTCGAATATTTCTTTTATTTTCCTTACACTCATCTCCAGTCAATCTCAAAATCTTGCTGATTTTGCCTTCTAAATATTTCTTGAATCTGCTCCTTTTTCTCTATCCCTACAATGGACCTGATTCAGAATCTCATTATTCTTGCCTATAATAATTTCCTAATTGGTCTTCCTAGCTCTGGTCTGGCC
This sequence comes from Ailurus styani, assembly GCA_002007465.1. Lineage (NCBI taxonomy): Eukaryota > Metazoa > Chordata > Mammalia > Carnivora > Ailuridae > Ailurus > Ailurus styani. The sequence continues at coordinate 5,334,574 of LNAC01000014.1, forward strand.
CCTCAAACTCATTTTCTTCGAAGTTGCCAGACTCCCAAGTCTACACTTTTAGCTACTACTCTATAATTGATTCTCTTATTAAAATGATCTGTTAATGCATCTCTCACCCTTACTAGACCATGAATTTCTTGAGCGTAAGGTTTCTGTCTTACTTCTCCATGTCAGTGTTTAACCTAGTGCTGGCCATACAGTGGGTACTCAGTAAATGTTCAAAAACATCTTAAAAATGTTTAAAATATGAAGTATTTCCTTAAATACATGAAATAGCAAAGGATAATATAATAAATAATTATACTCATTACACAAAGTGAGCAGATTTGTATTCCTATCCTATCATATACTAAGTTTCTGTATATGCTCTGTTTCTGCATGCCCTAGTCTTTATGTTCCAGGGCAAGTATCATAGTCTTATTTCCTAATGCTTTAGAACAAATCTTGCTGTGTCATAAGGCAACTCCCCCCTTCTTACTGTTGTTTTCAGAATTATCTTTGGTTTTTGAAACTGTTACTCTTGCCTATGAATTTTATAATTTAAGTTCTATGAAAAATCTTGTTGTGATCTTGTTATTTTACTGAATTTATAGATTAATTTTGTAGCTGTTAGTATTTTTATACTATTCAGTGTTTCTATCTATGAGTTGATCTAGTTTGTCATTTATTTAGATCTTCTTTTTAAAAATGTTACTTAATTTTTTTTAAGTTTTGAATTTTTTTTTAGTAATCTCTACACCCAACATGGGGTTTGAACTTGTGACCCTGAGATCAAGAGTCACATTCTCCTCCAACGAGTCAGGTGCCCCCAAAATATTACTTAATTTTAATAGTCACAACTAAGAGGTAGGCACTATAATTTCCAATACAAGGATTCTGTAGGAAAATAAGGAGCTTTCCCAAGAGCACATGGCTAGTAAAGCCAAAGTTAGCCTGACTCCAGAGATCATTTTGCTAGATTTTATTATTTGTTCAAAATATTTTCTCCCTGTGGGAGATTTGTGCCTCTTGCCCCATTGATATAAAGTTGAGCCATATAACTTGTTTAGGCCAATGAAATATGAGTGGAAGTGATAGGGGCCACCTCCCAGGAGAAGCTTTAAGGGTCAATGTGTTTTGGTCTTAGCTCCTTTTCTTCTGCTGCTAGGATGTCTGAGATGGAAGATACTCCTTTAGCCCAATTCCTACTCTGAAGTGACTCTTGTGCACTTACCTGGAGTTCTGGTTTCTTAATTCTCACAAAGGCAGTTTGGTATTGTTGTTAAGGCAGTATTTCCAAGGGAGGAACAAAGGCCTGGGACTTCCTCTATTGCCATTTTGCTGATGACACTCCAACACTCCAATTTAGATCCTATTTTATGTTAACACTGTAATTCTTCTCATAATAGTCTTAGACTTATTTTGTTATATTTGACCCTAGTGCCATAATTTTTGTTGCCACTGTGAGTGACATTCATTATTTTTTCAACTTTGCGGAATTGAACTGTTAATAATTCTGGTAGTTTATATGAAGATTCTCTTGGATTCTCTATATGGGCAATCAGAGCATCTCTAAATTATGACAATTTTGTCTTTTCCTTGTCTCATTGGTTTACTTTTCATTGTCATATTGCATTGTACAGAACAGTAATAGTACTTATTAGAAGAGTAGGGGTGATAATAAGTATCTGTGTCTTGCATTCCTTTAATGAGATTACTTAAAATTACACCACTGAACACATTTACTGTAGTTTTTTGGCACTTGCTCCTTGTCAGGTTAAGGAATTTCTCTTCTTAATTTGCCAGTAGTGTTTGTTACAAATGAGTGTTGTATTTCCTGAAGTGCTTTTTCTACATCTTTTGGGATTACGATATGGTATTTAAAATCTGTTAATATGATGACTTATAGTGGTACACCTTCTTATGAAACATTCTTGCAGTTCCATCAGTTTTATCATGAAGTTTTATATATTTGGGATTCAGTTTTTACATCTGTATTCTCAGTGAGATTGGTTTCTGTTGTCCTGTTTTCATAGCAAGATCATCAATATTAGCCTTGTAAAATGAGTTGGATAGGTTTATCCATTTCTGTTATGGAAGTTTTTATACCTGTTCTTTGAAGATTTGGTAAAACTAACCTGTAAAAAAAGGTCATCTGAACTGGTATTTTGGGGTGGAGGGAAGGGAAGAGGGAAATGTTTTTGATAAAAAACTTGCTTTCTTTGATGATGTTTGGTTTAAGTTTTCTATTTGTCCCAGAGTCAATTTTGTAGGTACACATATATCTTTATTATTTATTTATTTATTTATTTATTTAAAGCAAGGGAGGGGCAGAGGGAGAGGAAGAGAGAGAATCTTAAGTAGGTTCCACACTCAATATGGAGTCCATTGTGGGGCTTGATCTCACAACCCTGAAATCATGACCTGAGCCAAAATCAGGAGTCGGGCACTTAACCCACTAAGCCAGCAGGTGCCCTGATACATCTATATCTTTTTTAAAAATACACGAACACACACAAATTATTTCTTACTCCCTTTCAGTCATTCATCCAGTAGATATTTATTGAGCAAACTGCTATGTGTAAGGCATTTCATCTTATTTTCCAATTTCAATGATACATTTTTATGATTTAAAAATATTTGTATTCTTATCTCTTTGGGATTTCTTATGTTGTTTTTGTGCCTTTTTCTTAGTGGTGGTGATCATAACACTAATAGCAAACATTTCATTTTATTAATTTAATTTAATTTTTTTTTAAAGATTTTATTTATTTATTTGACAGAGAGAGAGAGATTACAAGTAGGCAGAGAGGCAGGCAGAGAGAGAGGAGGAAGCAGGCTCCCCGCTGAGTGGAGAGCCTAATGCGGGGCTCGATCCCAGGACCCTGAGATCATGATCTGAGCCGAAGGCAGAGGCTTTAACCCACTGAGTCATCCAGGTACCCCAAACATTTCATTTTATATATGAAAAGGTTAAGTAACTTGTTCAAAGTCACAAAGCTAGTAAGTGGTTGAGTGGGATATATGAACCTAGACAAACTGGTTCTAGAAACTCTCTTAACCACTATTCAGTTGCATTTTGGTTTACTCTATGTATACTGTTTTGCTATAGGTTTGCCTATTATATTAGCTTTTTAGGTCACCAACTCATTTATGCTCAAGAAATGAACAGATACTAATTTCTCTCTTCCTTTGACAACTTTTTACTTTACTCTTATACCGCAAGTTGAAGAAATCTATAGCCTTCATCACATTTGGTGGTTGAGTTGTTGAGGTTATCTGAAGAGGCAGGTGTACATTTGGAAAAATGATCAAGTTTTTCTCCCTTCATTCTCAGTTTACATCCTTTTGGTTTGAGAACCAATAGTAGTATGAGACTCAGGTGTATATTCCTTTGTTAGAGACTTGAGTGATCACATCTTTCCTTCCTGGCTTCCTTGGCTGGATGGAGCCCACTGAATATGCAGCAGTGGCTACTAGTCTCTGCTTTTTTTGAGGGAGTAAGTGAAGACTTGACAGAATATTTTTGAAAGGTTTCTGATCCTCCATTAAAATGTTCTGGTTTCTGTTTCTTTCTCTAAAGCGTGTCTGGGGGATACCTGGGTGGCTCAGTTGCTTAAACGTCTGCTTTCAGCTCAGGTCATGATCCCAGGGTCCTAGAATTGAATCCCACCTGGGGCTCCTTGCTCAGCAGGGAGCTTGCTACTCCCTCTGCCTGTCAGGCCCCCTGCTTGTGCTCTCTCTCTCTGACAAATAAATAAAATCTTTAAAGAATAATAAAGCATGTCTGGGGGTGTTTTATAATGTGGAAATAATTAGCCAATTTAACTAATGACATCAAGCCACAGAGCCAACCAAAGAACTTTTCATCTTTGGCTTAATTAGCTTCCTTCTTTAAAATGCTTGATATGGCTGCTTTATTTACTGGCACATTATTTGCAAGCATTATGATAAAGCTATGTTAAAGGACAGGAGTCAGACCAAGTGAGACCAAATAGTTACTGGTTTGCTGAGTCTCTTGAAAAAATAAAACAATATGCGGCTAGATCTCAACTTTTGCCCCCAACACTTAAATTATTTTTAAAAGGAACTTTCTGTTGGGCGCCTGGGTGGCTCAGTGGGTTGGGGCCGCTGCCTTCGGCTCAGGTCATGATCCCAGGGTCCTGGGATCGAGGCCAGCGTCGGGCTCTCTGCTCGGCGGGGAGCCTGCTTCCTCCTCTCTCCTCTCTTTCTGCCTGCCTCTCTGCCTACTTGTGATCTCTCTCTCTGTGTCAAATGAATAAATAAAATCTTAAAAAAAATAAAAAATAAAAGGAACTTTCTGTTAATAGAAGCAATATTACCTATTTTAGAATATTAGAAAACAGAGAAAAAGAAAACACTTCTTGCACGATAAATGTTGGCATTTTATTATATTCTCTGCAAATCCCCCCCAACGTATTTTTAATGCAGTTGTAATCACAATATATACAGTTTTGTCCTACTCCTTTTTTTAACTTAACATGTAAACATTTTTTTCATGCTATGACATAGTCTTCTAGTTCTTATTTTTAATGGGTAGATTGTCCATAAGATGTATCATTTTCATTTTGTATCATTAATCATTTTAATATTTTAACATTAATCATTTTAATCATTTTTAATCATTTAATCATTTCATTTAATCATCATTTTAATATTTTTAGGCATTTAAGTTTAGTTTTTCCTTCCATTATTATGAATAATGGTGTATTACAGTAATTAGGAACTCATAGGTGTGTCCTTGAGCAAGTTATTTGATCTTTTGAAAGAACCTACCTCTTAAAGCTGTTTTGAGGATTAAATGAAGTAATACACATAATGCATGTAGCATAGTGGTTGTTCTGAGTACATAGTTCTCAAAAAATGCTAGTGTAAATGTCACTGAGATGAATGTCTTAATGTATATAGCTTTTTACTTGAGAAATTTAGGGCTAATTTCCCTAAAGTAGAATTAACTTAAAGTCTGTGTGTAATTTTATGGTTCCTGAAATTGCTTTTAAAAAAGTTGTATCATGTAATGTAGCATTTGTAAGTGAAGATACCAACTTCCTATACTTTGCCAGCCTTGGGAATTTCAATTACTGAAAATATTTTAGCCAATTTACTAATTAATGAAATGGTATAGAATTTTAATTTGTATTTGTTTGAACCTTTTTATAAATGTTTACTATCTATACTTTCTTTTTTTCAGAACTTTCTCCATGTCTTTAGGGCTAAATTTCTAAAGTGAAATTTAGAATAAATTTGGCCATTAGCTGTATGCTATGATCTGAATGTTTATGTTTCCCCAAACATCCATATGTTGGAATCCTAATGCTCAGTTTGCTGATATTAGGAGATGGGACCTTTGAGAAGTGCTTAGGTCATGTGGATGGAACTCTCACAAATGGGATTAGTATCCTTATAACAGAGACTTCACAGACCTTTCTAGGTCCTTATGCCATGCGAGAATGCAATAAGAAGTCTGGAACCTGAAAGAGAGCCCAGAACCTGACAAAGCTAGGACCCTCATTGTGGACTTCCAGCCTCCAGAACTGTGAGAAGTAAATATCTGTTGTTTATAAGCCACCCAGTTCTGTGGTATTTTGTTAGAGCATCCCAAATGGACTAAGGTAGTATGCAATTTGTATTTTAGGCTTGATACCATGATTTACAAATCATTGACATTCATTTCACTATTGTAATGCCATTTTGTTTTAAGATGCACAGTTGGCTATGGAATGATAGGTCTAATGTAATGATTTCCCAGATCTTATTTTCTTCTAATATTTTACTGTTGTAAGAGTATCACTGTGGAAGTACTTGAAGAACTAGAATATTATTTTAAAATGTTCTTTAAACAAAAGTTATTTGTATGATTATGTTCTTTTCCAAAGAGATTAAAATGATGTTTATACTGTGTTACTTATATTATTAGAATTTACTCTAAATAAGTATGTATAGTGATTAAAAACACAGGCTTTAAAGTCAGGTCAATGCTGAATCCTAACTTTTACATATAACATTTGTAAACCAGTTTTCTCAGTTATAAAAATGGGGATAATAAGGGAATTCTTACCTCATGGAATTAAATTAATTTAGTTAGGTAATATTATAAAGTGTAAGTACAGTGCCCAGTACATAGGGAATGCTTAAATAAATATAACCTGTTATTAATAATAATAATAATATTTAGTTTTACTTTGAGTAGTCAGGCTAAATGTGGACTATTTAGTCAACTAAATAGTTGCTCTTTGTTTTGCTCCAAGCTTTCTGAAAGGATTTCTTGAATAAAATCACTTGTCTTGGGGAAGCTAGAGAAACTAAATGGGATCAGTCGTCTTTATTAATTGAAAAAAAACCATAACAAGAAAAAAACCCTGCTTTGATTTCTCTATGTTTTTTATTCCCACTCAAAAAGGAATAATTACTTTGCATATTAATTACCAGATATAAAGAGCAAATGCTGTATAGCCTAATAGTTGGCAATTTTATTTTTTAAGGTATTCCAGACTTTTCTTTCTTTATTTGAAAAATCCAAGTTCTTTAATATTTAATTACTCTATGGGCATTTAAAATTAATTTTTTATTTATGAACTATTATATGTATGATATAAAACAAAGAATAATGAAAGAAACAAGTATCACCCATACTTCTAGAGATAATTACTATTAACATTTAAATATTTTTCCTTAGGGTCTTTCTTTTCTCTACCTGTATATTTACATAAATACCATTTTCCATAGTATATCTTATATTTCTCACTTATAGTAAGCATTTTATTTCATAAGAGGTCTTCGAAAATAATCATTAAAAAAAATCACAGTGGAGGTCCTAGCTAATGTAATAAAGCAAGAAGAATAAAAGGCATAGAAGTTGGGAGGCCTAAGTAAAAGGCATAAGTAAAAACTATCTTTACAAATGAAATGATTATGTACAAAATTATAGGGAATCTGCAAAATAAGTATTAGAAAAAATATGTGTATTTAGCAAGGTCACAGGTTATAAAGTCTATAAACAAAAAAATTATTTTGATATACTAGTGGCAAACAACTGGAAAATAAAGCTTAAACAACAGTTCTGGAGTGCTTGGCTGGTTCAGTTGGTGGAGCATATGACTCTTGATCTTGGGGTTGTGAGTTCGAGCCCTACTTTGGGTGTAGAGCTTACTTTAAAAAAATTGCATTTGGAATGCCTGGGTGGCTCAGTTGGTTACGTGTCTGAGTCGCTTTTAGCTCATGTCACGATCTCAGGTTCCTGAGACTGAGCCTTGTATTGGTTTCCTCACTCAGTGGGGAGTCTGCTTCTCTCCTTCATGCCCCTGCCCACATGCTTGGTTTCTTTCTCTCTCTCTCTCTCTATAAAATAAAATAAGTAAAGCTTTAAAAACTACCTTTAAGATAGTTAGGAATAAACTTTATGTAAAAAGAAGGTCTTGGGGCACCTGGGTGACTCAGTCGGTTAAGCATTTGCCTTTGGCTCAGGTCGTAATCCCAGGGTCCTGGGATCGGGCCCCCCATTGGGCTCCCTGCTCAGTGAGGAATCTGTTTCTCCCTCTACCTTTACTGCTCCTCCTGCTTGTGCTCTCTCTGTCAAAATAAATAAGTAAAATCTTTAAAAAAAAGATAGAAGTACTTTATGCTGAAAACTACAAAACATTGTTGAGAGAAATTAATAGAGATATATACTATTGGAAGACTAGAAGAATCAGTATTTATAAGATGTCTTTTCATCCCAAATTGATCTATGAATTCAACAGAATCATAATATCATTAGACTTTTTGTAGAAATTGACAGACAAACTAGTTAAAAATTTATGGGGACTATATATATAGCAAGGCTGCAAGATATAAGGTTAATGTACAAAACTTAGTTGGTTTTTTATATGCTAGCAATGAACAAGTTTTGAGTTAAAAACAAATTACTGTTTACATTAGCACCCCCCAAAATGAAATACTTAGATATAATGTAAAAAAAAATGTACAAGATCTATATAAGGAAATCTATAAAGCTTTGATGAAAGATATCAAAGAAGAACTAAATAAGTGGAAGAGATGTTCCATGTCATGGATAAGAAGATTCAATATTGGCAAGATGTCTGTTCTTTGCAACTTGATGTATAGATCCAATGCAATCCCAGTCATAATCCCAGCAAGTTATCTTGCGAATATTGGCAAACTGATTCTAAAGTTTGTATGGAGAGGCAAAAGACCCAGAATACCCCACTCAGTATTAGAGAAGAACAAAGTCAGAGAACTGACACTACTTGACTTCAAGACTTACAATAAAGCTACAGTAATCAGGATACTGTGGTGTTGGTGAAAAAAAATAGACAAATAGATCAGTGGAATAGAATAGGGAGCCCAGAAATAGAGCCCAGAGTAGAATAGAGAGCCCACATAAATATAGTCAACTGATCTGTGATAAAGGAGTAAAGGAGCTACAATGGAGCAAATGTAGTCTTTTCAACAAATGGTACTGGAACACCTGGATTTCCACATGAAAAAACATGAATCTAGACAGATACTACACCTTTATAAAAATTAACTCAAAATGGATTGTAAATGTAAATTAAGACACAAAACTATAGAACTCCTAGAAGAGAAAGTAGGGGAAAATATTGATGTCCTTGGATATAGAGATGACTTTTAAATGCAACAACAAAGGAATGATCCATGAAAGAAATAATTGATAAGTTGGGCCTTATTAAAATTAAAAAGTTCTGCTCTGTGGAAGATAATGCCAAGAGAATGAGAAGGCAAGCCATAAATTGGGAGGTAATATTGGCAAAAGACACATCTGAAAAAGGACTGTTATCCAAAATATACAAAGAAATCTTAAAACTCAACTGTAGGAAAACAACCCAGTTAAAAAATGGTCAGACCTGGATAGGCATCTCACCAAAGATAAACAGATTTCAAGTCAACACATAAAAAGGCACTCTTTATTATATGTTATTAGGGAATGGCAAATGAAAACAATGAGATATGCCTACACACCTATTAGAATGGCCAAAGACCAGAACACTGTTACCAAATTCTAGGAAGGATGTGGAACAGTGGGACTCTCATTCACTGTTGGAGCCACTTTGGAAGACAGTTTGGCAGTTTCTTAGAAAACTAAACATACAATATGATCCAGTAATCATGCTCTTTGGTATTCACCCAAATAAATTGAAAACTTACGTCCACATAAAAGGATGGATGTTTTAGCAGCTTTCTTTGCCAAAATTTGGAAGCAATCAAGATATCCTTCAGTAGGTAAGTAGATATATTATGTATACCCAGACAATAGAATATTATTCAGCACTAAAGAGATGAGCTATCAAGCTGTAAAAATGCGTGGATGAAACTTAAGTGCATCTTACTAAGTAAAAGAAACCAATCCAAAAAGGTTACAGACTGCATAATTCCAAGTATATGACACTCTGGAAGTGGCAAAACTACAGAGACAAGAAAAGGATTCATGGTTGCCAGGGGTTGGGGGAAAGGCGAGATGAATAGGGAAAGCACCGAAGATTTTCAGGGTAGTGAAACTATTCTTCATAGTACTATAATGGTGGGTACATATCATTATACATTGGTCAAAACCCATAGAATAGATAACACTAGGAGTGAATCGTAAGTGAACCCCATGGACTTCTGGAGATAATAATGTATCGGTTGGTTCATTACCTTCATTGATTATAACAAATGTGTCATTGTGATACTGGAAGTTGACAGTGGGAGAGATTGGGGATTGTATGGGGATTGTATGTGTTTGTATGGGGATGGGGTATATGAGAATTCTATGTATCTTCCGTCAGTTTTTCCCTCAGAACTGCTGTAAAAAATAAAGGTTATTAATTTTTAAATTTTTAATTCCAATATAATTAACATACATTGTTATTAGTTTCAGGTATACAATGTAGTGATTTAACAGTTCTGTTCATTACTCAGTGCTTATCATGGTAAGAGTACTCTTAATCCCCTCCATGCATTTCACTCATCCCTCCACCCCCCTCCCTTCAGGTAATCATCAGTTTGTTCTCTAAGAATCTGTTTTTTAGTTTGTCTCTTTTTTTCTTTGTGCATTTGTTTTGTTTCTTAAATTCCACATATGAATGAAATCATATGGTATTTGTCTTTATCAGTCTTATTTCACTTAGCATTATACTCTAGATTCATCCATGTTGTTGCAAATGGCAAGACTTCATTCTTTGTTATGGTTGAGTAATACTCCAATATGTATATATATACACACCACATTTTTTTTAAAGATTTTATTTATTTATTTGACAGAGAGATTGAGAGTACAAGCAGGAGAGAGCGGCAGGGAGAGGGAGAAGCAGGTTCCCCACTGAGTGGGGAGCCTGATATGGGGCTCGATCCCAGGACCCTGGGATCATGACCTGAGCCGAAGGCAGATGCTTTAACTCACTGAGCCATCCAGGCGCTCCAACACCATTTGTTGAAGAGAGTTTTTCCTATTGCATATTCTTGCCTCCTTTGTTGAAGATTAATTGACTCCATTTAATCATGGGTTTATTTCTGGGCTCCCTATTCTGTTCTGTTGATCTATGTGTCTCTGTTTTTGTGTCCGTACCATACTGTTTTGATTACTACAGCTTTGTAATATAACTTGAAGTCTGGAATTGTGATATCTCAAGTTTTGTTTCTCTTCTTCAAGATTGCTTTGGCTATTCAGGGGTCTTCCTTGGTTCCGTACAAGTTTTACGATTATTTGTTCTAGTTCTGTGAAAAATGCCTGTGGTATTTTGATAGAGATTGCATTAAATCTGTGGATTGCTTTTTATAGAATGGACATTTTAACAACATTCTCTCAATCCATGAGCATGGAATATCTTTCCATTTGTGTCATCTTCCATTTTTTTCATCAATGTTTTCTAGTTTTCAGAGTATAGGTCTTTCATCTCCTTGGCTAAGTTTATTCCTATATGTTTTATTATTTTTGGTATAACTGTAAATGGGACTGTTTCCTTAATTTCTCCTTCTACTGCTTCATTATTATTGTATAGAAATGCAGTGGATTTTTGTATATTGATTTTGTAACTTCTGACCTTACTGAATTCATTTATCAGTTCTAGTAGATTTTTTGGTAAATTAGGGTTTTCTGTATATAGTATCATATCATCTGTAAATAGTGGAAGTTTTACTTCTTCCTTACCAAATTGGATGTCTTTTATTTCTTCTTGTTTGATCGTTGTGGTTAGGACTTTAAGTACCATGTTGAATAAAAGTGGTGAGAACAGACACCCTTTTCTTGTTCCTGATCTTAGGGGAAAAGCTTCAGTTTTTTTGCCATTGAGTATGATGTTAGCTGTAGGTTTTTTATATATGGCCTTTGTTATGTTTAGGTACATTCCCTCTAAACCTACTTTGTTGAGGGTTTTATCATGAATAATTGTTATACTTTGTCAAATGCTTTTTCTGCATCTACTGAAATGATCGTTTAGTTTTTATTCTTTCTCTGGTTAATGTGATGTATCACATTGATTGATTTGTGAATATTGAACTACTCTTGCATACCAGGAATAAATCCCACTTGACCGTGGTGAATGATTTTTTTTAATGTATTGTTGGATTTGGTTTACTAATATTTTGTTGAGAATTTTTGCATCAGTGTTCATCAGAGATATGGCCTGTAGTACTCTTTTTTTTTTGTAGTGTTTTTATCTGGTTTTGGTATCAAGATAATGCTGGCTTCATAGAATGAATTTGGAAGGTTTCCTTCCTCTTCTGTTTTTGTTTTGTTTTTTGGGTTTGTTTTTTTTTTGGAATAGTTTGAGAAGAATAGACATTAACTCTTCTTTAAATGTTTGGTAGAGGGGCACCTAGGTGGCTCAGTTAGTTAAGTGTCTGCCTTTGGCTTAGGTCATGATTCCAGGGTCCTTGGATCAAGCTCCGCATCAGGATCCTTGCTCTGGGAATTCTGTTTCTCCCTCTCCCTCTGCCCCTTCCTCCAACTAGTTCTCTGTCTCTCAAATATATAAATAAAATCTTTTAAAAAAATAAATGTTTGGTAGAATTCACCTGCGAAGCTGTCTGGTCCTAGACATTTGGTTTTTTTGGGAGTTTGTGGATTACTGATTCAGTTTCATTGCTGGTAATCAGCAATAAATAATAGAAATTATCTATTTCTTCCTGGTTTGGTTTTGGGAGGTTATGTTTCTAGGAATTTACCCATTTCTTTTAAGTTGTCCAATTTGTTGGCATGTAAATTTTCATCATATTCTCTTATCCTTTGTATTTCTGTGGTGTTGGTTATTTCTCCTCTTTCATTTTTTTAAAAAAGATTTTATTTATTTATTTGACAAAGAGAGACACAGCAAGAGAGGTAACACAAGCAGAGGGGGAGTGGGAGAGGGAGAAGCAGGCTTCCCGCCGAGCAGGGAGCCCAGTGTCCTTGGGATCATGACCTGAGCTGAAGGCAGATGCCCAACGACTGAGCCACCCAGGCGTCCCTCTTCTTTTTCATTACTGATTTTGTTTGAGTCCTCTCTCTCTCTATCCTATTTTTTGATGGGTCTGGCTAAAGTCTTTTTTTTTTAAATTTATTTACTTATCTGACAGAGAGAGAGAGAGCACAGACAGGCAGAGTGGCAGGCAGAGGGGGAGTGAGAAGCAGGCTCCCTCCTGAGCAGAGAGCCCGACCTGGTGCTCAATCCCAGGATCCTGGGATCATGATCCAAGGTGAAGGTAACACTTAACCGACTCAGCCATGCAGGCACGCCTTTTTTTTTTTTTTTTTTTTTTTTTAAGATTTTACTTGTTTGAGAGAGAGAGAGCGCACATAGGAGCAGAGGGAGAAGGAGAAGCAAGGAGCCCAATGAGGGGCTCAGTCCCAGGACTCTGGGGTCATGATCTGAGCTGAAGCCAGTTGCTTAACTGACTGAGCCACCCAGGAGCCCCAAGTCTGGCTAAAGTCTTACCAACTTTCTTGATCTTTTCAAAGAACCAACTCCTGGTTTCATTGATCTTTTCTTTTCTTTTCTTTTCTTTTTTTTTTTAGTTTCTCTTTCATTTATTTCTGCTCTAATCTTTATTATTTCCTTCCTTCTACTGGTTTGGGGTTTTGCTTGTTCTTTTTCTAGTTCCTTTAGGTATAAGGTTAGGTTGTTCATTTGAGATTTTTCTTGCTTCTTGAATAGGCCTGTATTGCTATAAACTTCCCTCTTGAAACGGCTTTTGCTGCATTCCAAAGATCTTGGATTGTTGTGTTTTCATTTTCATTTGTCTCCATGTATTTTTTAAAATTTCTTCTTTGATTTCTTGGTTGACTCATTGATTGTTTAGTAGCATGTTATTCAACCTCCATGTATTTGTGTTCTTTACAGATTTTTCTTGTGGTTGATTTCTAGTTTCATAGCATTGTGATCAAAGAAGATGCATGGTATGAGTTCAGTCTTCCTGAATTTGTTGCGATTTGTTTTGTATTCCTGAGAATGTTCCATGTGCATTTGAAAATAACATGTATTCTGTTGTTTTAGGATGGAATGTTTTGAATATTTGTTAGATCCATCTAGTCCAATATGTCATTCAGAGCCACTGTTTCCTTGTTAATTTTCTGTTTGGATGATCTTTGCATAGATATAAATGGGGTGTTAAAGTCCCTTACTATTACTGTAATACTGTAGATTACTTCTTTTATGTTTGTTATGAGCTGCTTTGTGTATTCGGGTGCTCTCTTGTTGGGTGCATAAATATTTGCAGTTCTTACATATTTTTTTGGATTGTTCCCTTTATGGTTATATAGTGTCCTCCTTTGTCTCTTGTTGCACTCTTTCATTTAAAGTCTATTTTGTCTGATACAAGTAATAGTACCCTGGCTTTCTTTTCACTTCCATTTACATGATAAATCTTTTCCCATCCTTGCACTTTCAGTCTGTCTATGTCTTTAGATCTGAAATGAGTCTCTTGTAGGCAGCATAGAGATGGGTCTTGCTTTTTAATCCATTCTGTCACCCTGTGTCTTTTTTTTTAATTATTTTATTTATTTATTTGGTGGGGGGAGGGAATCTCAGTCTCACAGAGCCCAACACAGGGCTTGATCCCAGGATCCCAAGATCATGACCTGAGCCAAAATCAAAAGTTGGACACTTAACTGACTGAGCCACTGAGGTACCGCACCCTTTGTCTTTCTTTTGATTGTAGCATTTAGTCCATTTATATTTAAAATGGTTATTCATAGATATGTATATATTGCTTCCTTCTTTTATGGTTGTTTTTGTAGTTCTTGTCTGTTACCTTCTTCTCTTCCTCTCTTTTCTCACAGTTTGATCATTTTCTTTAGTGATATTCTTTGATTCCTTCCTCTTTTTTTGTATACCTGTTACCAGTTTTGATTTGTGGTTACCATTAGGTTTATATATAACATCTTATGCATATAGCAGTTTATATTAAGTTGATGGTCACTTAAGCTTGAACCCATTCTAAAAGCACTACATTTTTACTCCTTTCCTTCCTTGCTATCCATTTGGGTATATGGTGTCACATCCCTTTATTTTGTGAATCTCTTGATTGGTTGTTAATATACTTAATTTTACTTTGGTGCTTCCTACTTTTCTTACTCCTGCTTATGATCTTTCCATTCAACGAGTTGCCTTTAACATTTTTTGTAGCGCTGGTTTAATGGTGACGAATTCCTTTAACATTTGTTAGTCTGGGAAACTCTATCTCTCCTTCTATTCTGAATGATAGTCTTGCTGGATAGAGTATTCTTAGTTGCAGGTTTTTTTTCTTTAGCACTTTGATTGTATCATGTCACTGTCTTCTAGTCTGAAAAGTTTTGCTGAAAATCAGCTGATAGTCCTATGGCATTTCCCTTGTGTGTAACTGTTTTGTTTTGCTGCTTTTAAAATTCTCTATCACTACTTTTTTAATATATTACCATATATAATTTATTTTTTTTACTTTATTTTTTCAGTGATCTGGGATTCATTGTTTATGCACCACACCCAGTGCTCCATGCAATACATGCCCTCTTTAATACCCACCACCAGGCTCACCCATCCCCCCTCCTCTCTCTCCTCCATAACCCTCAGTTTGTTCCTCAGAATCCACAGTCTCTCATGGTTTGTCTCCCCTTCTGATTTACCCCAATTCACTTTTCCTTTCTTTCTCCTAGAGTCCTCCATTTTATTCCTTATGTTCCATTAAGTAAATGAAACCATATGATAATTGACTTTCTCTGTTTGACTTATTTCAGTCAGCATAATCTCCTCCAGACCTGTCTATGTTGATACAAAAGTTGGGTATTCATCCTTCCTGATAGCTGCGTAATATTCCACTGTATGTATGGACCACATCTTCTTTATCCATTCATCTGTTGAAGGGCACCTGGGCTCTTTCCCCAGTTTGGTGATTGTGGACATTGCTGCTATGAACATTGGGGCACATATGGCCCTTCTTTTCACTACATCTGTATCTTTGGAGTAACTTTTTGCCATTTTATTTACTATGTGTCTTAGTGTGGACTTCCTTGGATTGATTTTGTTGGGGAGGGGGTCTCTGTACCTCCTGGATCTGGATTTCTGTTTCCTTCCCCAGATTCAGGATGTTTTCAGCCATCATTTCTTCAGATAAGTTTTCTGCCGCCTTTCTCTCTCTTCTTCTGGGACCCCTGTAATGCAAATGTTATTATGCTTGATGGTGTTGCAGAGTTCCCTTAAGCCTATTTTTATTTATTATTATTTTTTTCTCTCTCCTGTTCAGCTTGATCACTTTCCATTACTGTTCCTCCAGGTCACTGATGCATTCTTCTACTTACTATAGTCAACCTCTAGAATATTTTTAATTTCAGTTATTGAGTTCTTTGCCTCTGATTGGTTCTTTTTTGTTTTCTTTCTATTGTGAGGGTCTCATTGAAGTCCTCCACTCTTTTCTCAAATTCACTGATTATCTTTATGACCATTATTTTAAATTCTCTATCAGGTGTATTACTTATCTCCATTTTTTAAAGCTCCTTTGCTGTGATTTTTTCCTGTTCTTTAATTTGGGAAATATTCTTCTGTCTCCTCGTTTTGTCTAACTTTCTGTGTCTGTTTCTTTATGTTAGGAAAGTCAACTATGCTCCCTGCTCTTGAAATTAGTGGCCTTATAAAGAAGAAGTCCTGTAGTGCCCTGCAGTGCCATGTCCCCTGTTCACCAGAACCTGGCATTTCAGGGGAATCTCCTGTGTGTTGTGTGTACCCTATTGTTGTTGCTGAGCTGCATTTGCCTTCAGTTCAGTCTTCTGCAATGGCTCTCTTTGCTGGTTGTGGGCAGTGTTTTGTCCCTGTGTGAGTGGGCCAGATTGGGGCCACCTTGGGTTTGAGTTGAGTCTGACCAGGCATTTGCCAAAGCTGTGGTAGCTCCAAACTGTAAGACATTTTCCCTGTGTTGTCCTGAGAAGATTTTGTTGGTGAGTGGGACCTGCAGTCAGACCAGATGTCTACCCACTGCTAGGGCTGCACTCAGACTGGTGCGTGTGGTTATCTTTCCCCCTCCTCAGGGCAGTAGTCACTTTGGAGTTGTGCTAGCCCCTCCACGGACTGCTTGCACACTGCCAGGGTTGTGGTACCACTCTGGACGGGCTCCTGCTAAGGATATGTTGTTGAAGGGGGTGTGTCCACAGGAGAATACAGGGGCAGAGCCCATGGTGCCAGCAAGGTTTGCCAGTCTGCTGTAGGAGGAGACCTGCAGCCACTGTGGAAAACTCCTGCTAAGGCCAGGATGGAGGGGAACATTTCAGGAGGAGAAACCCAGGGGTGAGGCATGCTCTTAGCAAGTTAGGTGGGAAGTATTTGCTCTGTGCTGGTTCTTGCAGGAGTCTCTCTATTTAGGCTGGGAGCTAGAGGAGGGAAATGGTGCCTGCCAGCTCTTTTATTCTTTTTTTTTTTTTTAAGATTTACTTATTTCAGAGAGTGAGAATATGAGCAGAGGGAGGAACAGAGGGAGAGGGAGAGGGAGAAGCAGACTCCCTGCTGAGTAAGGAGCTCAATGCGGGGCTCAATCCCAGGACCCTGAGATCATGACCTGAGCTGAAGTCAGACATTTAACCTACTGAGCCACCCAGGGCCCCTCCTCCCCCTGACCAGCCCTTTTAATTTTTGGAGATGTCTCAAGTGTTTTTCTTTCTTTCTTTTTCTTTATTCATGGATGATATATATATTTTTGAAGTTTGCGTTAGTTGGCTCCTTTTTTTAAATTAACATATAATGTATTATTTGCTTCAGGGGTACAGGTCTGTGAATCATCAGTCTTACACAATTCACAGCACTCACCTAGTATATACCCTCCCCAATGTCCAGAGCCCAGCCACCCTATCCCTCCCCCCACCCCCCAGGCACCCTCAGTTTGTTTCCTGAGGTTAAGAGTCTCTTATGGTTTGTCTCCCTCCTCGATCCCATCTTGTTTCATTTTTTTCGCTCCCTATCCCCCACGACCCCCCATCCTGCCTCTCAAATTCCTCATATCAGAGAGATCATATGATAATTGTCTTTCTCTGATTGACTTACTTTGCTTAGCATAATACCCCCTAGTTCCACCCACATAGTTGCAAATGGTAGGATTTCATTTTTTTGGATGGCTGCATAGTATTCCATTGTATATATATACCACATCTTCTTTATCCATTCATCTGTCGATGAACATCTAGGTTCTTTCCATAGTTTGGCTATTGTGGACATTGCTGCTATAAACATTCGGGTGCACGTGCCCCTCCAGATCACTACATTTGTGTCTTTAGGGTAAATACCCAGTAGTGCGATTGCTGGGTCATAGGGTAGCTGTATTTTCAACTTTTTGAGGAACCTCCTATACTGTTTTCCAGAGTGGATGCACCAGCTTGCATTCCCACCAACAGTGTAGGAGGGTTCCCCTTTCTCCGCATCCTCACCAACATCTGTTGTTTCCTGACTTGGTAATTTTAGCCATTCAGACTGGTGTGAGGTGGTATCTCACTGTGGTTTTGATTTGTATTTCCCTGATGGTGAATCATGCTGAACACTTTTTCATGTGTCTGTTGGCCATTTGGATGTCTTCTTTGGAGAAATGTCTGTTCATGTCTTCTGCCCATTTCTTTATTGGGTTATTTGTTCTTTGGTTATAGATAAATTCTTTACAGATTTTGGATACTAGCCCTTTATCTGATATGTGATTTGCAAATATCTTCTCCCATTCTGTTGGTTGTCTTTTGGTTTTATTGACTTTTTCCTTTGTTGTGCAAAAGCTTTTGATCTTGATGAAGTCCCAATAGTTCATTTTTGCCCTTGTTTCCCTTGCCTTTGGAGATGTTTCTAGGAAGAAGTTGCTGTGGCTGAGGTTGAAGAGGTTGCTGCCTGTGTTCTCCTCAAGGATTTTGATGGATTCCTGTCTCACATTGAGGTCTTTTATCCATTTTGAGTCTATTTTTGTGTGTGGTGTAAGGAAATGATCCAGTTTCATTCTTCTGCATGTGGCTGTCCAATTTTCCCAACACCATTTGTTGAAGAGACTTTTTTCCATTAGACATTCTTTCCTGATTTGTTGAAGATTAGTTGACCATGGAATTGAGAGTCCATTTCTGGGCTCTCTGTTCTGTTCCATTGATCTATGTATCTGTTTTTGTGCCAGTGCCATACTGTCTTGATGATGACAGCTTTGTAATAGAGCTTGAAGTCTGGAATTGTGATGTCACCAACTTTGGTTTTCTTTTTCAGCATTCCTCTGGCTATTCGGGGTCTTTTCTGGTTCCATATAAAATTTAGGATTATTTGTTCCATTTCTTTGAAAAAAGTTGATAGTATTTTGATAGGGATTGTGTTAAATGTGTAGATTTCTTTAGGTAGCATAGACGTTTTCACAATATTTGTTCTTCCAATCCATGAGCATGGAACGTTTTTCCATTTCTTTGTGTCTTCCTCAATTTCTTTCATGAGTATATTATAGTCTTCTGAGTACAGATTCTTTGCTTCTTTGGTTAGATTTATTCCTAGGTATCAAGTCTTTTTCAAACTGCTGTTTCAATGCTGTATTTCAGCAGGGCTATTTGTAGTGCTGTCTCTTTAAGGATGGGAACTCAGTTTCCTATCCCTTCCAGCTCTCCCAGAGCTCAGCTGCTGATTTTTAAAGTTCCAGGCATGAAGCTCTACAAATTTTAAGAACTTGTGAAGTTAGACCCCTCTGGTTTTCAAAGCCAATGTTATGGGGATTTGTTGTCCTAGTGCAGGTCACCTGTACCTGGGATGCCTGGAGTGGGGTCTTCTCTCCCCTCTCTTTGCTTGGGTGTCCCTCCCTCCCGTGGACAGTCCTCTGGGTCATTTTGGCTCTCGACCTTTTCTGCCCTTCCTACCTTCTTTCATGTGGCATCTTCTTTATATTTAGCTGTTTGTGCTACCAGTGTTTGGGTCATTTTCTGGGTTATTTACACTGATTTGGGTGTTATCTAAGTGTATCAGAGGGACACAGTAAGCCTAGGATCCTCCTACTCTTCCCCAGAAGTCTCCAAAGGTTATTAATTTTTTAAAAACAAGGAAAATAAAGGGGCATCTGGGTGGCTTGGTTGAGAATCAACTCTTGATCTCACCTCAGGTCTTGATCTTGGGGTCATGAGTTCAAGCCCTGTGTTGGGCTCCAGACTGTGTGTAGAGCCTACTTAAAAAACAAATAAGGAGCACCTGGATGGCACAGTCAATTAAGCACCCAACTCTTGATTTCTGCTCAGGTCATGATCTCAGGGTAGTGAGATTGAGCCCTATGTCTGGCTCTGCACCCAGTGGGGAGTCTGCTTGAGATTTTCTCTCCCCCCCGTCCCTCCCCTCGCCCACACTCTCTCAAAAAATAAATAAGTAAAATCTTTAAAACAAACAAAAAAACACCAAATAACAGAGAAAATATACGTAAATGGAAAGGAGCTAAGATAATTAAAACAAACTTGAAAAAGAATATCACTGGAGGGCTTAACCTACCCTGCAAAGTACTTTCTGTAAAGCTACAATAATTAAGACAGTATTGAATTGGCATAAAGACAGAACGGTGGGAAAGAATAGAGTCCAGAAATAGGCCCATACTTATATGGTTACTTGATTTTTTTAATAAAAGCACTAAAACAATCCAGTGAGGAAAATTTTTTAAATTGAGGCATAATTGATATATGTTATATTAGTTGCAGGTAACAACATAATGACTTGTCATTTGTGTACATGGTGAAATGATCACTATAATAAGTTTAGTTAATGTCCATCACCATATATAGATACAAACTTTTTCTCATGAAGATAACTTTTAAGATCTATTCTTTTAGCAACTTTCAAATGTGCAGTACAATATTATTAACTGTAGTCACCATGGTGTACATTGCATTCTCTTGACTTATTTTACAACTGGAAGTTTGTATCATTTGACCCCCTTACCCTCTCACCGCCCGCCCCGACCCAGGAACTACCAATTTGTTCTCTGTATCTATAAGCTCATGGTTTTTTTTTCTTCTTTTTAAATTTTATTTTAAATTATTTATTATTTATTTTGTTATTTTTATTTTTTATCTTTTTCAGGGCTTTTTTAAAGTAACATATAATGTATTATTTGCCCCAGGGGTACAGGTCTGTGAATCATCAGGCTTACACATTTCACAGCACTCACCATAGCACATGCCCTCCCTAATGTCCATAACCCAGCCACCCTATCTCTATCCCCCATCCCCTAGCAACCTCATGTTTTTCTTTTTCTCTTTAAGATTTTACTTACTTAGTTGAGAGTCAGTGGGTACAAGCAGGAGGGTGGGAGGGGCAGAAGGAGAGGGAGAAGCAGACTCCCCACTGAGCAGGGAGCCCAATATAGGGCTCCATCCCAGGACCCTGGGATCATGACCTGAACCAGAGGCAGACGCTTAACCTGCTGAGCCACACAGGTACCTCTCATTTTTTCTTTAAGATTCCACATGTAAGTGAGATCATATGATATTTGTCTTTCTATGTCTGACTTCACTTAGCATAATGCCCTTAGGGTTCATCTGTGTTGTCACTAATGACAAGATTTCATTTTTCTTTCTTTTTTTTTTTAAAGATTTTAATTTATTCATTTGAGAGAGGGAGAGTGAGAGAACATGAGAGGGGAGAAGGTCAGAGGGAGAAGCAGATTCCCCATGGAGCAGGGAGCCCAATGCGGAACTTGGTCCCAAAGTCCGGGATCACAGCCCGAACCAAAGGCAGTTGTCCAACCAACTGAGTCACCCAGGCGCCCCAAGATTTCATTTTTCTAAAGGCTCAATATTCCAGTGTGTGTGTGCATGTGTGTGTTTGTGTGCGTATGGCACATTTTCTTTATCCATTTGTCCACTAGGGAAACTTGGGTTGTTTCCATGTCTTGGCCATTGTAAATAATGCTGCAGTGAAAATGTGTGTGCATGTATCTTTTCAAATTAGTGTCTCTGTTGTCTTTAGATGAATACCCAGAAGTGGAATTGCTGGATCATAACGGTAATTATATTGTTAATTGTCTGAGGAATCTTCATACTGGTTTTCATAGTGGTTGCACCAGTTTACATTCTCAACAATAGTGCACAGGGGTTCACTTTTCTCCACATTCTCGCCAACACTTTATTATTTCTTTTTTTTTTTTTTTTAGATTTTATTTATTTATTTCACAGAGGGAGAGAGATCACAAGGAGGCAGAGAGGCAGGCAGAGAGAGAGAGGGGAAGCAGGCTCCTCGCTGAGCAGGGAGCCCGATGCGGGCCTCGATCCCAGGATCCTGAGATCATGACCTGAGCCGAAAGCAGAGGCTTTAACCCACTGAGCCACCCAGGCGCCCAATACTTTATTATTTCTTACCTTTTTGTTAATAACCATTCTGACAGGTGTGAGGTGATATCTCATTGTGGTTTTGATTTGCATTTCCCTGATGATTAGTGATGTTGAGCATCTTTTCATGTATTTATTGGCCATCTGTATGTCTTCTTTGGAAAAATGTCTATTCATATCCTTTGCCCATTTTTTAATCAGGTTGTTTGGGTTTTTTGCTATTGATTTTTATGAGTTCTTTATAGATATTAACTCCTTTTTTTAAGATTTTATTTATTTATTTGACACAGAGAGAGAGATCAGATCACAAGTAGGCAGAGAGGCAGGCAGAGAGAGAGGAGGAAGCAGGCTCCCTGCTGAGCAGAGAGCCCGATGCGGGCCTCGATCCCAGGACGCTGAGATCATGACCTGAGCCAAAGGCAGAGGCTTTAACCCACTGAGCCACCCAGGCGCCCTAGATATTAACACCTTATGAGATAGATGATTTGCAATTTTTTTCTCACATTCAGTAAGTTGCCTTTTCATTTTTTGTGATGGTTTCCTTGGCTCTGCAGAAGACTTTAATTTGATGTAGTCTCACTTGCTTATTTTTATTTTTGTTGCCTTTGTTTTTGGTATGAAATCCCCCAAAATAATTATCAAGACCAGTATCAAGAAGCTTCCTTTCTGTTTTCTTCTAGGAGTTTCATAATTTCAGGTCTTAACATTCAGGTCTTTAATCCATTTTGAGTTAATTTTCATGTATAGTGTAAAATAGTGTTCCAGTTTCATTCTTTTGCAAAGCATTTACACTTTTAATTTGAAAATAATTTTAGACTTACACAAGAGTTGCAAAAACAGTACAAGGAATTCTTATATACTCTTCATCCAGCTTCCCCTACAATTGATACTTTAAATACGTATAGTGCAGTTATCAAAACTGAGAAATTAGCATTGGTAAAATAGTATTAACTAAACTACAGACTTCATTAAGATTTTACCAGTTTTTCTACTGATGTTCTTTTTCGGTTCCTGGATCCATTATAGGATCTCACTTTGCATTTTATTGTTATGTTTTATTAATCTCTTTCAGTCTGTGACAGTTTCTCAGTCTTCCTATTTTTTAATGACCTTGATACTTTTGAAGAGTATTTGTCAGGTATTTTTTAAAATGTCTTTCAGTTTGAGTTTGTGTGGTGTTTTCTTATATTAGGTTGAGGTTATGCATTGTTGGGAACAATACCACAAAGATGATGTATTCATTTCAGTGTATCATGTGAAGGAATTAATGATGTTGAGGTCTTTTTCTTAGTAAAATTAACCTTGGTCATTTGATTAAGGTGTTATCTGCCAGATTTTTTACAAGTGGAGTTACTTTTTGTAATTTTTAAATATTTGGAGGAAATCCTATGAGACTTTGCAAATATCCTGTTTTTCCTTAAATGTTTGTCCACTAATTTAGTATTTGTTGGTGGATCTTGCCTGCAGCAATTATTACTGTAGTGTTATTGTGATTTCATACATCCTCATTTCTTCTACATTTATCTATTGGAGTTTTTCTGTAAGGAAGAGCTGTTCGTTCTTCACCTTTTACTTATTAATCCAGTTAGTTATATCTAGATGAGCTTGTGGATATTTATTTCATTTGGGGTGTTATAATTCAGTACTATTTTCTGCTCTATTTTGAGTGTTTTCAGACGTTATAATTACTGTCTTACAATGTTATTATTTTTGCCTTAAACTATTAGTTGTATGTTAGGAAAAATACGAGAAGAAAAAATATCTTTTGTATTTACCCACTTATTTATTTATGGTGCTCTTTATTTCTTCCTTCTGGGTTTTCTTCTTTAGCCTAAAGAACATCCTTTAGCCTTTCTTGTAGTTAGGTCTTCTGCCAACAAATTATTTAATCTTCTGTTTATCTTAAAATGTCTTTATCTTGGGTGTGCCTGGGTGGCTCAGTCAGTTAAGCATCTGCCTTTGGCTCAGTTCATGACCTCAGGGTCCTGGGGTTGAACACCACATCAGGCTCCCTGCTCAGTAGGGAGTTTGCTTCTCCCACCCCTCTGCCCCTCTCTCAGCTCACGCTCTCTCTCTTTCAAAGAAATAAGTAAAATCTTTTCCAAAAAACCCTAAAAATTAAGATGTCTTTATCTTACCCTTGTTTTAAAAGGTATTTCAGTGGATTTGAAATTCTAGTTTGACAGTCTTATAAAAGATTGTTGTTCCATTGTCTTCTGGCCTCCATTGTTATTCAGAAGAAGTCACCTGTAATTCATATTATAGTTCCTCTATATGTAATATGTGATTTTTTTCCCCAGCTTGTTTCAAGATTCTCTCTCTCTTTTTTTTTTTCTTTAATCACTTTGTCCATTAGGTACTTAGGTGTGATTTTCTTTGCATTTATCCTGCTTGGGGTTTGCTGAGCTTTTCACACCTTAATAGTTTTCATCAAATTAAAAAAATATAGCCATGATTTTTTCCTATTTTTCCTGTCCCATTCCACTTTCTTTTCCTTTTAGAACTCACATGTTTGTGACTGGTTGGTATTGTTCTATAGGTCTCTAGGATTCTATTTATTTTTCTTCAATCTCCTTTCTACTGTTCAGATTGGGTAATTTTTGTTCTTTGTCTTCAATAATTTCACTGATTCTTCTTCCATATCTAATCTATTGAAACTGTCCAGAAAATTCTTCATTGCAGTTATTAGATTTTTCAGTTACAGAATGTCCATTTGGTTCTTCTTTTATAGTGTACATTTTTCTCTGATATTTCCTATCAGTTGACTAATTTAAACTACCTTTGCCTTTAAACATATTTATAATAGTTTGTGCTTTAAAGTCTCTTCTAAATGTAACAGCTAAAACAGGCTTGGGTTTTTTACAGCTTTTTTTTCTTACAAGTTACTTTTTTTTCTTTGCATGTCTAGTAAATCCTTATTTTATATTGGGTAATGTGTTCATATTTTATATTCAGTTTTATGTCCAAAGAGTGTTGATTTTTGTTCTAGCAGGCTAATCACCTTAACCCTGTGTTGGCTTATTTTTGTACATTTTAGAGTCGATATGTAGAAATCAGAGTCATTTTCCAAATTCCTCTAACTTGATACCACTCAACCTCCAAATTATCTTTTCTGTGCATTTTGTTGAGGCTTGGTTTTTGTTTTTGTTTTGTTTTAGGGTAGATCAAGAGCAGATTTCCATCTACAAAGTGTTTTTATTTTTTTCCTACTGAAGCCTTACTTTTTTGGCCTCTTAGCCAGATACCATCAGTTTTATCAAGGTCTCTCCATTCTGGTTGGACCTGAAAGCCAACATATTCTAGCACTGCTTGACCACTTATATCTTGTTCCATTCTCAACTCCATTGCAACTGTTCTCTGGAAAATTTTATATAGTCTCGCCTGTACGTGCATAGCCCACCTTTTGGCCAAGGACTGTGGAGCTCCCACACAGACTTTGAATACCCACTTCTTCAAAGGTCCCTCCCCTCGATTGCCTTGCCTTGTAGTTTCCAGGTACTTTGGCAATTCTGAACTCTGTTCTGTGTCTCTTCAGCTTCCTGGAACCACTGTACTCTGCTTGGGCTCTAAGTCCTTGCTCAGTGCACAAGAAAATTTCCACAGGCAGTCATCCAGAGCAATCATAGGTTTATCTCAGGAGTTTCCCTTCTGTCAGGGACCACAGTCTTGTGCTATCTCCTACCCAGAGCCTGAAAACAACTGACTCATATGTTTTACCCAGTTTTATAGTAGCTTTTGGTGGGAGGGCTGATTTGGCACCTGTTATTTCATCATTGCTGGATGGAGAAGTTCCAGTATATTATTTTGATGTATGTTCCCATTGCCACATGATTGAACTTTTGCTACTTCATCTTTAACAGTTGAAGAGTTACGTGAAAAGATAGTTTGATATTGTTGATGATACAATTCTTTCTTTCTTATCCCCACAGTATCTCAGCAAAAAGGTGCAAAACATTTTTAAGGGTTTTATTTATTTATTTGAGAGAGAGAGAGAGTCTACATGAGTGGGGGGAGGGGCAGTGGGAGAGGGCGAAGCAGACTCCCCACTGAGCAGGAAGCCCGATATGGGGCTCCATCCCAGGACCCTGGGATCATGACCTTAGCTGAAGACAGATCCTTAACAGCCTAAGCCACCCAGGTGCCCCAAAAAAGGACAAATTTAAACTCATTTTTGAGTGCTCATGCTGGTTTTTTTAGTTTACTTAGTTCTTTCATCAAGAGCTTGTAGAACATAACATTTAAAGCTTCTCATTCTTTAACGATAGTTTGATTCTCTTAAAAGTCCAGATTCAAAGTTAATTTTTTTCTGGTCTTTGACAATAGTACTTAATTCTTTTCTGGCATGCAGTATTGCTGATGAGAAGTCTAACTCTTGTTTCTTTGGGTAACCTTTTGTAGTGTTTAGTGGTTTGTCTTTGTTTTTCTGAGTGTCATGATATATTCAGTTGTCTGACTTTTTTTGTGCCTTTTTTTAAAAGAAATTTATCATGCTTGGCATTTGGTAAATTTATTCAAACAGTACTTAACATCTGTCTTATAATTTTCAGTTTTTATTTATTCTGGACCTATTTTTTAATTGAAATTTTTTAGTGTTTATGTCTTTTTAAAATCTATCCTTAATGTCCTTAGGGATTTGCCTATTTTGGACATTTCATATAAATGAAATAATACTATATGTGGCCTTTGTGTCTGGCTTCTTTGTTTGTTTGTTTGACAGAGAGATAGAAACAGAGAGCACAAGCGGGGGGTGGGGGGGACGGCAGAATGGCAGAGGGAGGAGAAGCCGGCTCCTCCCTGAGCAGGGAGCCGGATGTGGGCCTCAATCCCAGGAGCCTGGGATCATGACCTGAGCCAAAGGCAGACACTTAACCAACTGAGCCACCCAGTCACACTTTGTCTGGCTTCTTTCATTAAGCATAATGTTTCCCAGATTCATCCATGTTGTAGCATGTAATAGTACTTAATTTATTTTTATGGCTGAACAATAGTGCATTTTTGTTAATCTGTTTATTTTTGATGGACACTTGGGTTGTTTCCACTTTTGTGTACTATGAGTCATGGTGCTATGAGAGAGTCAAGTAGGATGGAACTAGAGGCTATTATGCTAAGCGGAATAAGTCAATCAGAGAAAGACAATTATCATATGATCTCACTGATATGAGGAATTTGACAAACAAGACAGAGGATCATAGGGGAAGGAAGGGAAAAATGAAAAATGAAGCAGGATGAAACCAGAGAGGGAGACAAACCATAAGAGACTTTTAATCTCAGGAAACAAACTGAGGGTTGCTGGAGGGGTGGGGATGGGAGGGATATGGTGTCTGGGTGATAGACACTGGGGAGGGTATGTACTATGGTGAGTGCTGTGAATTGTGTAAGACTGATGAATCACAGACCTGTACTCCTGAAACAATAATACATTATATGTTAATTTAAAAAAAAGATTCAAGTACTACTTTCTTTTAAATGTATTCTTTTACAGTTACTAATCTGCTTTCCATAACATTTTCATTTCAAATACTGTGTCTTTAATTTCCAAGATTTCTAACAGGGTTTTCCTCCCTTAAACTTTCTGTTTAATTAATGGCAGTATATTGCTTTTTGAAATTTTTTTTTATTTGAGTACAGTTGACACACAGTGTTATATTAGTTTCAGGTATACAGCATAGTGATTCAGCATCTGTATATGTTATGCTATGCTCAACACAAGTGTAGCTACCATCTGTTACCATACGACACCATTACAACATCATTGACTATATTCCCTATGCTGTACATTTTATTCCCATAACCTATCCATTCCATAACGAGAAGCCTGCAACTGTTATTCCCAATTACCCATTTTACTCATCTCCCATCCCCCTCCCCTCTAAAACCATCAGTTTGTTTCTGTTACTCTTTCGTTTCAGTTATTTCTGTTATTTATAGGTCTGATTGTTTTTGTTTGCTTGTTTATTCACTTGTTTTGTTTTTTAGATTCCACTTATGAGTGAAATTTATTTGGTATTTGTCTTTCTCAGTCTAACTTATTTCACTATTTGTTTTGAACACATCCTGCGTTGACAGGCTTCCAGTAGGAGGTTCTCTGTTGCTGAGCCCTAATCTTGCAGGAATATATATGTGTGTGTGTGTGTGTGTGTGTGTGTGTGTGTGTGTGTGTATGGTTAAATTTTTTTTAAGATTTTATTTACTTATTTGACAGAGAGAGGCAGAGGTCGGCAGAGAGAGAGGGGGGAAGTAGGCTCCCTGCTGAGCAGAGAGCCGGATGTGGGGCTTGATCCCAGGACCCTGAGATCATGACCTGAGCCACCCAGGTGCCCCTGGTTAAATTTTGCTTGAGTGGCAAAATAGAAAGCGCTGGCATCTTAATAGATTATATAGTTCTGAGTCTTATTTGCACTTATATGACATAGCTGTTAAAGTCCTCAACCTGCCTCATTGATGCTGCTGCTTTGTCACTTGGCTTTAACCAGCTCTCTAGTAGGCAGGTGACAAATCTCTGGCCTTTGTTCTTATTTTGGTTCCTTGTTTAGATCTCCTGTGTGTGGCCGGCCTATGTGGATCTTGCTCTTAAACCTGTGGCTGTTGCTATATTGGCCCCATGTTTTTTTTCTAGTCCAGGCCCCACATGTGTGCATCTTTGGTCCTTTCCTGCCATTGTAGATTCTTTCTCTTTTTCCTTTCTGAAAATGAGGAAAATATACCTCTCCATTTATGGCCTATAAAGATTTCTCTCTTTTTCTCACCATGACTATGTATTAGGTTTTAGACATATTTGTTTTAATAGATGATGGGGATTAAGGAGTGCACTTGTTGTAACGGGCACTGAGTAATGTGTGGAAGTGTTGAATCACTGTATTGTACACCTGAAACTAATATATTGTATGTTAACTAACTAGACACTAAGTTAAAAACTTAAAAATATTTGTTTTATCATTTTATGTGTTTGAATGGGAAGATGCAGTTTTAACATATGCTCAACTTATCTTGAAATAGAAGTTTTATTTCAATATTAATAATATTAGTTTTATTTTATTTATAATAAAAATTTTATTTATAATAATAATTTATAACATTATTATTTTTATTCTGCTTTTCACATTTAACTCTAGTCACTCCATCTGGATTTTGATTTGTGTGTGTGTGTATATGAAGTGAGGCAATTGAAATTGATTTCCCTCAAATCACTACACATTTTATTTAAATTGTTGTTAAGATTTCTGGAGAACTTAGTTATTTTTTTTTAAAGATTTTTTATTTATTCATTTGACACAGAAAGAGAGATTACAAGTAGGCAGAGAGAGAGGAGAGAGGAGGAAGCAGGCTCCCTGCTGAGCAGAAAGCCCGATGTGGGCCTCGATCCCAGGACCCTGAGATGATGACCTGAGCCGAAGGCAGCGGCTTTAACCCACTGAGCCACCCAGGCGCCCTGGAGAACTTAGTTATTGACAAGACTTTTTCTCACATATCTACATGTTTTCCCCATTCTTCACTGTATCAGTACTTCAAAGACAAGGTAGGATTCAGGAACAAATTTGTTCTTATTTTACAGAAAGGTAATTTAATCACGGTAAAAAGGGGGTCACCTAAGGTCAGAAAGTTGGTCAGTTGTAAAACTGAAGATTGATGCAAGTCATCTTGGTTCAGAGCCAAGTTCACTAAATTTCAGTGAGCATAACCTTGCTGCTATATTATCCCATGCTTTATGACTGAATTATATTGGAAAAACAATGGCAAAAAAATACTACCCAGTAAGATTGATAGCTAGTACTTGATCTTGGTAATGTTCATACTTTTTGGGGTGGTTAAAGCTTTATTAGGTATGTAGTATGAATGCTATAGGAGAAAGTTGTACTATTAGGATGTATTTTGTTACTAGGTTTTTAAAGTTGAATTCTTGTATAATATCAACATTGTCAACCTCATTTACAAGGTAGAGCTTGTATAGTTCTTTATTCATCTGTAGTTCTTTATTAGTACTGTAGAGGGGAAATAAGGGATAGCATTTTATAAAATGGGAGATTTGTTTTCTTTCCTTTATAATATGAGTGCCAAGGTACAGAAAGGAAGAACATTGGTGCAGATTTTGATGATGCAGGACCTGCTGGTGTTTTGTGGGAAGATAGTTCTGAGTCTATGTAAATACACCAAGTGGTTAGCTTATGAATTAAATTAGGAAGAATTTGCTTTACTTTGTTAGAGACTGCCTTTACTTTGTTAAAGACTGCCGTAAATACAGTATGTTGTAAACAAACATACTTTCATCCATTTTGAGTTTATCTTTGTGTAAGAGAATGGTCAAGTTTCATTCTTCTGTACATAACTGTCCAATTTTCCCAGCACCATTTATTGAAGAGACTGTCTTTTTTCCACTGGATATTTTTTCCTGTTTTGTCAAAGATTATTTGACCATAGAGTTGAGGGTCCATATCTGGGCTCTCTACTCTGTTCCATTGGTCTATGTGTCTGTTTTTGTGCCAGTACCATGCTGTCTTGGTGATCACAGTTTTGTAGTAAAGCTTGAAATCAAACATCATGATGCCTGCAGCTTTGTTTTTCTTTTTCAACATTTCTGTGGCTATTCGGGGTCTTTTCTGGTTCCATACAAATTTTAGGATTGTTAGTTCCAGCACTTTGAAAAATGCTGATGGTATTTTGATCAGGATGGCATTGAAAGTATAGATTGCTCTAGGCAGCACAGACATTCTAACAATGTTTATTCTTCTGATCCATGAGCATGGAATGCTGTTCCATCTTTTTGTGTCCTCTTCAGTTTCTTTCATGAGTGTTCTGTATAGATAGTTCTAGAGATGTGGTATAGATGTTCTCGAGTACAGATCCTTTACCTCTTTGGCTAGGTTTATTCCAAGGTATCTTATGGGTTTTGGTGCTATTGTAAATGGAATCAATTCTCTAGTTTCCCTTTCTACAGTTTCATTATTAGTGTATAAGAAAGCAACTGATTTCTGTGCATTGATTTTGTATCCTGCTACATTGTGAATTGCTGTATGAGTTCTAGTAATTCGGGGGTGGATTCTTTTGGGTTGTCCATGTAAAGCATCATGTTATCTGCAAAGAGAGAGAGTTTGACTTCTTCTTTGCCAATTTGAATACCTTTAATTTCTTTTTGTTGTCTGATTGCTGTTGCTAGGACTTCTAGTACTATGTTGAAAAATAGTGGCAAGAATGGGCATCCTTGTCGTGTTCCTGATCTCAGTGGGAAGGCTCTCAACTTTTTCCCACTGAGAATGATATTTGCTGTGGGTTTTTCATAGATGGATTTTATGAAGTTAAGGAATGTTCCCTCTATCCCTATACTTTGAAGAGTTTTAATCAGAAAAGGATGCTCTATTTTGTCAAATGCTTTTTCTGCATAAATTGAGAGGACCATGTGGTTCTTCTCTCTTCTCTTATTAATTTCTTCTGTCACATTGATTTGCAAATGTTGAACCACCCTTGCATCCCAGGGATAAATCCCACCTGGTCATGGTGGATAATCTTTTTAATGTATTGTTGGATCCTATTAGCGAGGATCTTGTTGAGAATCTTGGCATCCATATTCATCAGGGATATCGGTCTGAAATTCTCCTTTTTGATGGGGTATTTGCCTGGTTTGGGGAACAAGGTAATGCTGGCTTCATAGAGTCTGGAAGTTTTCTTTCTGTTTCTATTTTTTTTTTTTTAAAGATTTTATTTATTTATTTCACAGTGGGAGAGAGATCACAAGGAGGCAGAGAGGCAGGCAGAGAGAGAGGGGGAAGCAGGCTCCCTGCCGAGCAGGGAGCCCGATGCGGGCCTCGATCCCAGGACCCTGAGATCATGACCTGAGCTGAAAGCAGAGGCTTTAACCCACTGAGCCACCCAGGCGCCCTCTGTTTCTATTTTTTGAAACAGTTTCAGGAGAATAGGTATTATTTCTTCTTGGAATGCTTGGTAGAATTCCCCAGGGAATCCATCAGGTCCTGGACTCTTGTTTTTTGGGAGGTTTTTGATCACTGCTTCAATCTTGTTACTAGTTATTGGTTTATTCAGGTTGTCAGTTTCTTCCGTTTTCAGTCTTGGAAGTTTATAGGTTTCCAGGAATGCATCCATTTCTTTTAGGTTGCTTAAGTTGATAGCATATAGCTGTTGATAATAATTGATAATAATAATATGATTGTTTCTATTTCCTTGGTATTAGTCATGATCTCTCCCCTTTCATTCATAATTGTATTAATTTGGGTCCTTTCTCTTTTCTTTTGGATTAGTCTAGACAGTGGTTTATCAATCTTATTAATTCTTTCAAAGAACCAGCTTCTAGTTCATTGATGTGTTCTACTGAATCTCTGGTTTCTAACTCATTGATTGACCTCTGCTCTATTCTTAATTATTTCCCTTCTTGTGTGGGGGGTAGGCTTAAGAAGATGTGGTCCGGGGGTGTCTGGGTGGCTCAATCGTTAAGCGTCTGCCTTTGGCTCAGGTCATGATCCCAGGATCCTGGAATTGAGCCCTACATCGGGCTCCCTACTCAGCGGGGAGCCTGCCTCTCCCTCTCCCACTTCCCCTGCTTGTGTTCCCTCTTTCGCTGTGTCTCTCTCTGTCAAACAAATAAATAAAATCTTAAAAAAAAAAAGATGTAGTCCATATATACAATGGAATGTTACTTAGCCATCTGAAAGGATGAATACCCAACTTTTGCATCAACATGGATGGGACTGGAGGAGATTATGCTGAGTAAAATAAGTCAAGCAGAGAAAGTCAATTATCATATGGTTTCACTTACTTGTGGGACACAAGGAATAACATGGTGGACATTAGGAGAAGGAAAGGAAAAGTGAAGGCCCGAAATCAGAGGGGAAGACCAACCACGAGAGACTATGGACTCTGAGAAACAAACTGAGGGTTTTAGAGGGCAGGGGGACTGGAGGATGAGTGAGCCTTGTGGTGGGTATTAAGGAGGGTACGTATTGCATAGAGCACTGGGTGTTATATGTAAACAATGAATCTTGGAGCACTACATCAAAAACTAATGATGTGTTGTATGGTGACTAACATAACACAATTTAAAAAAACATACTGTATTAGGTAAATGCTTGAGAGGGTCATTCTTGAATTTTTCTGCTTTCAGTTCTAAATTAGCTCACTTACTGGATTTGAGTTTATTAAATAATGAGTTAATTTATTAAAAAATATGAGAACATAAGTGAGAGGGGTGCCATGGTGGCTCAGTCATTAAGTGTCTGCCTTCAGCTCAGGTCATGATCCCCGGGTCCTGGGATCGAGCCCTGCGTCGGGCTCCCTGCTCATTGGGAAGCCTGCTTCTCCCTCTCCCACTCCCCCTGCTTGTGTTCCCTCTCTTGCTGTCTCTCTCTCTCTGCCAAATAAATAAAAAAAATCTTCAAAAAAAAATAAGCTAGAGCTATCAGCTTTGAAGATTTCTGGCTCTGCACATGACCTTGTGGAAATTAACTGAAAATACAAATTGATTTAGCAAATGTGAAAAATTGAAAACATGAGATTAAATGTCTTAACCCCATAAAGTAATTCTAAATGTTCAAGCAATTTGCTGATGCATAGCCATTTCCAGTCATATTTTAAATTTTGCAGATAATCTTTTCATCAGGGAAATGCCTTCCTTGGCTCATCAATTTCATAAACAATTCCAGAAATTCTGGTGCTTATCCAAACTGCTTTTTCTTTTTGTCACCATTTCTTCTCACACAGAAATGCAATCTATACTGCCTGGATTCTCTGCAAAACTGAATTGGACTTCAGAGGAAGCCAGCTATTCTCAGGACATATCAGGGGTAACACCCTTCCAGATGATTTTTGAGGCAAGTTTTGTTGTGGTTCTATAAATTATTGATGTCTTAATTTCTTATTTTTCTACAAA
This sequence comes from Ailurus styani, assembly GCA_002007465.1. Lineage (NCBI taxonomy): Eukaryota > Metazoa > Chordata > Mammalia > Carnivora > Ailuridae > Ailurus > Ailurus styani. The sequence goes on from LNAC01000014.1 coordinate 5,368,176, forward strand.
TCCAGTGAAACCTAGGTTCATCACAGTTCCAAATTGAAATGAAATAAGGCATTGGTTCCCAAACTTCTCTATGCAGATATTGAAACACTCAGTAGCTTCCAAAATACTGGTATTTGTGTCCCACTCCAAGAGGTTGTGATTTAATTGGTCTAGGGTGCTGGATTAGTTTGCTCAGGTGGCCATAAAAAAAAAAAAGTACTACGGATTGGGTGGTTAAAAAATAGAAACTTATTTTCTCATACTTTTGGATGCTAGAAGTTTAAGATTAAAATGGCCTGTCATTGTTCCCTCACATGGACTTTCCTCTGTATGTGAAGAGAGAATACTCTCATGTCTTTCTTCTTTTTTTTTTTTTTAAGATTTTTTAAAAATTTATTTGACACAGAGAGAGAGAGATCACAAGTATGCAGGCAGAAAGAGAGGGGGGAGCAGGCTCCCTCCTGAGCAGAGAGACTGATGTGGGGCTCTATCCCAGGACCCTGAGATCATGACCTGAGCCAAAGGCAGAGGCTTAACCCACTGAGCCACCCAGGTGTCCCACATGTCTTTCTCTTCTTATAAGGACACTTGTCTGATCAGATTAGGGCTCTATGTTTATGACCTCATTTAACCTTACTTATGCCTTTAAGGCTCTATCTCCAAGTATAGTACATGGGGGGCTAGGCTTCAATGTGTGAATTTTGGGAGACACAGGTTAGTCCATATTGATGTGGCCTGGGTTTTGGAATATTTTTGAAATCCCAGATGGGAAAAAAATCCCAGATGATTCCTAATGTGCAGATAAATTTGAGAGTCACTGAAACAAGTCATTATTTGAATTTGGATCTCCTGAAAAAGAAAATAAAAATGGATTCTTAGTGCAGATCCTGTTTGGATACATTTATATTAGGTTGGCTTAAAGATCTTTATTGATTTATTTGTACCTCAGATTTATGAGAGTGACAGTTGAGTTCTCCATTCCCTTTAACAATTCTCTGATTCCCTATCTTTCTTTCCTTTGAGTTTGTGGAGGCATAAAGAATTAGGATTTTTTTTTAAAGATTTTATTTATTTATTTCACAGAGGGAGAGAGATCACAAGGAGGCAGAGAGGCAGGCAGAGAGAGAGAGGGGGAAGCAGGCTCCCCGCTGAGCAGGGAGCCCGATGCGGGCCTCGATCCCAGGACCCTGAGATCATGACCTGAGCCAAAAGCAGAGGCATTAACCCACTGAGCCACCCAGGCGCCCAAGAATTAGGATTTTTTTAAAAGATTTTATTTAGGGGCACCTGGGTGGCTTGGCCGGTTAAACATCTGCCTTCAGCTCAATAGAGAGCCTGCTTCTCCCTCTCCCTCTGCTGCTCCCCCTGCTTATACTCACTCTCTGCCAAATAAATAAATAAAATCTTAAAAAAAGAGATTTCACAGAGAGAGCATGAGCGTGGGGGAGGAGGGGTTGCTCTGAGGGAGAGGGAGAAGACTCCCTACTGAATGGGAAGCCCAGTGAAGGGCTTGATCCCGGGACCCTGAGATCATGACCTGAGCCAAAGGCAGTTGTGTAACTGACTGAGCCACTCAGGAGCCCCAGAACTAAAGTACTTTAAACATTCTCCCAAGAAGCATTTGGGAGGTCTTTCTTCATGTTTGGACAACTATATGCTCCTTCTCAAAGGAAATGGGCGCAGCATTGCGACAATAGATATCCCTGGCTGTGCCTTATCTTCTTTAGGGGAATGATGGGTAAACAATCTGGAACAATTAATGGTTAGTCAGCTCTGAAACTATTAATTTCGAGTAGCAATAAAAAAAAAGCTGATTTCAGTGAACCAGGGAAAGCAGTTCTAGAAAAGGAGATCATGTGTTTTAGCCAGTTTAAACAAACAATTTCCTAGCTAAACATTTATACATATTATTTAAGCCTCCTGACAACTCTGTGAAGTGGCTAGAACAGGGATTACCACCCCATTTTACAGATACAAGAACCCTGAGATTCAGAGAGTTCAGTTGGTGTACCCAAGGTCATATGAAAGTTAAGTGACAGAATTAGAATTTGAACCAGAGTCTTACTCATTTTAATCAGGTCTGTTTAAATATTTATACGCTCATTCAGGAGCCTGTGCTTGTTCAAGTCGGCCTCACAGTGCTGGATGTTGAAGGTACAGAGTCCCAAGACACGTTACTTGATAAAGGAAAAGATAAACAAGCAAACAAATAATTACAATGCAGTGTAATATGTATCATATGTATGTATCAACAGATTTTCTGGGTATAAGGGGTTCAGAGACTTGAAAGAATAAGAAGTTGTCTTCAGACTTAAAGAGTTTGTCCTATTTTTTTCCTTATTGCAAAAGCAGTGTTTCCCTCAGGAAAATCAAAGAGAGCATTTAGAACACAGATAATTTGACTTAATCGTGGTAGCCACTGTTAACATCTTGGTGTGCATCTTTCCACATAAGAGTGAGGCATTTCAGTTTCAGGTTTTTAGAATGGTACAATTCCAGACTTCGGCCATGGAAATAGGTGGCTGGAAATGCGTGGAGGTCAAGGTCATTGGAGTTGAAGAGGTCAGGAAATTGTGAGACTAAGTTGTTCCTTAGACAGGCAATCAACTTGGATGTGGAAGTCAGCCCAGTTGATGGCAGGTCTTAAAAGTGCTTAGGAAACGTGAGCTCAGTGCCTGCAGTCAGCTGGCAACAGATGAAAAGTGGCAAAGATCAGTATGACCCCTGAGGAACAGGAACAAGAGTTCCCTGAAAGCATTTGTTCCATTACATCTCATTGTCTCTGGTACTGTGCAGTTACTTATTTTAACAGAGTGAGAAGAGAACAAATTCATCATGTATACCTCAGATGGGGAGAAGAGTCAAGTACCAAGGTTCATAGTGGAGGCTAGTGAATGGAGACATCTATGAAAAAGCTATAGTTAATGATCCATTGCCCTGGGCATGTGAGGAGAGCCAATCCCAGGGAATACTGAAGAGAACTTCATTTAGGAAAGAAAGGTCTTGTGTTTATGTTGAGTCAGTCCTGCATCTTGGGATCTTGGGGCCCATTAGGCTGGGTGACATGTCCCTCCAAAAATAGTTTGATTTTACAAGGTCTTCTTGAAAGCTTTATCTATTTTATATTATTTTTGCCATAATACTAAGTGATAAAATTGGTAGAGGTACACATGTATTTCAAACATATCTTCATTTTTATCTATCTGTATTTCTCTATATACCTATTTAACTAGAGACAGGAAGAGACAGAAGCACAGATTTACTTTCTTCTAGAGAAACATATAGGACCCATGACAACCTAAGTTTAGTTTGAAAATATAGAACAACTCTGTTATTATCTGTGATATAATTAGATTTGTATTTAAAGGTGAAGGCTGGAACATATGATTGAATAATGGTTTCTGCCTCCCAGGGCTGGCAGCTTCTATGTTTTCCTAATGACACTTAGGTAAATTCACTGCTTCTATATGTATGTCAGGGTGGGATACTGGGTTTCTGACACCCAACTCTAAAAGGCTTTAAAAGACTTTGTAGACATAGACACGTACGTTTTCATTCTCTCTCAATAATTTATGAGTAGATTATAAAAGGAGCTATTTGCTTTATGTTAGCAGTCCTCCACTGACGTGGTATTAGGTCATTTTATCTTCTCAGTCTGCATTAGGTACCAGTCCTTCTTGGGTATTTCTTTAGCATTTCTAAATATATATAAATCGTAAGACTTTTCTCATCATCAAATCGTAAGACTTTTCTCATTGTCATATACATTATTTATTTGTCTTTCTCTTTTACTTAACTGTGAACTCTTCAAATTCAGATTGTTTTATTTACCTCTGTAGGCCCAGGTTACATAATAAACTCCATTCAGTGTTTTGAGTGGGTAATTCAATAGTTTGCATAAGCATTGCCTGTCAGGCTCCATAAAAGTGATGATAGATTACATAATATCTGATTCTGAAAGTTATATGCACAGATAATGAACTTTCTTGGGGGGGAAAAACTTTCTTGGAGAGGCAGTATTGCATAATGGGATGTGGGCTTTGAAGTTAGTCAGATCTCAGTTTGAATCCCAGTTTTGCCATTTAACTAGCTATGTGTGACCTTGGACAAATTAAACAGCTTGTTTAGTCTCATCATTCTCATAAAATGGGGGATATTTCGTACTTGCATATAAACTGTTTGGCATGTAGCAGGTGTTCAGTAAGTGGTAGCTCTCATCATTATTAATTGTAGCCCCTCTCTGGTAGCCGCTCAAGGAATTTTCACTTACTTGGTTGCCTTACTGCTGGATTTAATTAGCCCTTTCTGTGATGTACCCTATAATAACCAAGGCTACAGAAGTTTGAAACTGTTCCAAGAAGTCGTTTTGTAAGTGCTAAGTACAGAAAATGCTTTGAAGAGATCATTGCTTTTCTTCTATTTGAACATTTTATAATAAAGGTTTTTTTGGTTTTGTTTTTTTTGTTTTGTTTTTTTTTTTTTTTTAAGTAGGCTCCCCACCCAGTGTGGAGCCCAGCACAGGGCTTGAACTCACGACTCTTGAGATCAAGACCTGAGCTGAGATGAAGAGTTGGACACTTAACTGACTGAGCCACCCAGCCACCCCTATAGTAAAATTTTTAAAGTGAAGGATGTGACTATGTTGTGTATGCTACAGTTACTGTTTAATCACTACTGTTTACATGTATGAATAATCTATTTCCAGAATTTTCTAATAATTCCCATCCACTTTTCTGATAAGTTTTTGTAATGATTCTATAATAATCTTTCTAATTTTCCCCACTCACTCACTGCATACTTCTTGATATCATTTTCAGAGTATTTACAAAAAGTGTTATAGTAATTTGTTCTTTCTGTTTCTTCCTCATTATGATATGTTGAGGTCTAGGACCATTTTTTTCTTTAAATGTACCTACTACATGGCTCTGTATTCTCTGATCCACCAATAAGAACTTAATGATTTTTTTTACTCTATTTCTTCTCATTTTCCTAGACTCTCCATTTTCTAAAAGACTCCTTCTAACTTTGGTTTTAGGGACACTGTATTAAATATAGTGAGTCATTATAGGAAGGTGGTTAATACTAAAACTTTGGAGCCAGATTGGGTAACCTTGAGAAAATTGTTTGAACTCTTCGAGACTTAATTTTTTTTTCATCCATAAAATGTGGGTTATATGTAAGTAATAGGGCTTTTGTGAGGGGTAAATGAGATAATATAAGTAAGATACTTTAGCTTCATTCCTGGAATAGAGAAAGCCCTCATTAATTTGTAAATTTTATTATATTTGTAGGGAGGTATCTGGGTATATTGAAAAGAGTATGGACAATTGGTATTAGACAGCTTTAGGGTTAAATTCTGGCTCTATCACTGAACAGCTGGGTAACCTTAGACAAGTTGCTTAACTTCTCTGAGTCTCGTTTAAAAAAAAAAATCTAGGTGTGCCTGGGTGGCTCAGTCATTAAGCGTCTGCCTTCGGCTCAGGTCATGATCCCAGGGTCCTGGGATTGAGACCCATATCGGGCTCCCTGCTCAGTGGGAAGCCACTTCTCCCTCTCCCATTCCCCCTGCTTATGTTCCTCTTTCACTGTCTCTCTCTCTCTGTCAAATAAATAAATAAAATCTTAAAAAAAAATCTACTGGGTGCCCGGGTGGCTCAGTTGGTTAACCGTAAGTCCTTTGACTCAGGTCATGATCCCAGGGTCCTGGGATCGAGTTCCACATTGGGCTCCCTGCTGAGCAGGGAGCCTGCTTCTCCCTCTCCCTCTGCCTGCTGCTCTGCCTATTTGTGCTATCTCTCTGGCAAATAAATAAATAAAATCTTTTAAAAAAATCTACAAAGAAAGGATAGTAATACCTGCCTCCAGGATTTTTGTGAGGAAATGTAGATGTAACATCTGCACAATACTTGGTATATAGTAGACATTCAACAAGTGATAGCTACTGTTGTTGCCATGTATAATATATACTTAAAGATTATTACTTGATCCTTAAAACAGTTCTGTGAGATGGAATTGGGTAACTTTTTTTAATTATTTATTTATTTGAGAGAGAGAAAGCACAAGCAATGGGGAGACACAGAGGGAGAGGGAGAAGCAGACTCCCTGCTGATAGGGAGCCCAAAGTGGGGCTCCATCCCGGGACCCTGAGACCATGACCTGAGCTGAAGGCAGATGCTTAACCAACTAGGCCACCCAGGTGCCCCTAGAATGGGTAACTTTTATCCCTGTTTTACAGATTAGTAAATAAAATTCAGAGCAATTAAGTGATTTTTTTCTTATGGTTACTTAAGTAACTTTTATGGAGCCAGTACTAGAACTCAAGTCTTCTGACTTGTGAGCTTTTTGCTTTACAGCTTTTCCTAAAAAAAAAAATAAATGATAAAAAAAAATAAATAAGTGGATTGATATTGAAAAATAGTTCCTTTGAGCGTCTGCTCCTTTCACTCCATTCTTAATACAGATCAACTCACATCAGGATCATAGAACTAAGGTAGAGTTCCAGTCTAAATTACTTTAAAATTTGTTCTAAAAGGTGGTTTTGAAATTGTGTCTTCTGAAGTTCCATGAAATAGTTTAGCCCAAGAAATGATAGCTATTAGATGACCTTTTATGTCCAGTTCTTAGATCCAAAGGTGTTTCCCCTTGGATGTCTAAAAAGCTTTCTGAGGGGTAAGTTACCTTTAAAGGAAGAAATACCTTTATTTATTTATTTAAAGATTTATTTATTTATTTTAGTGAGGCAGGGAGGGGCTAAGGGAACAGGTAATAGAATCTTAAGTAGACTTCACAGGGAGTCCAATGTGGGGCTCAGTCTAACCACCCTGAGATCATGACCTGAGCTGAAACTAAGAGTCAGTTGCTCAACTGACTGTACCACCCAAGAAATACCATAATTTAATTCATTTGTGCTCCTGGGTTTGTGTATGTGTGGTGGATGTTTTTGTTGTGTTGTTACAGGTTGATGAAAAGCCCAGAACTCTGATGACAGATAGTCTGGTGATAAAGAATTTTTTACATAAAATTGTCATGGTACACCCTAAGGTAAGCTGTTCTTTTTGCACAGTGATGCCTCTCTTGTCATATGTTTTCAGGAGACCTCTACTCTGTAGGACGTGAAAGGATATGGTTGGTCCTCTTTCTTTTCATCATAATGATTACAACTTTTAATATTGAATTGATTTGATTTCTTTGTCCCTAACACAGTATTGATGTTGGTCATGTGACATAGCTGAGAGCCCTTGGATCTAGAGCTTTCTTTGGGTTCTTGTTTTTAACTTCCTTACTGTTTTATTGTGTCAGTTTAGATACATTTTTTCCTCCTCTATGCTTCATTTTTCTATTAAACCTGGATAATAAACCTTGCTATCTTCTTTTCCAAAGTGAATAGAAGAGCAAATCAGGAAATTTTGGTAAAGTACTTCAAACTTTGGAGATCTATAATTTTTATTATTAGCTATAGTTAGGTATGTTTATAGGGATCCATACCATTAAGTATGCTTTTTAACTTCTCCTTTTCTTCTCTTGCTAGCTTTCTGCTTTTTCTGTCTTCAGCAGGGTTCAGTGCTTATTATGCCAGTCACTATCCTGAGTGCTTTCCACACACTCACTCACTCACCCCATTCAACAGCCCTTGTGAAGTAGGTTTTATCACCATCATTCCCATTTTATCGCTGAGGAAACTATGATACAGAGGTTAAGTAACTTGCAGAGCCAGGATGTGAATTCAGGAAGTCTGGCTCTAGAGTTCTTTATTACCCATTATGTTACGTAGAAAGAAAAATATAGGTCAAAGGTAGGAAATAATTAGAACAGTGAAGTAAACTGGAGGGAGGGTAAAAGTCAGAGAGGGACAGGGGAAGAAAAAACAAAGGAAAAGCATGAACATTCTATGTACAAAAACAGTGGAAAGAATAGAGAGAAAAAAATTGATAGTTCCTTAAAGGGGGAGAATAGATAACATTGGGAGAAGAGCAGAGAACAAAGGGTAGGATTTACTGATAATCTGTGGCCATTGGGAACTGAAGTGTAGGACTCAATATATCTAAGATGCAGAGTTTGAACACAGATAAATGTTAATTGTATTCATTATTTTATGTTCAGGGAAAGGAAAAGTGGGGAAAAAAAGGAAATATAAAAAATATCTTCCCCTTTGGGAATTAAGTCTGGAAGTTTTTAATCCCTGTCTTGGTTCATGTTAAATCTCATACTCCATTTACTTTGCAGATTAAATTTAATTTCAGTGTAAAGGTAAATGGAGTCCTTTCCATGGAAATCTTTGGGTAAGTCCTTAAATCCATGGGTTAAGTTTATGCTGTGGCTTTATAATTTTTCTCAGTCATTATTGTCCTGTTTCTAGTAGCTTCACAGTTTGACATTTTTTTAAAGATTTGTTTATTTTAGAGAGAGAGAGAGAGCTCAAGAGTCTGTATGTGGGAGGAAGGGGCCGAGGGTTAGAGAAACCCAAGCAGACTCCATGCTGAGTGCAGATGTGATGATGTGGGGCTGACACAGGGATTCAGGAAAGCCTTGATCTCATGACCCTGAGATCATGACCTGAGCCGCAATCAAGACTTGGATGCTCAACCATGTCACTCAGTTGCCCCACAGTTTGACTTCTTGACCCAGAGTCATCCTGAAACTAATTTTCTGAGACCCCCACTTTTTCTTATTGTATATTAGCTTTTTTTTTTTCAGATCGAATAAATTTCATTTCCTGTGTTAGCTTTTAATGAGCAAGTAGATTCATCTAAACATTTCACATCTTTTCCTTTCACTTGAGTGGATGGACTTAAAAGTTACAATTTTCCCTTTGGTTAATTGGTTATTGAATTCTAGTAATCTTTGGAGGGTAGTGGTAGTCATGGGCCAAAATTTGTATCAGGTAAAGACTGGTTTTAGAATCTCTGAAATATGACTTAGTTTTTCTTTGCTTTGCAGGATAAAGAATGAACCCACTTTGAATCTGTCAAATGGAATTGCTCTTGTTACAAGCTATCAGCATTATGTGAGGTGAAGGGTAAAAGCATTGTGGTCCCTCTCCATGTTTTAATCTCCTGTTACAAGTGTGAATGTGGGTAGAAATTGAAAGTAGCCTACTTGTTATTTCTTAGTGTTAGGTATCAGATTCTCTGTCAGAAAAGTGGAAGTAAAACTTTGAAGCTATTTGTATTGAAAACGCTTATTATTTCTGGCTCCTTGAATATATTCTAATTGACCCAAGGACATGTCCCTCTCTTTCATCTGTAAATGAAACAAAACAAACCCTGCTAATTTCAATCTTATTTACATATGAGAAGAGAGGAATGACTTTAGATAGTTACTTGAACTCTTGGATAGAAAGATACTATGAATACAAGGGAATTATTTGTATGTTATTTTTTGTGCATCAGCATTTTGCATATGTTTGGAAATATCCCTCCCTCTACCTCCACCTTCTTCAGACCAAAAAAAAAAAAAAAAAAAATCCATGGAGAAGATGGCAAATAATTGGAATAGAACCCTCTGCCTTGCCTTCCTATGCTGTCCACCTACCACAGAATCCAAAGTGAACATGCATTATAACAAGAAAAAAACTAATTTATTATTAAGATCAACTAATTTATTCTTTATTCAGTAATTTTTGACTCCATTTGTATGCCCTGAATCATCACTGGTAGTCATAGGATCTTAAGGCTTGAAGAGACTGCTCTTGGCTTTTTAGTCTGTTTTTTCACTCTTAGTCAGAATTTACAATTCAGATCAGATTTTTTTTTATTCTGTAATATGTGCAGGAAACAAACCCCCCACCCCTTATCTTTCTTTAGTAGTTCTCTGCTATCATATAATATTTACAGGTAGACAGCTCATTATCACAGATTTACTAAAAAAGTTTAAGCCTCTGAGTAAGTGTTTGTGGATATATCTTCCTGGATGACCTAATAAGTTTAAAGAGAGAGGAAAATCTTCACTGGGTGTGGAGCCTACTGTATTTATATTTATATATATATATATATATATATATATATATATATATACATATATTTATTTATTTATTTATTTATTTATTTATTTATTTATTTATTTATTTTTAAAGATTTTATTTTAAGTAATTTCTACACCCAGTGTGGGGCTCAAACTCACAACCCGTCTTGTGCAACTCACAAGATCAAGAGTTGCATACTCTACCAACTGACCCAGCCAGGCGCCCCATCATGGAGCCTACTTAAAAAAAAAAATCTTAAGAAGCAAAAAAGCTAAATTTGTCTCACCTGTTTTTTCACAGTAGACCAAAATTTGACACAGCTGAATTACTCTGCAGCAGAATCCATCCTGTGCTAGGACGTCCAGTAATGCTTTTCATCCCTGATCACATGGCTGGCATGGGCTTGTTGGGAGAGCTGATACTGACTCCAGCTGCTGCTCTGTGTCCCTGCCCAAAGGTCTTTTCCAACCAGCTGAATAGGATTTCTTCGGTTTCCATATCCTTTTGATGATACAGTCTATCAAAATCTTCAAATTCATTGTCTTGAAAAACGAAATTTTTAAAGATTTTATTTATTTATTTTAGAGAGAGAGACACACACAGTAAGTTGGGGGAGGAGGAGAGGGAGAAGGACAAGCAGACTCTGAGAGCCTGACGTGGGACTCAGTCCCATGACTCTGAGACCATGACCTGCACTGAAATCAAGAGTTGGACACTTAATTGACTAGGGTACCCAGACACCCTGAAAAATGAATTTTTATATGTCAAGTCTAGAAGAGCCATGACATATAAACTCTGTGCCTGGAAGCCAGTATGATTTGTATAAAAACATAAATCCAGTATGAAAGCCAAACTTGAGAATTTTTCCGCAAAACTGAAAACTATAAAATGTGACACATGTGCCACATGCTTGTCATGTAATTTAGTATCACTGAAGCGTGGAATGAATGGTACAAGTAGGAGAGATGAGGCTGGGAAAGTATTGGGAGTTCAGTATGGCTCTTGTGTGTCGCACTAAGGAGTGTGAACTTCATTCTCTTTATAGTGGGAAACCATTGGATGTTTTAGGAGTCTCAGGCAGGATTATACGGTGGGGTAGGAGAGAGAAGTCAGTCATCCTAAGTAAATAAGTAAGTGACCTCGGCAAGAGATAATGCTCGCCTCAGTTAAAAGTGTGACGAGTGTGGAAAAGAGAAACTTATCATTCGTAGGAATCAACATAATGAGGCAACCAATTCATTGTTAGGGCAGGGAGAGATTAGGTGCAGGGACTCGCCAAAGCTGATGTCCAGATTTCTGCATCCAGGAGAGGCAAATCTATGGAGACAGAAAGTGGATGGAGAGGGATTTTTTAGGGGGTGATAAAAATGGTCTAAAATTGATGGTGGTGATGGTTGCACAATTTTTTGAATATACCACAACCTATTTAACTGTGCACTTTAAATGGGTAAATTGTATGTTATGTGATATGTTTAAAACTCAGTAAGCTGTTCAAAAACATTTCCATAGATGGCTGACTGAATAATGATACTGTCAATTAGATGCAAATCATAAATGGCAGATTTGGAAGGTAAAGAAAATTAGCTTAGCTTTAAACATGTTAAGTTTATGGTTCCTGCAGGATGTCCCTTGAAAATGACAAGCAGCTACATAGAAATTTTGGTCTGGCAATTGGAAATGATCAGATTTAGAGATAAATTTTAGAGCCTCAACATTTCCCCCATGGATTTAGTATAGCATAGTGCTATGGTTAGAGCATGGCACAAGAGTGTAAATACTGGATTCACCACTAATTGGCTGTGACTTTATGCAGCTTACTTAACCAGCCTAAGTTTTTATTTCAACAGCTTTAAAACAGAGATAATAATACTTTGTAGATTTATTTATTTCCCCTTGCAAAGGTTTTGTTGTTGTTATGGTTATTCTTTTGTGATGTATTTATTTGTTTTAGGATTGATTATATAGTAACCTATGTGAAGCTCCTAGCATACTGCCTGACATTTAATAAGTGTTCAATAAATATTAGGTATTATTGTTATATGATTGAAGCTATAAGAGTAAATGTAGTTATATTTAGTAGAGTGTAAAGAAAAAAACAGCAGAAGGTGAAGGTCATGGAATAAATGTCAGCTGAAAATATCATTAGGGAGGAAGAGGGAGCAGGATGGTGATAAAGACAATGCATTGACTTTTGGATTTTAAAATCTTAATACCTAGGTCATATAGAAGAGTATAAAGTAAAATATAAAAATTTCTCCTTCCTCCCCATCCCATTCTCCAGAGGGAATAAAGCACATTTTCTGTCCTCTTGAAGTTTACATTTAGTGGGACATTTTAATAAATAGATGTCAGGTAGCGATAAGCACAGTAAGGATAAAATAAAGCAGGTAAAGAGGTAATGATAGGGAAGTTATTTTAAATATTATAGTCAACAGAGACTCTAGGGAGGTGATGTTTTAGTGAAGAGAAAGAGAGCTAACAGAAGAAACTGGTTGGATTTCAGTTTCTGAAAATGGCAAATTAGGTAATTTAGACCCAACCTCCCATTGAGGACAAATGCTGGATGAAATATTAAAACATCATAAAAGAATCTAAGAGCTAGTGAGTAGGGAGAACATAGGAGAGTATAGGCCCATCTCCTATGGGCCAACATAGGAGAAAAGAGAAATCACAGAAAGCTTGAGCCCAACATTGGGGGCTGCTTTTGCCCTGAGGTCATTTGCAAATTAGAGCAAGCAGCCTAGAGGCTAAGATGCACTTCTGAATTGATGTAGGACAAAAAGGCCAAAGAGTTTAGGGCCTGCTGAGCTGGGGTGCTATTAAAAGCACCTCTTGTTTTGAGCAGGGATAACTAAAAGGTTACACTTTAAGGAGTAAGATGAACCTGAAATAAACCATCCTTCCCATGAACTCATATATTTTTTGGGTCATCTGGGAAAGCTAGAAAATCTTAAACTTTCAGGATGGATTAAGATGATTTTAGATTTCTAATTCTCCCAGATGCTTTGTAGAAGCAAACAAAAATTCTTTCTAGGTAGATAGATGACCACATCTGTGCTTCAAATTATTTAACAAATGCTTTCTCAAAATGTCCAGCTCATGTGCACATTTCTCTCTTTCTCTCTGTCATACACATACACCCCCACCCCCTCCCACCCCCACACCTAGGTAAAAGAGTGGACAAGGTGACATGAGCAAGAGCGAGCAAAAACAAAAGCAAGCACCCACTGAGACTCCAGATATCGATAATATCAAACATTGATTTTAAAAATAAAAAATTATGTTTACTATGCTTATGAAATTGAAAGCCAAGCTTAAAAATCTTGCCAGGGAACTGTAAATTATAAAATGTGACATCATTTTTAAAAGAACCAAACAGAAATTGTAGAATCAAAAAAGACAGTGACCAATATTAAAATTAAATAGGCAGGTTTAACAACAGATTAGATATAGCATAAGTGAATTTGTGAAGTAAAAGATGAGGATAGCAAAAACTTAGTAAAATAAAGCAAAGAGAGAAAAAAGTATGGAAAATACAGAAGAGAGGTTAACAAGTGAGAGGAAATAGTGAGTCCATTTAATGTACATTTAATTCATGTCCCAAAGGAGAAGAGAGAAAATGGGGCAGAAACAGTCTTTGAAGAATTAATGGCTGAAACAACTAAAATAGATTTCAGAGCTCAATAATCAAGCAAGATAAACAAAAAGATTATATATGTATATATATATATATATATATATACCTGCAGAAAATCAAAAACAAGGAGAAAAATCAGCTGAGGAAGATGGATTTTCTTCAAAAGAGACACAAATTGACAGTGTACTTCCCCATACCAACAGGATATAGTAGTATAAGAGTGTTAATGTACTGATACTAAAAAATTAAGCTCGAATCCCATAGCCAGTAAAAGTGTTTCTCAAGATAAAAGATAAGGAAAAAAAGAAGAGAAAAGAAATGTACAAGATGAGCCTGGGTGTCTTATGTTGATCCAGAAACTAAAGAAGCTGTTGAAGTCCATGAGATTATGTCAATTTCAGAAACTCTGCTTCCAGCCAAGAACAAATAACAGGGACTGGATCCAACCTCTTACCTTGAACAATTAAAAAAAATGGACAAATTATATAAACAATAGATAGTATAAGACAGTGGGTCTAGAGAGAGGAGAAACAAACCAACCCTGTGTTACACCACTGTACTACCTAGAGAGAAGTTCATAGGGAGGTTATACCCAACAAGAGTCTAGTGGATCTCTTTGAGTTAAGAAGACAAAGTTCAGAGTTTAGGGAGGTTCAGGCAGCTAGAACTTAGAAGAGTACCAAAGAGGAGATAAATATACAGAGAGAGCTCCAGACAGAGGAAAATTCCTGGAGTACTCAGAGCTGGGAATGGTTTCTGTTCCTACCAGGCAGGATGGAAAACCTCATATTTCATAAAGTATCAGTTGGAGTCCTAAGAAGTGTTTGCCCTCTTAGTGGAGGAGTTAGCCCTAGCCCTGTCTTCCCTGGTCCCACCTAACAAAGCTTAAAAGTAAGACCCAAAAGGCTCAAACTATTCCCAAGTAACTTTATGTTCAAGAAAAAGAGTTAAAGAATATTTACAGGAACACAAAAGTGTCCTGCATTTGACTAGATAAACTTCACAATGCTGGGCATCCAATAAAAAATTACTTGGAATGCAAACAAGCAGGAAAATAGGACCTATAATGAAAGAAAAAAAAAACTGGTCAATGAGAACTCCCTGGAAATGACATAGGTAATAGGATTAGTAAACAAGGACATTAAGACAGGTATAACTGTACTCATATATTCAAGGTGTGAGAGAAAAAAATTGAACATATTAAGACGCAAAAGATATAAGAAAACCACCCAAACTGAACATCTAGACATAGAAATTACAATTTTTAGAATGAAAATACACTGGGTGAGATTAGTGACAGATGTTCACATTGCAGAGTAAAATATTAGTGAGCTTGAAGACATAGCAATAGAAACTAAAATGAAACAAAAAGACAAAAAGTGAACAGAGCTTCAGTGAACTCTGGGATAACTTCAGGTGGTCTAATTCAGAGACATGTAATTGGATTCCTGCAGGGAGGCAGGGCAGATAAAATATTTGAGGAAATAGGGACGCCTGGGTGGCTCAGTTGGTTAAGCAACTGCCTTTGGCTCAGGTCATGATACCAGAGTCCTGGGATCAAGTCCAACATCAGGCTTCTTGCTCGGCAGGGAGCCTGTTTCTCCCTCTGCCTCTGCCTGCCACTCTGCCTGTTGCACTCGCTCTCTCTCTCTCTCTCTGACAAATAAATAAATAAAATCTTTAAAAAATATATTTGAGGAAATAATGTCCCCCAAATTTCCAAATTTGATGAAGAGTATAAATCTACAGATACAAGAAGGTCAACAAACCTTAAACATAAGAAACTTGAACAAAATTATATCAAGATACACCATAATTAAATTGGTTAAAGCAAATAAAAACTTTAAAAGCGACTAGAGGTAAAAAGACATATTAACATACTGGGGAACCAAGATGAGAATTAAGATTTCTCATTGAAAACTGTAAGCTAAGAGAAAGTGAAGAAACGTTTTTATTTTATTTTTTATTTTTATTCTTTTTAAGAGAGACCACATGAGCTGGAGGTGGAGGGGCAGAGGGAGAAAGAGAGTCTTTTTTTTTTTTTTTAAGATTTATTTATTTTAGAGAGAGTGGGAGGGGCACAGAGAGGGAGAGAGAATCTCCAGCAGAGTCTCCACTGAGTACAGAACGCAGCACAGGACTCAGTCTCAGGGCCCTGAGATCATGACCCGAGCTGAAACCAAGAGTCAGATGCTCAACCAGCTGCACCACCCAGGCTTCTGGAGACAGAAACTAAGAATCTTAAGTAGGCTGCACACTTAGCATGGAGCCCGAGCTGGGGCTTGATCTCACGACCCTGAGAACATGACCTGATCTGAAATCAAGAGTCGGACGCTTAACCAACTGAGCCACACAGGTGCCACTGAAGCAACATTTTTTAAAAAATAGAAGAAAAAAAACTTAACCTGGATTCTATACCAAGAGAAAATATTTTTCAAAAATAAAGGCAAAATAAAGAATTTTTCAGAAGTACAATAAACTTCAATCACCAGTAGATCTATATTATAAGAAATGTTAAAGGAAATGCTTCAGACAGAAGAAAAATGGTATCAGATAGAATTCTGGATCTACACAAATAAAGAAGAGCACTGGAAATCATAACTTTGGACATATATAAAAGATTTTGGCATATTTTAAAAAATCTTTTTAAAAGTTGACTTCTTACAGCAAAAAAAAAAA
This sequence comes from Ailurus styani, assembly GCA_002007465.1. NCBI lineage: Eukaryota > Metazoa > Chordata > Mammalia > Carnivora > Ailuridae > Ailurus > Ailurus styani. The sequence continues at coordinate 5,384,432 of LNAC01000014.1, forward strand.
GCCATCAGTATATAAGATTTATAATCTATGTCAGAGTAAAATGAGTGACAATAGCACAAGGACCAAGAGGGGAGAAATAGAAGTATATTATTGCAGGATTCTTATACTTCATGTGTGTGAACTGTTATAATATCATTTAGAAATAGTGATAAAGTTGTATACTCTAAAACCTAAAGCAATCCCTAAGTTACTACAACAAAAAATTATAAAGAATAAGTCAAAAAGGGGGATAAAAATGGAATTAAAAAAACACCCAGTCCAAAATAGAATCCAAAAATAGAAAAGAGGGAAATACAAGAACAAATGCAAAACACGTAACGAGGGTAGATTTATTTATTTTTTTTTTTAAAAGATTTTATTTATTTATTTCACAGAGGGAGAGAGATCACAAGGAGGCAGAGAGGCAGGCAGAGAGAGAGGGGGGAAGCAGGCTCCTCGCTGAACAGGGAGCCCGATGCGGGCCTCGATCCCAGGACCCTGAGATCATGACCTGAGCCGAAGGCAGAGGCTTTAACCCACTGAGCCACCCAGGCGCCCGATTTATTTTTTTTTTAAGATTTATTTATTTATTTATTGGGCGCCTGGGTGGCTCAGTGGGTTAAAGCCTCTGCTTTCGGCTCAGGTCATGATCTCAGCGTTCTGGGATGGAGGCCCGCATCGNAGGGAGCCTGCTTCCTCCTCTCCCTGTCTCTCTGCCTGCCTCTCTGCCTACTTGTAATCTCTCTCTGTGTGTCAAATGAATAAATAAAATCTTTAAAAAATATATTTATTTATTTATTAGAGAGATCATAAGTAGGAGAGAGGCAGGCAGAGGGGTGGGGGAAGCAGGCTCCCTGCTGAGCAGAGAGCCCAGTACGGAGCTCCATCCCAGGACCCTGAGATCATGACCTGAGCCAAAGGCAGAGGCTTAACCCATTGAGCCACCCAGGCATCCCTAGCACACACTTCTTAAACCTGGAATAAATTTCTAGGGATTCTAGTGGATCTTCTCTGGTGCCTCACACCTATATTCAAAGTGGAAAGGAATACGTAATCATCTAGCACCCTAGTTTATTTCTGGGAGTGTCAGTGTTATGAACATAGCCAGGTCAGTGTTTTGTTTGTTTTATGCAAATGAATACATAGTTTTAAAAAACTAAAATCTAGTAGTTTTCTTTAGCAACTATACATATTTCTATATGGACCTTCAGGTCTGCCTCTGATATTGCCAGGTCAGGAGCAGCCAACTACTACTGTCTTCAAAGATACCTCTTATTTCATTGACTGGAGGAAATACCACTTGTGTATGGTGCCCAATTTGGATCTCAATTTGGATAGAGGTATGTCTCCCTCTTTGCCCAGGAATAAAGAAACCTGGAGGATATTAGAGAAATGCAAGGAAATATAAATAGCACGTGTACATAAAAAATAGGATACAGTGATCTGATGGTTTATGTTGGGGGCTGCTGGTGGTGGTCTAGCTAAGTTTGGGAATCTACACGAAGTGCAGCAAACAGGTCAATAGTCAAAGCCACATTAGAGCCTAACTCTTTTGGTATTACATGTTAATGGAGGTTTTCCTAGGCCTCCGTCTTGTAACGACTTGTTCAGAGGGTTTCTTTTGTACCTTAATCTGTCAAGTCTGGGGTTTTAGAAAGGTTAGTAACATCATTGAACTATTGTGGAAGAGAAATATTTCCTAATGAAATGAGAAAATGCACATAAAGTTACTTATAAAAAATTAGAACACCATATAAATTCACAGCAGGAGTACAAACCACATGGTAATCAACTTAAGCTGGATGGAGTATTCATGTAGAGCTTAACCACATTAACTTTGGGTGAATCACACTGAGAGTTGGACACTTAATAACTGGGTCAGAAAATAAAACTGGAAAGTAGGAATATGCAAGCATGAGGAGGTTTACAGTCTTGAGCTTGACTGTTCTTTGCCAGAATCCTCTGAAATTTAGAAGGCAGTCTGATAAACTGGGTGCTGAGGAAGGTGACCAGTGGGGAAGAGGCACTCTAGAACTGTGACTGGTATGAGAGGACCGAAGCCTCCAGGGATGAAGTATCTCAGGGGAAATGATAGAATCTTTTCTAGGAAGTAAGCCTCAGAATAAGGATTTTTTTTTTCTTGAGTAGGTAGTTGATACCTACTACAGAGGGTGCAATGAAAGGAAGGTGTCTTTGAACAGGGTCTGTGGAGGTGAGTGGTTTTGTGAAGAAAGAATGCCTGGTCTTAACAGGTGGGATGCCATGCGATCAGAATTTTTGAATCTCTAGGGCTCTCCATATCTCCTTTTCTCTTTCAATTTTTATGTTCATTCTTTTTTGGTTTCCTTCATTTTTTGCCAATTTATGATGCCTGAACTTGTTCAGTTTACTTTGGAAGTGAGTAATGTAGAAAATGTCCCCTCATCTCCTTCCCTCCCTCATTACTGTAAAGGACAGAACCAGAATCCACACGGAGATTCTTCTCCATATGCATCTGGGTGGAATTTAGGACTCTCATGATTGTATTCTAAAGGACGAAGGTGCTAGAAAGTGACTGTAGGGTATCAGATTACCTGGGAATACAAATATAGTAACGTGGTTAAGAACACAGATTTTGAGTCTGTCTAAAACAGTTCCACCACTTTGTGCCTCATGCTGGGCAATGTATTTAATCTATTGGTGCCTTTTTTTCTTTAATCTGTAAAATGACATAAGAATAGGTCCTATGCCACAGTATTGAGGAGTCTAAATGTTTAGATAGTCCATGTGAAGAATTTAATACAGCAAGTGGCATATAGTAAGCATTTAGTACAAATTAGCTATTGTCATTATCATTACTCAGGTTTGACTCTGACCTCTGCCTCTTACTAGTGATATCTATCTGAGAAAGTTGTATGGGGAATCAGTAAATGTATTATACTAATGTTTCCTAAGAAATTCTAAGGAGTGCTGTTTGGTTTGCATTTTGCACACCCAGTTGTTATTTTGATGTTCCTTCTGTGAGTCGCTATTATTTGCTTCCATCATGTGAATAGTAAAACAGGTTCAGGAGGAGAAGGGAATGTTCAAATTTAGATCTGTCTCAGATCCTTCTTTGTTTGAGGTATAGGTTCTTTATTCACTTAGCATTCTGAGGGCTTTACTTACTTTAGAATACTCTGTAATATCTTGTCCTCTAGATTTGGTGCTTCCAGATGTGAGTTATCAGGTGGAATCCAGTGAGGGAGTTCAGTCTCAGAATATGGACTCCCAGGGACAAACTCTGCTGCTTTTTCTCTTTGTGGATTTTCACAGTGGATTTCCAGTCCAGCAAACAGAAGTATGGAGTAGGTATAGGGGCTGCCAATTTGGGTGTGCTTAAACCTTAAGAAAGTAAAGAAAGGGAAACTTTATGATGCACATGTCTGAATTACATATATTTCTGTAGAAAAAATGAATTTTAATGAACAACCTTGCTTAAATAAGTTAAATTATATGTTCTATGGAAAAGATATGTATCTTGAAACACCACTTAAATGATGACATTCCCAGAGTTACTTGGCCAGGTATCAGTGGATACTTCCTATAATGATCTCTACAGAGTCTGTAACCTTAGATGAGTGGTTCTCAACCTTAGCTGCATGATATTACCTGTGGAGCTTCTAAAAAATGTCCAGACTTCACCCCCAGGCATTAAGATTTCCTTGGACTGAAACAGGATTCAGATATCAGTATGGTTTTAAAGCTCAGGCCTGAGAGCTGTCCACCACGTTGTCGCTTTTCCAGGTGGAATCAGAAAACATTACTGGCATTGCTTGGCCTTGATGCAACATCTTTCTCAGCTACAACATAAGGAAGTGTGGGAGTGTATTGGTATGAATGACTTTATGTGATTGCCGCATAGACCTCTGGAAAGGGAGAAACTGTCCTTGTTCGGGCATACAAAGGGGGGCTTAAGGGTTTATCTAACAAATTGGTGATAACCTGTTATCAGAAAGGTTCTGTTTGGTGGTCCATGAAACACATGCATCAGAATCACCTGCAGTATTTGACAATGTACTGCTTCCTGAGCCAAAGATTAACTCATTGTTCTGTTTTAATGTAAAAATGTGTTATGGCTCAAGAATCTGCATTTTTAGCAAGATTCTCAGGTAATTTTTAAGTATAGTAAAGTTTGAAAAGCACTGAGTGTGAGTGTGAGTTGGCTTATGCATTTTAATCCAATATACACTGAGATATAAGTTTAAGATAAAAATTTAATTATATAAATATAATTTTTAAAGATTTTATTTATTTGAGAGAGAGTGCGAGCAGGGGGAGGGGGAGGGGCAGAGGAAGAGGAAGAAGCAGACACACTGCTGACCAGGGGGCTCCATCCCAGGGCTCAATCAGGGATCATTATCTGGTCTGAAGGCAGATGCTTAACCACCTGAGCCACCCAGGCTCCCCAAAGAGTGTTTCTCAGTGCCCTCCTAAACTTGGAAATAGTGAGACATGTTTATAAATCTCTGGGGAAAGGTTCATAAGCCTCCCTTTTGGTGCTTCTGACATGTTTCTGTGTTCTCTGTGAGCCGTTGTTTTTTCTTGGGACTCTACTCCAGCCATTACACTGCTTGTTTGGTGTGGCCCTGCTCCCACTGAGTCATGAGAAAAAGGAGACAGCTTACATCCCCAGATCAGAAGAGCTCATGTTGACTGTTGCCAGCTATTTATTGAACAAACTGTTGTCAGCTGTGGGATTTTTCCTGCTTCCCGCCTTCTATACTTCTGTCTTTTCCCGGTATCTATATATTGTTTAGCAGGGAAGCACACTGCTTTTATGGGTTCTGGCTTGCAACTCTTTATTTGAAGAGCTGTAGTCTGGTGCTCCACTGTTCCATTCATCAAGGCCCTGGAATGGGAGCACAGAAGTGACCCAAACTAATGAGGCTTCTAGCAGGGAAGACAAAGTAAGGATGCCCAGGGTTGTTACACGGCCTGCACTCATATGAACAGAGGCTGATAAGAGAAGCATCTTAGTATAGTGGAAAGGACTTCAGGGTAGAATCAAGAAAGCTGGGTTTAATTTTAGTTCTGCTACCAAATTCCTTGGTGATTTTTGGAAAGCAAGTCACATAAATCATCTGATCTTCCCTTTTCCTGTATTTAATGTGAGATTGTTAGACTAGGTGCTATCAAAGGCCCTTCCAAGTCTAAAGACCCTCTTCAGACTTAAGATCTATTGTCTTTTGGCAGGGTTTTTTTGTTGGTTGTTGGTTTGTTTTTGCTTTTCTTTTTTTCCTTTTCTTTTTCTCTTTTTTTTTTTTTTTTGAGGTCTGCTAGAGGGATTACTGCATTCAGCCTTCCCTGTGATGACATAGAGTCTCATACCATTTTCTTTTCTTTTTTTTTTAAAGATTTTATTTATTTATTTGACACACAGAGAGAGATCACAAGTAGGCAGAGAGGCAGGCAGAGAGAAAGGAGGAAGCAGGCTCCCTGCTCAGCAGGGAGCCTGATGCGAGGCTTGATCCCAGGACCCTGAGATCATGATGTGAGCCGAAAGCAGAGGCTTTAACCCACTGAGCCACCCAGACGTCCCACTCATACCATTTTCTGAATCCCATCAAACACACCTGAAGAACTCAGATTCCTCAAAAACCAGTGTTTACTGTCATNTGCGAGGCTTGATCCCAGGACCCTGAGATCATGATGTGAGCCGAAAGCAGAGGCTTTAACCCACTGAGCCACCCAGACGTCCCACTCATACCATTTTCTGAATCCCATCAAACACACCTGAAGAACTCAGATTCCTCAAAAACCAGTGTTTACTGTCATTCTTGTAGTAATGTGGTAGTTTATACATCTCTGCTAAGCTTGACTGTGAAGGCCTGTAGCATCTCAGGTAGTGACGATATTAGATTAAATAGAAATTCATCACTGCATTAGTAAACATACTAAGTATCTTTTTTAAGAAAAGATTTATTTGGGAGAGTGGGGAAGGACAGAGAGAGAGAGAGAGAATCCTGAAACAGACTCCCCGCTGAGCGTGGAGCCCAATGATGATGATCCTGCACTTGATCCCAGGAGCCCAAGATGGTGACCTGATCTGAAATCAAGAGCAAGCTGCTCAACTGACTAAACCACTCAGGAGCCCCCATACTACATATCTTTTTAAATTTCCTTACACATCTGGTAGTTTAGGACTAGCCTTTGAAAAAGGATGTATGGTGAAGGTAGGTAGATATAGATATATGATAGAGATACAGTAATTTTATCTTCTTTTTCCCTTATTCTTTCTCATATCCTTGAAAGCTTTCTCTAGAGCTACTTTTAGGAAACAGATTGTGCAGAACTACAGTCTGTTTCTATGTGTCTTAAAAAAAATCATTTAACTGGCCTCCTGCCCACCTTGTCATGGTAACTTCTCTATGATTAACTCATTATTTTGCTACAACGTTAAAGGCATCTGGTAGTGTCAGCAGTTTTAGGGGAACAAACTTGTAGCTTTTTAATTAAATGTCTGCTTTCAAAAAGGGCCTAACTGGTTTCTTGAAGCTATTCTTAGCACCAAACAATAGAAAACAGTAATCCATACGATACCATCATAGCAATAGCAGTAGCATGAATATTGCAATGTACATTTCAAAACACTTCATATATATTATCCCAGTTTATCTGTACAACATGCCTGTGAGAGCAGGTGGTATAAAGTCAATTTTAGTTTTGAAGTGAGAAAAGTGAAGGGACTTGGTCACCACAAGTTAGTGGTTGAATTCACTCTAGAATCCATGTTCTCCAGACTCCAATTTTGGATTCCTTTTGAGCAGACCACATTTTGTATTCCTTTCTGGGAAAGCATCATAGTGCCTTGTGGTAGAAAATGTACCTTCTGGTTTGCATTTTTAATGAAGCCCTGAGAAAAGCCAGCCAGCTGTAGGCTGCTTCACCACAGTGCCTTTAAACAGAGTATTCAGGGGAGAATAGAAAAAGAAAAAGGAAAGGTTAATTAAAAGGATTTTCTTAGGTATAAATTGAATTTGTCTTCCCATGTCAGTTGTCTCCAGGTCATCAACGCTAGCCTATTGTTGTTTGACATATTTTGCCCATCTCTCTTACCTATTAGTTTTTCTTCTGAGCAGTGGTGCCTATGGTTACTTTATTAGAAATAGCCCTCATTTAAAAAGACCTTGTACCAGCAGTCTCAGAGTCATCTTTGTGAGAGTTAACTTTTTCTGTATTTTGGCATGTGTGAAAGGATTGAGACCCTAATGGCAACAGTGGCTCACCCCAACGGTGGTGCTCACACAGGAAGGGAGTAGGGTAGACACATCCTCCAACAGGACTTTCCTTTTTCTCTTCTTCCTCTTCCTATCCTTTGGGAGTCACCAGAATCATTTTTTATAGTATGTGGTATATATTTCTGTTTCTGATATGAATTAAACAGGATCCCTCACTTGTCTCTTCAAAAATAATGTCAACCTTCACACTTAATTTTTGAAGTCATTTTCATTTGCAAGTGGAATTGGGTGGGTTTGTAAGTTGCTGGGGGTTTTTTGTTGTTGTTTTGGGTTTTTTTTTTCTTTTTTTGTCTAAAAAAAAGGTAATTATTTGTGGATAGGCAAAAGTGGCCTCTTCTTCCAAGAGGCCTCTTTCTCATTCTTCCCCTAACTCACAGCACATAACAGCAGTCTTGAAGTGGCCATTCTCATTCAAGGTCACCAACATTTTCTCTCCCCTTAGGAGTCCATGCTTTGCTCACCACTCATCTCAGTGCCATCCTCACAGAGAGCCACAGCATAGTGCAAGATTCCATCCAGGTTGCCATGGACCAGGCCTTGGAACAGCATCACCAGGCTACAAAGGTAATAAGAAATTCATAACTCCTTTTCTCCTGCTCTGAGAAAAAGAACTAGAGGGTATGACCGAGCCTGAGAGCCCTTCCTTAATGCCTCTTCCTCTTTTGTCACCTTGGCTGATCCTTATATTTTGCCTCTAGCCTAGGAACTCCAGCTTTAGCTTAGGATATGTCACTGTAACCAACTTGCACAGTCCTACCTCCTAATAGGTGAATTTGAATAAATAGGGACAAAATAATAGAGAAAAATGACTAATAATGAGCCCTTTCCTTCTCTGTCTTCCCTTCCCACACATACTTCTGGACTAGAGAAGCTACTGCTTCTCTAAATCTTACATTCTTCCCTCATTTTCTAATGCTTTATAACCTCCACTTTCAAAAGATTTTATTTATTTATTTGAGAGAGTGAACAAGAGTGGGCAAGCGAGCATGAGCTGGGGGGGGGGTGTGGGGGAGGAGAGAGTAGCCGAGGGAGAGGGAGAAGCAGGCTCCCCACTGAGCAGGGATCCTGATCCTGGGACTCCAGGATCATGACCCGAGCCCAAGGCAGAGGCTTAACCAACTGATCGACCCAGGTGCCCCATTCCATCATTTTCTCTTTTTATCTGACTTTCTGACTTCCTCTCTCCTGTATACTTTTGGTAACATATTTCTTAACTTCGTATGGCCCCTCTTTCAGGGAAAAAACAACCACACTATGAGAGCAAAGTTTAAAGCTTTTTTTTTTTTTTAAATAGTAAGCGCATCTGTTTTATTGCCTAGTGTCTCATGGCTTATCTTTTCTGAATGTGTCTGTGTCAGTAAGTCATCTCTGCAAAAGGGTAGAACCTTGTTTCAGGCCCTAAGTGTCCTTTCTAGGGCATGATCTCAGTAAGGATTGTTGATGGAGGGGGAAGAGTTGCTGAAATCCTGCTGTTACTGAAATCTTTGATTCCTTTGGGATTCTCTGAATCGGTAGCTTGGAATTATTATAAACTGCCATCTCTTCTTACTTATTATGTTCCTTAGGATCATCAGAAATTGCAGGCCTCACTCTCAGTGGCTGTGAATTCCATCATGAGTATCGTGACTGGAAGCACCAGCAACAGCTTCCGAAAGATCTGTCTCCAGGCCCTTCAAGTTAGTAGGAGATTGGGGCTGCTTGAAAGTGCCAGGGTTTTAATGACTTTCTACTGCCTGACACAGTGTTATGTACAGAGCTTTTAGAAACATTGTTTCATTTTATGTGATCCTACATATTATCCTACATAGCGGGATCTATCATCTACTGTGATCTATCAGTACAGTAGATCTATCATCTACTGTGATCTACATAGTATCAGGTGGTGTTTTAAGAAATATTTATTGAATGGATAGTATGTGTATACTATTTTATAAATGAGAAAATAAGTTATCTAAAATTTCTACTTGCTTTAGGTCACATAGCTAGTTAGACTTAGAGCTAAGATTAGACAGTGACTCCCAGTTCCTTATTGAAGAATGTTTTATTACCTCATGGTGACAGAAACCATTGGAAATAACTGAGTAGCCTTAAGTATTACACATATTTGGCAGTATGGAAGAGTATAACAATTGAAGTCAGAGGCCTGAGTTCAATTCTTGGCTCATTTACTTATTGGCTATGTGGACTTAGGCCTGTATGTGCTTAGTCTGTCTGAGCTTCATCTATAAATTAGAAAAAATAATAGTACTTCAGAGGGTTATTATAAGGGTGAGGGCTAAGTGTGAACATGCATATAGCACGTGGTAGGTTCTGAATAAATGTTAGTTTCTTTCCTTCCTTTTAGGAATGTGTGCTGACCAATTGATACTATCAGTGGGTGACCCATTCATTCCATGTCTATTGCTTTATTTTTTTGTACCTTTTTTCTTGAAAAAATAGTATAATACATTCAAAATTTAAAATAATAGCTAATAATATTTATCATTGTAATTAAAATTTTTTGCATATTATCTCATACAAGTTACATTGTATAGTTGTAACTGAAGAATTCTATATTCTTATATAATTTGACATTTCCCTGTTTCAACTGTTTTAAAATTTGTATCAGTTACCCAATTTCACCACATTGGTTTAATCTAATTTAGTAAACCATTCCCCTAATGATAGGCATTTAAGTTGCTTATATTCTTTTTGCCAGTATAAATAGTATTTCAGTTAATACCTCTGTGTGATATCTTGCTTCTTCTGAATTATTTTTTAGACTAAATTTCTGTAAGTGGAGTTACTAGGTCTAAGACTATAACACCTTTATAATCTAGTGCTTCCTACAGCTTCAGCTTTCTGGGTCATGTGGGTAGCACAGGGTAATGAAAAGAATGCTGTGCTGGAAATCCTAAGGTCAGCCCTAACGTTTGTATAACAAGCCATGACATCTTAGGTGGGTCACTTTACCTTTTTGGATTTTAGTTTTTTCATCTATAAAATTAGTTTGGTATATTAGGTGATTACTCTTGTCCCCTTTAACTCTAATATCCTGCAATTCTATACTAAAACTTAGAGGTTATTACCCATTCCTTATGGATGCTGTTATCTTCTTCCTTTCTTCGCTAAAAGACTTACCTGAGGGAAAGTTCTTATATCGGTCTTAGTTGAATGTAGTGAAACCGCTGCTCTCCTGGAACTTGTTTTAGAGCAAAGCAGTTTATATAACCCCTTTATGAACAGATAGTTCTCTGGGATATGTATTTCCTATAGAGATAGGAGAACAAAGGCCTTGTTTGAAAGATCTTGCTTAGGTAACAGAAATTGGAAGACATAGGAGCCACAACTACTTGTCTCATGCCATGTATCCCAGGCCGCCTCTCTACTTCTATACCCATAGGAATTAAGGAAACTCCTAACGTAACATGAGGGATGTCAGGGGTTTGCCTTCCTATTTGTCTCATCCTCTTCCCATATCCTGTGGGTAGCTTCGTTTTGGTTGCCAGTACTGGAATTCAGCATGTTTCATCTCTGGCCCATTTTAGGCAGCTGACACTCAAGAATTTGGGACCAAACTGCATAAATCATTTCATGAGATCACTCGGCACCGATTTCTTCCCTACTGCTCATGTGAGATGAAGCAGGTAAGTATAAAGTAATTATCAGTACTTTGGTGGAGATCTTCCATAGTGATGTGTGGGAACCCTGAATACAGGGTGGTTAGGTGCAAGTACTTTAGACTGCACAATCTGAGGTTAGCCTTTCACCAAGGAAGCCGGTGGTTTAGGAAAACTTTATAGACTGTAGTATTACACAGAGGTCAAGAGCATGGCTAGATGTTGCTCAAATTCCATTTTGGTCACTAATTAGTTGTGTAGTATTATGGAAGCTATGTAATCTTTCTAAGCCTTAGTTTCTTTATCAATAAAATAGGAATGATGCATACCTAAAATAATTGTGAGGTTTGAATAAATAATGTATGTAAAGTGCTGATCACATAGCTACTGTTATAATGGTTATGATAGAGTGGAGTATTTATGTTTAGTTTTGTCTAATGAAAACCATATTTTACTCACCTTTCTGGATGCTGGAGATATAGAATTGCATTAGTTGGGATCTCCACCCTCAATGAGCTCAAACAGCTTCATCTGGTTTTGTGACAGACCCCTCTAATGAGTGAAAAGACTCATAGCTGGGAAATTCTATATATCTCCAGATTCCAGGTATAGCTGATAATAGTGTTCCAACTAAAGCCCACTCTTCTGGCTCTCTTGGCTCCAATCAGTAGGACTAGCTTTTGTGGAACTAAAGTATAATATGAGTAAATAAAGGAGATTAAGGGTGATACTATTAGACAGTGGCTTCTGGCCAAGATGGAGTGACAGGAACTAGATTTACTCACCTGACTGAAATAACAGAAATCCAGAAACAATATATAAAACAATGGTTCTCAAGACATTGGGCATCAATGAATAGGACAGTCTTTCCTGAGACATGGAAAACAAATGAAGTGAGCCCTATGAGTACCCTAACATACTGCCTAGAGAAAGTACAGAGGCCATTAAACAGGGAGAAGATATCTAGGCAAACCCTAGTAGACTCCCTGAGTTGAACAGATGAAGCTGGGAGTTCCAGGATGCCAAGGCAGCTAAAGTTTTCAGGGTGGACTATCAGAAAAGAGAGAGCTCCATAGAGAGAGAATTTGGAAATCTGCAGAGTTCCTTCTCTATTATTCAGATGAGTATGAATCAGCTCATTCTTGTGAAGAAACTATTCAGGTAGAGAACCACCCAGAAGGATTAGAGGGAAAAATATGCAGAGCTTATACAGAGCCAGGAATAGTGCCTATTTCCATCAATCAGAGAGGAAAACTTTATAATTTATGGAGCATGATGTAGAATACTAAGAAGATACTTGACTTGGGAATGGAGAAAAAAAATAAACCTCTGCCTAATAAACACTCCTATGGTCCTGCCTAGCAAAGCTTAAAAGCAGAAGCAAGACATAGAGGGATCAAGTTGTTTCCAAGTAATTCAATAGCATCACAGAACAAAGGTCAAGAATATTTATAGGACTATTAGAAATATCCAGCACCCACCACGGTAATATTCACAGTGCCTTGCATCTAATCAGAATTAACAGGCATGGTGAGAAGCAGGAATATACAACCCACAATGAAGAGAAAACTCAGTCAGTTTATCAATTAATCATTGAATCAAAACTGATCCAGAACTGACACAGAAGGTAGAATTAGTAGACAAAGACATTAAGAGAGTTATTATAACTGTATTCTCTATGTTCAGGAAGCTAGAGGAAAGGCTGAACATATTAAGTGGAGATGTGGAAGGTATAAAAAAGACCCAAAACAAACTGTAAGGATGAAAACTATGCTGTCTCCGAGGTAGAAATTACACTGAATAGTATGAATGGCACACTGGACACTTAAGGAGAAACTCATAGCAGTAGAAACTATCTGAAATGAAACACAGAGATTTAAAAAAATAATAAGGGCACCTGGGTGGCTCAGTCAGTTAAGCATCTGATTCTTGATCTTGACTCAGGTTGTGATGTCAAGATCATGAGATTGAGCCCTATATTGGGCTCCATACTCCGCCTGGAGTCTGGTTAAGATTCTCTCCCTCTCAAACTAATGATGTACTATATGTTGGCTAACTAAACATAATATAAATAAATAAATAAATAATCTGTTAAAAAAAAAGATTTTCCCTTCCCCCCCACTCCACTCACCACCACCTCTCGCTCACACACATGCATGCTCTCCCTCAAAAATAATTAATTAAAAGGGTAAGATTTATTTACAAATAATAATAAAACATAGAATATCTGTGAATTATGGGACAGCTTCATGTAACCTAAATACATGTGTAATTGGGGAATTTGAAGAAGAAATGGAGGCAGAAAGTATATTTGAGGGAATAATGACTGAAATTTTTCCAAATTTGATGGAATCTATAAATCCAACAGATCTAAGAATCTTAAGAAACACCAAGCCCATGAAACAAAACTACACCAAGACACATCATAATTAAATTGGTTAAAACCAGTGGTAAAGAGAAAATCTTAGGGCGCCTGGGTGGCTCAGTGGGTTAAAGCCTCTGCCTTCGGCTCAGGTCATGATCTTGGGGTCCTGGGATCGAGTCCCGCATCGGGCTCTCTGCTCAGCAGGGAGCCTGCTTCCTCCTCTCTCTCTGCCTGTCTCTCTGCCTGCTTGTAATCTCTCTCTGTCATATAAATAAATTTTTAAAATCTTAAAAAAAAATCTTAAAAGCAAATGTGTGGGGAAAGCTTATTTACAAGAAAACAAAGATAAGGATTATAGAAAATTTCTCATCAGAAACAGTGTAAGCCAGAAGAAAATGGAGCAACATCTTTTTAGTACTGAAGAAAAAAACCTTCAACCTAGGATTATTTACCTAACAAAAATACCTTTAAAAAAAAAAGATGAAATAAGGACTTTTTCTGACATACAAGAGTTGAAAGAATTCATTATCAGCAGATGAAAAATGTAAAGGAAGACCTTCAAGTAGAAGAAAAGCGATACTAGCTAGAAACCTGAAGCTACACAAAGGAATGAAGAGTACTGAAAATGTTGACTACATGGATAAATATAAAGACTTTTTTTCTCATTACCTTAATTGCTTTAAAACATAATTAACTTTTTAAAGCAAAAATAGTAATAACGTATTGTGAGGTTAATAACCTATGGTGAAGTAAACTGTATGACAACAGCACAAAAACCAGGAGGAGAAAAATGGAAATATACTGTTGTAAAGACTTCTGTATGTGGAGTGGTATAATACACTTGAAGGGAGACTGGTAAGTTAAGATGAAAGGAACCAACAAAATAATACAACAGGGAGTTGGCAGCTATTGAGCCAAGAAAGGAGATAAAACGGAGTCATAAAAAATATTCAGCCCTCCAGAGGAGATAAGCCACAGACTGGGAAAAATAATTGCAAAAGACACATGTAGTTAAAAGACTATTATCCAAAATATACAAAGAACTTTTAAAACTCACACACAAAAAATTAAAAACAGGCCAAAGACCTTAACAGACACCTCACCAAAGACATAAGTTGGCGAATAAGCACATGAAAAGATGCTCCACATCATATGTAATCAGGGAAATGCAAATTGAAACGATGAGATACCCCTGCATACCTATTACGGTGGCCAAAATCCAGAACACAAGCACCACCAAATGCCAGCAAGAATGTGGAACAATAGGAACTCTCATTCATTGCTGGTGAGAATGCAAGATGATACAACTTTGGAAGGCAGTTTGGTAGGTTTTTTTTTTTTTAAGATTTTTATTTATTTATTTGACAGAGAAACACACAGCAGAGGAGGGAACACAAGCAAGGGGAGTGGGAGAGGGAGAAGCAGGCTTCCTGATGAGCAGGGAATCTGATTCAGGACTTGATCCCAGGACTCTGAGATCATGACCTTGAGCCTTAGGCAGATGCTTAACAACTGAGCCACCCAGATGCCCCAGTTTCTTAAAAAACTAAATATATTCTTTACCATGTGATCCAATAATCATGTTCCTTGGTATTTATCCAAATGAGTTAAAACTTAGGTTTACACAGAAACCTACACATGGATGTTTATAGCAGCTTTTTTAATAATTGCTAAAACTTGGCAGCAACCAAGATGTCCTTCAGCAGGTGAATGGATAAGTAAACTGTGGCACATCCAGACAATGGAATATTATTTTACACTAAGAAGAAATGAGTCATCAAGCCATGAAAACACATGGAGGAAGACTAAAGGCATATTATTAAATAAAAAAAGTCAGTATGAAAAAGTTATATACTATACGATTCTAAGCATATTACATTCTGGAAACGGTAAAACTGTGGAGACAGTAAAAAGATCAATGATTTCCAAGGGTTAAAGGGAAAGGAGGAATTAATATACAAAGCACAGAGGACTTTTAGGGCAGTAAAACTGCTCTGATTATGTAATGGACTTTTAGGGCAGTGAAACTACTCTGTATGATTCTGTAATGGTTGGTACATGTCATTACACATTTGTCCAGAGCCATATAATGTACAACGCTAGAAGTAAACCCTAAGGTAAACTATGGATTTTGAAGGATAATGATGTGTTAATGTAGGTTTACCATTTGTAACAAATGTACCACTCTGATGGAGGATGTTGATAATGGAAGAGGTTATGCATATGTGGGGCAGAGGGCATATGAGAAATCTCTGTACCTTTTGCTCAGTTTTGCTATAAACTTAAAACTACTTTAAAAACTAAAGTCTGGGGGCGCCTGGGTGGCTTAGTGGGTTAAAGCCTCTGCCTTCGGCTCAGGTCATGATCCCAGGGTCCTGGGATCGAGGCCCGCATCGGGCTCCCTGCTCAGCGGGGAGCCTGCTTCCTCCTCT
Source organism: Ailurus styani (assembly GCA_002007465.1). Taxonomy (NCBI): domain Eukaryota; kingdom Metazoa; phylum Chordata; class Mammalia; order Carnivora; family Ailuridae; genus Ailurus; species Ailurus styani. Next base: position 5,400,066 of record LNAC01000014.1, read on the forward strand.
TTCTCTGCCTGCCTCTCTGCCTACTTGTAATCTCTCTCTCTGTCAAATAAATAAATAAAATCTTTAAAAAAAACAACACTGAAGTCTGTTTTTTAAACATAATTAAAAAGAGGGCAGAGAAAGAGGAAGAAGAAGAAGAGGACAAACTACAGATGAGACTAATAGAAAGCAGTTAGCAAGATGATATATTTAAACTCAGCCATAACAATTATATTAAATGTGAATCTTTACAACTATTTACATTAAAAGACCGAGATTGTTAGATTGAGTAAAGAGAACTATACGCTGCCTATTAGAATACCACTTTAAAATAAAGACAAACAGATTCAACATGGAAAAGGATAGAAAAAGATATACCATGCTTAAGATATATACCATGGTCTATCACTAATATAAAGAGCACTGAAGAGGGGCACTTGGCTGGCTCAGCTGGTAGGGCATGCAACTCTTGATCTCAGGATTGTAAATTTGAGTCCTATGTTAGGTATAGAGATTACTTAAAAATAAAATTTTAGGGAAAAAAAGCACTGGGGCACCTGGGTGGCTCAGTGGGTTGAGCCTCTGCCCTCGGCCTAGGTCATGATCTCAGGGTCCTGGGATCAAGTCACACATCGGGGTCTCTGCTCAGCAGAGAGCCTGCTTCCCCCTCTCTCTCTGCCTGCCTCTCTGCCTCCTTGTGATCTCTCTCCCACTGTGAAATAAATAAATAAAATCTTAAAAAAAAAAAAGAAATAGCTCTATATACCTGGTCTATTATTCCTATGTCTATTAAAGAGATTGAATTTTTAGTTAAAAACCTTACCTTAATATTGAGAATATTTTAAAACTCAAAACTTAAGCATAAGAAAACAACCCAGTTTTTTAAATGGGCACAAGATTTGAACACACATTTCACAAAAGAAGATACACAAACAGCAAATAAACATACAAGAAAGATGCTGAACATTAGTCATTAGGGAAAATTCAAGCCAGAAGCACAATTTCACACCTACTTGGAATAAAAAGACTGACCATACCAGGTATTGGCAAGGATATGGAGAAACTGGAACCCTTACACCCTATTTGTAGGAATAAAAAGTGGTACAATCACTCTGGAGAACAGTTTGGCAGTTTCTTAAAAAGTTAAATATATGCATCATATGATCCAGCCATTCTACTCTTAAGTATTATCCCGAGCGAAATGAAAACATACGTCCACACAAAAATTTATATACTAATGTTCATGGTGCTTCTGTCATATAACCCCAAACTGGAAACAACCCAGTGTCAACAGGTAAATGGATAAACAAATGGTTCATTCAATTGAATACTACTTGGCAATAAAAGGAGGGAACTGTTGGTATACAAAGTAGCATGAGTGAATCTCTGAATAGCCGTGCTAAATGAAAGACCGTGAAATATTGGATCAGGTATAATAGCATCCAGGGGGAGAAAAAAACCCTGAAATACAAGAGTAATACTGTTTGATTGCATTTATATAAAATTTTTCAAAATGCCAACTAATCTTTACCTACAGATTAGTAGTTGCTTAAAGATGGGAGGTGTAAGAGTTGGAGGGAATGATTATGAAGGTCAGAGGATACTTTTGAGGGTAATGGATGTGTTCATTATCTTGATAGGGGTGATGGTTTCACAAATATGAATATATGCCCAAGTGTACCTAATTGTACATTTTATATAAGTGCAGTTTGTTGTAAGTATGTAAGTTATGTTCCAGCAAAGTTGCTATAAACAGATACTGTTTCTGACAAAATAATAGGCCCTTTTGTACTTCTACTACTTCTCTCCCTCTTCTACTTTAGTTTGCCTGATTGGATGGGGAAGTTTAGGTGCCTAGACACCAAAGGATCACAGCATCTCATCAATTTGCTTATCCTCCCCTGTTTTGTAGTTAGAAAGGCTAGAGGATGGGAGTGAAATCTCTATGAATGCTCCCTTCACCACACCTTTTATGTACCTTCTAGGAAGCCCGTTCTTCAGAATGCATCTGCCACTCCCTTCAACTATTTCACTGCAAATACTCTTGCTGGTTTCCCTCCAACTTGGAAAGCTGTTGCACACAACTTGAATAAACGAATTTCCACAAACTTAATGGTTTAAAAACACCAAAATTTATTATCTCATGGTTCTGGAGTCCAGAAGTCTGAAATTGGGTGCGCATGGGTGGCTAAGTTGGTTAGGCTTTGGAGTCTTTGATCTCACTTCAGGTCTTGATCTCAAGCCCAGCATGGAGCCTATTTTTTAAAAAATTTTAAAAAGTCGGAAATCAAGGTTTTAGGAGAACCATGCTCCTTCTAAAGGCTCTAAGAATCCTTCCATTCCCCTGCCAGCTTCTCTTGGCTCTAGACGTTCCCTAGCTTGTATCCACAACACCCCAGTCTCCGCCTCCATCTTCAACACATGGCCTTTTCCCTATGTCTCTCAAATTTCCCTCTGCCTCTTTTATAAGGACACCTGTCATTAGATTTATGAGCTACTCTAAATGCATGATGATCTTATCTTGAGATCGTTAATTACTTTGAAAAGACCTTTTTTCCAAATAAGGTCACAGTTACAGGTTCTGGAGGTCAAGACTTGGACATACCTTTTTGGGAGCCACCGTTCCATTCACTACAGCCATCCACACCTTCAGATTTCTAGGGATAGGTTTGGGATAAGTCATGTGCCATCGTAGGACCAAGGATATATGGGTAGGATCTAGAAGTGTTTCATCCTGTGAAGACTTGCTGCTTGGGCCTCTCTGATATCCCAGCGAGATCTCAAAAGGAAATTATCTGACCTCTTTTGCCCCATTCTGTTGCCATAGTGATGGCTGATAGCCTCAGGGCCATTCATAGCCCAATTAATTTGGCAGATGGCTAGTGAACTCAAGGTCTTACCCAGTAGTTCTAGGTCTTGGAAGGAAGGAATATTCATTGAATTCTTAATCTGTGTTAGATTTCTACTTTAATATCAAAAAGATCTACAAAATAGATTGTAGTTTTCCCATTTTATAGATGAAGAAACTGGTTAGAGAACTTTCCTAATTTGCTCAGGATGACATAGTCAGCAAATGTCAAGGCTTGGCTTTGCACTGAGGTCTGGTTCCAAAGCCTAGTAACGTTGTTACCATTTAGGACTGGTATTGGAATGTTCCACATCATATAGCCCAGGGAAGATGAGTGATGAGAGGCACCCATGGGCAGAGCCTCTGCTTCTGCACTCAAGATCATTACTGTTTTCCTCTGGTGATGCCTTTTAGTAATAAATAATTTGTTAGTGGCACAAGAGTGGCACCCAGTGGCTCCAGCTAAAAACTACAAGATCAATGATGATAGGTCAAATTCTTTTACCCCTGGACCAGTCCCTCAGTTTCCACTTCTAAACAGATAAAGTAGAAAAGCTGAACTCTTCAATAATACATAAGACAATCTGACATTATATAGTTTATGGAGAAGTAGAAGAAATGAGAGAATATATATTTAGAGTTTTATAGAATATATTTAAGAAAAGTTAATGCCGGGCGCCTGGGTGGCTCAGTAGGTTAAAGCCTCTGCTTTCGGCTCAGGTCATGATCTCAGCGTCCTGGGATCGAGGCCCGCATCGGGCTCTCTGCTCAGCAGGGAGCCTGCTTCCTCCTCTCCCTGTCTCTCTGCCTACCTCTCTGCCTACTTGTAATCTCTCTCTCTGTGTCAAATAAATAAATAAAATCTTAAAAAAAAAAAAAAAAAAAAAGAAAAGTTAATGCCAACGTGGAGATTTATAACCTTGGTGTTAGAACATACGACAGTGGGCCATGAAGGAACAGGCAAGGCAGTTCTCTAGGACTAGTGTCACAGATGTATGTAGCAGCTGAGAATGTAAACCCGTGATAAACAAGAACAGTAACGGAAGTACTTTGGTTAGGAAGGGTATTGTTTCCGGGAAGGGGGCGGGGTAAGGTGAGAATCAAATGTCTCACAGCGTTAAATCCAAGGAGATGTATCCCAGAGATTGGGTTGTCTCTCCTGGGGGAACTGATGATGAATGAAGGGTGTGAGAGATTCCTCTAAGGCTGAGGGCTTTATATGGAGTGTGGGTATTTCCTTGGTGATACCAGTTTTAGGACAGGAGAAAGGTTTGTCTATCACATGAGATTTTCCAGGCAACAATGAAGTAGAAGAATAAGCTTTCTCTCAAAGAAGAAAAAAAACATGTCTGGAAATTTTTTTAGTGCTGTTTCTTTTTTTCACACCATCAGAGCCACCTTTAACCTTCCGTGTTCCTTGAAATGTACTTAGAAGTTGAAACTTGACTTAGTGAATAATACATGATAAGAGTATTTTTTATTGAGTTACAATTCACATACCATAAAATCTACTATTTTATTTTATTTTATTTTTTTAAAGATTTATTTATTTCACAGAGGGAGAGAGATCACAAGGAGGCAGAGAGGCAGGCAGAGAGAGAGAGGGGGAAGCAGGCTCCCCGCTGAGCAGGGAGCCCGATGCGGGACTCCATCCCAGGACCCTGAGATCATGACCTGAGCCGAAAGCAGAGGCTTTAACCCACTGAGCCACCCAGGCACCCAAATCTACTATTTTAAATTGTAGGATTCAGTGGCTTTAAATATATTCACTGTGTTGTGCAACAGTCACCACTAAATTCTACAATATCTCCATCATGCCAAAAAGAAACCCTGTACCTATTTGGAGTCAGTCCCAATTCCCCCTCCTCCCAACCTCTGGCAACCACCAGTCTGCTTTCTTCTCCAATGATTTGCCTATACTGGATCTTTCATATAAATGCAATCATATAATAGGTAGCCTTTTGTGTCTGGCTTCTTTCACTAAGCATAATGTTTTTAAGATTCATCCGTGTTGTAACACGTGATAGTGCTTCTTTGTTATGGTTGAATAATATCCTTTTATATGGATATACCACATTTTTTTCTGTCCATTCATCAGTTGATGGACATTTGTGTTGTTTGCACTTTTGGTGATTATGAATAATGCTGTGAACATTTATGGGTGGACATATGTTTGTAATTCTCTTGGTTATATATCTCATAGTAGAATTGCTGGGTTGTATGATAACTCTTTAACTTTTTTAAAGATTTCACTTTTAAGTAATCTCTACACCCAAAGTGGGGCTCAAATCCACAACCCTGAGATCAAGAGTCACACGCTTTTCCAACTGAGCCAGCCAGGCGCCCCACTATGTTTAACTTTTTGAGGAACTTTCAAACTCTTTTCCAAAACTGGCCATTTTACTTTCCCACCAGCAATGTGTAATGGTTCCAGTTTTTCCACATCCTATTGTCTATTATTACTGTTGTTGTTATTATTACTACTACTACCACCATCCCGCTGGGTGTAAAGTATCTCATAGTGGTTTTGATTTGCATTTCCCTAATGCATAATGATGTTGAGCATCTTTTCATGGGGTTGTTGGCCATTTGTATCTCTTCCTCAGAGAAAGGTCTCCAAGTCTATCAAACCCATTTTTTAAAAAGATTTTATTTACTTATTTGACACAGAAAGAGAGAGAGCATGTGTGCACAAGTAGGGAGAGTAGCAGGCAGAGGGAGAGGGAGAAGCAGGCACTCTGATGAGCAGAGGACCATAAAATGTGCCCTGTGACTTTTCCAGGTTTGACCTCAGTCAGTTATATGTTGAGCACTTACCTGTGCAAGGTACACTATGCTAGCTGTAAAGAGATGCAGGCACAAGGAAACTTACCTTTCAAGGAATTTAAAGCGTTGAAATGGGGCACCTGGGTGGCTCAGTCAGTTAAGCATTCGACTCTTGATTTCAGTTCAGGGCATGGTCTCAGAGTCATGAGATTGAACCCTGTGTCGGGCTCTCTCTCTCTCTCTCTCCCTCTACACCTCCCCCACTTGTGTGCACTCTCTACATACCTAAATAAATAAAATCTGGGCGCCTGGGCTCAGTCAATAGGCGTCTGCCTTCGACTCATGTCATGATTCCAGGGTCCTGGGATCTAGCCCTGCATCGGGCTCCCTGCTTGGTGGGAAGCCTGCTTCTCTCTCCCACTCCCTCTGCTTGTGTTCCCTCTCTAGCTGTCTGTCTCTCTGTGTCAAATAAATTAAATTAAATTAAAAATAAATACATAAATAAAATTAAAAAAAAATAATGTGGAAAACACACATAAAAATGATAAACAAGGGCAGGCAGTGCATCTTCAGAGCCCAGGGAGTGGGGCAGATGGTAAGCAAGTGTCCAGAGTTTGGAGAAGGAAGGAAATGCCTAGAGTGCCTGAAATGAGCTGCAAAGGCTCTGACAGAAGGAAACCTTGATTGGGGCTGGGTAGGGGAACTCACATGAGCCAGGAAGAAGTAAGAGGGAGTTCCAGATGAGGGAAGACAGCCCTGTGAGGTTGACAAAGCCACCAGGCACACTCGTCTCATTGGGGCTTTTTCATGTTCCTGCAAAACTCACCTAGTACTTCTGATTTTTAAAGCAGCTGCTCCCAGAGAAAAATGCAGAGCAGAGCACAGAGGATGCACATGAGAACAGCAGCCTGGAGCTCCTTGCGGGTAAGTTTTCAGCTTTTCAGGTGAGCCCAGGACCAAAGCTCAGAAGTAAAAAATGTTGACTTCAAGCTTTCAAACTACATCTTCCAACATAGCAAAATCCTGGGATTTAGTTGGCTCCCACTGCCACTAGAGGTGTTTGGGGGTGGCAGGGGGCATTCCCTCCCCAAAGGTGGTATGACAGAACTAGAAACTCCTCATGAAGTTTGTGCAGTTAAAAGATAGTTGCACATGAAGGGGCAGGGCCCTGAATCCAGTTCCTTCCTTTGTGTCTTTTCTCGATCATTAGTGCTGATAATGCAGCTCTCCCTGGTTTTGGTTACTACTCTGGGGCGCTGGAGGTTACTCCTGGGTGCAGAACACCACCGGAACCTTGATGTATCTTATGGGGAGTTGTGCGTGATACGATTATACTGGTCTTTCCCCCCCTCCCTCCAGCACTTACACAGCCTTCAGATCCAGCAGTGGCAGAGGGATGTGTACGGCTGGAAATCACCATGGCCACTGGTGCCTGAGCCTGATAGTGCAGGTGCCAGGCACAAGTCTGAGGTTTTAAGGATTTTTTTAAAAGATTTATTTTGGGGGGGAGAAGGGACGGCAAGCACGGGGGGTGGGGGAGCGGGGAGAGGAAGAGAGAGAATCTCAAACAGACTCCACGCTGATTGTAGAGCCCGATGCAGCTCGATCTCACAAGCCTGAGATCATGACCTAGGCTGAAATCAAGAGTCAGATGCTTAACTGACTGAGCCACCCAGGCACTGCAATTCTGAGCTTTTACAATGCACTGATGCTCTTAATTCTCAAAACAATCCTATGAGATGGTGTTACTATTCTCACTTTACAGATATGTCAGTAAAAATTACTAAAGGTCACACAGGTAGTAATTGGGAGAGCCAGAATTCAAACCCAGTAGCCTGGCTCTAGTTTGTCTCCAAGAGCCAAGACTAGCAGGAATGCACTGTCAAAACAGTACCTGGGCTTGAGGGAATTGGGGGACTGAATTTAGTACCTATACTTTGTTGGTAAGGTAAAATCCCTCTTTCCACGGTCACAACTACAACATGCTGCATGTTGTCCAGACTTGGGCCTAAGAGGTGTTCCTGAATCATTGTATCAGTTGAACCTTGTTTTAAATGCTATGGGGGCTGTTGCTACTGAAAAGAATCCTGCAGTGAAGGCTTGTATAAAGTAAAGGATCTATTTATATAAATTTAAATTTGGAGACTTAAAAGAATGGATACAATTCAGTATTTATGCAGTGAAGAGTAAAAAAGGAATTCTTCCTTTCTTTAGAAGGAAGAAATTAACATTTTACCCAGCACCTTCTGTGGACCCAGGGGGATGCTAGACTTTGCCACAGTGACCACTCTGACAGTGGTCCCTTTCAGCATGGGCAGCATCGGTTCCATTTCACAAGAGACAATCCAGGCTCAGAGGTTGCTTTGCAGGCGGATAATCTGAATTTCAGCCTGTGCTTTCTCCACTGTGCAATATGAGTCTTAAAATCTAGGTATTTATAATCTGGTGGAGCCCTCTGGAAGACTGGGTGAGCTGCTTTGTTTTACAAAGTCACCATCAATCCTATGTCCCACATGGGCAGTTCTAAAGAAAATCACTGAAAGTTGGATGATGCCACCATATATCCACGGTCTATTCACTGGGTAGCCTTCAGCTTTTAGTCCTTTATGTTGTCTTCTCGGCCTTATCGTCAGTTGCTACTCCATTCTTTAAGGTATCTACCCAGCCTCTGCCTCCTGACTTAGCCTCCTACTGCACACTTAGTGCCCAAACTGTATCAGAATGGGGACCCATCTCTGCCAGGCTCAGGGCTGGCATTAGCCCTACTGCTTTCTCAGGACCTCCTTGCATCAGCTACCACTTCTGCACCTTTAGTCTCTCTTTTGAGTTCCCTCCCCTCAGCAGGGCAATCTCTCATTACTTAAAAAGGAAATCTCCCATAATCTTGAACTTTTCTTTCTCTCCATTACATCTCAGCCAGGGTTCTCAGAAAACCAAGCTGTATCCTCTCCCTTTCTTCCTCCCATTCTCTTACTTCTAACCCAGGGCACTTGCTTTCTCTGTGGCCTCTGCCCTGCAAGGTCTTGTTTGGGCAGACTTCATAAGTACCAAATTGTACATTTATCTTTACCGTGCCTGAACTATTTACAGAATTCAGCACTGTAAGACTGTGACTCACCTCATTCTCCCCTCTGATCTTTCTCTTCAACCAGCCTCCTTTGGCCACCCCCTAAACAGTGCTTGTATAGCTCTCCTTCCCTAGCTGCTCTCTTCCATCCCAGGCATTGAACCTTGCTTCTGGGCTCAAGACTTTCCAGTTGGCATGACCAGCCCAAACCTCTCGATTGCCAGATGGGAGATTTATCGGCTCACTAGGCACTCCACGTGAAGGTCCCATGGTCCTACCTCTGTCAGGATTTTTTTTTAAGATTTTATTAATTTGAGAGAGACTGAGATAGTACAAGCAAGGGGGAGGGGCAGAGGGAGAAGCAGACTCCCCGCCAAGCTAGATCCCAGGACTCTGGGATCACAACATGAGCCAAAGGCAGATACTCAACAGACTGAGCCACCAGGAGCCCATATCTGTCAGGGTTAATAGCACCACTACCCATCCAATTTCTCACATCTGAAATGAGATTCATTCACGATGCCACTCATTCTCATGTATCACACCTGGTCTCACACCAAAGCCTGTTGATTTGGCCTCATAAATATACTTCTTAACCTGGTAGTACCTCCATCCATTCCTGCTGCTTTCTCTCTCTCTCTCGGGTCTTCTTCATGTTGCTTTTTTTGGTGGTTTTTGTGTGTGTGTGTGTTTTCTTTTTGAGAAAGCGAGAGAGCATGCCTGCATGCACAGCGGTAGGGGAGAGGGAGTCTTAAGCAGACTCCACGCTGAACACAGAACCCCACGTGAGGCTTGATTTCATGACCCCGAGATCACAACCTGAGTAGAAACCGAGTCAGATGCTTAACTTATTGCATCACCCACATGCTCCAAGGTCTTCCTGTTTCTAATTTGACTCTAAGCCACACCTTTGACAGAATAATCTAAAATACAAAATTAACAATACATCCCCAGTGCTTATTAAAATTCTTCACTGCCTATTTTCTACAGATAAAAATCCTTTTCTTAGTCTTCTCTGATTCCTACTAACCCTTTCAGATTTATCTCCTAGGGACCCCCCCCATTTTGCATTTTGTGTGGGATACTAATTAATGTCTTTGGGTATTTGCATCTTTCCACCTGGAATTCCTTTCCTTTCCTTTGCTGGTCTGCTATATTTCTCTTCATCCTTTAAAACCCAGCTCAGACATCTCAGGGAAACCTTTCTTCACCTCTGGGGATGGTTAGCAGCTTCTTTCTCTATTCATGGGCTTTGTACACACTTCTGCATTCCTCCTAGCATTTGTGAACTTCACCCAGGAACAGCTCATTGAGCTACATTCCCAGGACCTGCTCAGAAAGAATCTGTGGGTACAAATTCACTTGAAATTTGCACAAATCCATCAGTTAATATAGGGAGAATGTCAGCGGGCACTGCTCAGCGTACTGTGAGCTACGAAGGGAGAGGTGAGGCTGGCTTTCGGGCAGGGGGATCACAGCTTGGCAGGGCGGGAGGAGCTGGATGGTGCAGACTCCATGAGAAATCTGTGTGCAGTGAATGAATGCGCGCGAGCCCCAAGTGAGGACTGAAACCGTTCTGCTGCCTCAGCCTTAAGGCCAGGAGCTGCCAGGTTTTGATCGTGGCAGACCTGATTGAAAGGAATTTGAGGTGGGAGGGCTAAGAGAGCTGGGACCAGTTCCTCCCTTTTCCTGCCCCAAGGGTCTTTCTAGTAAAGGGCCGCGGGCGCAAGGTCAGTGGGCTTGTTTTCGCCTAGGGTCCAGCGGGCAAGTGGAAAACAAGAGGTTCAAGAGGGGCAGCCTCCGGCAGGGCATGGAAGAGACGCGGGTGTTCCACGCTGCCAGGGTCCCGAGCGAGTCACAGGCCGCCGCGTGCCGCACGAAGTCCACAGGGGCCTCCCTGACGCCTAGCGGGAGTAGGGCGAGCCCCGGGGGCGGCCTGGAGGTAACCGGCCAGGGCCGCGCTGGGGAGGGCGCAGCGGGAAGGCGGAGAGGGCCGCTGTCGATGGGTCCTCACCCCGGGCTCCCTTTCCTCCTGCAGGACTCGCTTTGGCAGCAGGAGATCTCCAATCTATCCGAGTGGCTGAGTCCCGGCCCTGAGCCCTAAGCTAGGGTGCTCCCCCACCCCCAGCTCTTCCACGCCTGCCTGCCGGCTGTTACCGCCGCATGTGTTGTCGTTCAATAAACCTGCTCCCAGCGCGCCGCCTCTGCTTCAGTGTTGGGGGCGGGGTCAGGGGCGGGGCACCCCGCGCTGCCGGATGACGTCACCCTGCGCTTCCGGCAGGCGCGGGTCGAGCGCCGGCGGGATCGCGTCACTGGGGCGCGCCGCCTGTTCGGGCGCGATGGCGGCGCTGGGCGGGGATGGGCTGCGCCTGCTGTCGGTCTCACGGCCGGAGCGGCAGCCCGAGTCCGCGGCTCTGGGCGGTCCAGGCCCTGGGCTTTGCTGCTGGGTGTCAGTGTTCTCCTGTCTCAGCCTTGCCTGCTCCTACGTGGGCAGCCTCTACGTCTGGAAGAGCGAGCTGCCCAGGTGCGGGGGCTGCGCGCGCGGCCGGAACCCGCGCCTCCGCGAGGCGGGGCTGCGGGCGGAGCCTGGGCGAATCGGGGGCGGGGCCGCGCTGTCCAGAGGAGGCTGTGGGCCCCCAGAACTTACTGCTCCCTCCGTAGGGACCACCCTGCCGTCATCAAGCGGCGCTTCACTAGCGTCTTGGTGGTGTCCAGTCTCTCGCCCCTCTGCGTGCTACTCTGGAGAGAACTCACAGGCATCCAGGTGCGAAGGAGGCGGGGCAGAAGGCAAGAGGGGGAGGATCTTTGGGGTCTTCAGGGGAGGGAGAGCAAGACTGATGCCTCCTTCCTGTGGCTCAGCCAGGCACATCCCTGCTCACCCTGATGGGCTTCAGGCTGGAGGGCATTTTTCCAGCAGCATTGCTGCCCCTGCTGCTGACCATGGTGAGTGCTCTTGTTCTTTTATTAGCATGACTTTCCTTTCCATGGTCTTTTATCTTCATCGTGTCCATCTTTTGACTGAAGGGCAACAGAAATTGTGAGATGGCCCTTGGTCCTGGGGTATGCATGGGTGGGAAATCCTTGAACAGGAAGCTTGAAGTTTCACGAGGCCTTTTCTGAGCAAGGGTAGTGGATTATGGCTTAAGCCTTTCCTTTGATCGCCCGTTTTTCTGTCCCCAGATTCTTTTCCTGGGCCCACTGATGCAGCTCTCTATGGATTGCCCATGTGATCTGGCAGATGGGTTGAAGGTTGTCTTAGGTGAGTCTTTAGGATGAGGGAAAAAGTAGGCACAGGCAACCCAGCTCAATGGAAAAAGGGAGTGAGCGGGCTTGTGGTGGGACTTGGACAGGAGATGTAGATGTTCTCTACTTGTCAGTAAAATGGGAACATGTAGCATATGGCTTGGAAGAGTTGGTTTCTGACATCCAAGGAGGCCCTTAGGAAGCCGCAGCAGTACTTTGTGTGGACTGAAGACCATTGTTCTTCCTCTTCTAACATTTGACTTCTTTAAATCAGAGCTGGTTTTGAGTTCTGATTTTGATGTTTTCAGAATTTACTACCAAGATAGCCTGCCTCAGTGACTAATACTTTTTCTTTCAGTCTTCTCGAAACATTTATACTCCGTGTAATAACAAGGCTTGACTTTTGTCTGTTTTCAGGAGTATTGATGCTTATCCTGAGTTTGGCCAAGGAAAGGTTGTGGGAGAGGGGCCCTGGGGGCCTCCAGGATCTCTTTGTTCAACAGCTAGTTACTAATTCTTGGTCCTGAATCCCCTCCCTAGCCCCTCGCTCCTGGGCCCGTTGCCTCACAGACATGCGTTGGCTGCGGAACCAAGTGATTGCACCCCTGACAGAAGAACTGGTATTCCGGGCCTGCATGCTGCCCATGTTAGCACCATGCACGGGCCTGGGCCCTGCTGTGTTCACCTGCCCACTCTTCTTTGGAGTTGGTGAGTTTGTCTAACCTGGTCCTATTGAGATGTTCCCAGCATGAGAGCCAGAAATGGGGTTTAGAGCAAGGGTGTGGCCTGTAAGACAGTTGTAGAGGAATGTGACATAGTTCTTGCTTTCCTCCCAGCCCATTTTCACCACATTTTTGAGCAGCTTCGTTTCCGCCAGAGCAGCGTGGGGAGCATCTTCTTGTCTGCAGGTGAGTCCTAGAAAGCTTGCCTGGGGCAATCCTGCGTTGGGTGTGTAAGGGTGTCCCTGATAGCCATTGTAGAGGAAGACTTGGGAACAGAGGGGTGTAGTGTTGGAAGGGCCCCTGGCCATGGGAGTTGGGGTGTAGAGGACAGTCATAGGTCCTGGGGCAGGCAGCCACTGCTCTCAGGGGGAAGGGGATGTCTCTGGCTGATGGGTGTGCAGTGCTGGGGCAGGAAGAGCATGCAGGTGTGGTCACCCGAGGCCTCCCCGTCTCCAGCGTTCCAGTTCTCCTACACAGCTGTCTTCGGTGCCTACACTGCTTTCCTCTTCATTCGCACAGGTTGGTCCTCAGTCTCTCACGGGTCCCCCCTGGGGGCTCAGGGTCCCACAGGAGTGGGTGGGAGAATGGGAATGTTGTGTTTGTGGTAGGAGTGACAAGTTTCTTCCATGCTGGTGTTTGAGAAAGGCAGAGCCAGGGCTTTCAGTCTGGTGAGGTCTGAGAGGTGGAAGGGAGCAGAGGCCATGTGGTGTGTGTGGGCGGTCATTCATTTCCTATTTCAGGGATGTGGGTGATTAGCCCTGGAAGGGCCCTGGGAGGTGGTGGGGGTGCTTCAAGAGCTGCTCTGTCTCCCCTCCCTAGGACACCTGATTGGGCCAGTTCTTTGCCACTCGTTCTGCAATTACATGGGCTTTCCTGCTGTGTGTGCAGCCCTGGAGCATCCGCAGAGGTGGCCCCTGCTGGCAGGCTATGCTCTGGGTGTGGGACTCTTCCTGCTTCTGCTCCAGCCCCTCACGGATCCCAAGCTCTACGGCAGCCTTCCCCTTTGTGTGCTTTTGGAGCGGGCAGGGGACTCAGAGGCTCCCCTGTGCTCCTGACCCATGCTCCTGACCCATGCTCCTATGAACTCTCACGGGCTTCCCAGCCCCTCCCCATCAAGGGGTACTGCAGGGGAGGAGTTGGCTGGGGTCCCCGAGATCTCAGGAATTTTTGTAGGGGATTGAAGCCAGAGCTAGTTGAATCCCAGGGACCAAGAGAAAGGAGCAGATATCCAAAGGGTGCAGCCCCTCCAAAGGAGGTTGAGGAGCAGCTGGGAGTGAGGGGACAAGGGGCAGGTCCCAGGAGCCGTGCACTCCCTTCCTCACTTTGGACTGCTGCTTTTCTGAGCTCCTTTGCCCCCCTCTGCCTCTGAAAAGCTGCTCGGGGGTGGAATTTACAAAATCCCTCCCCCCCCCAACTTCCCAGGGTTTTCTCATTGTCTTTTTGCATCAGGACTTTGTATTGAGATATTAAAGAGATTTAACTTGGGTAACATGGCCTTGGACCTTTGGGTATCAATCTATTTGGGGTCTTGTGAGCATGCCCACCACTTTTCTTGGCTACTTTAAACACTAACCTCTGGGCAGTTCAGCCTGATAGGCACAGTTCCCTGAAGTAAAAGACAGGATGGGGGTCCTCTGGCTGCCTTGGGTCTTTAGTTTCCTCCTTTCTTAGCCATGCCCCCAGTCCTAGCACGGGGGGACCTAGGACTGGAGGTGCCAGGTGTGAATTCAGCTCGACCTGTTGGCTCCCAGGATCAGGGAATGGAACCTAGGGCCCTGCCCCCCCCCCCCCCGTGGTGGAACCTCCAACCTGTGTCCCCTAAGAGGATAGAGGGCCAACTATGGGCTCTCTATCAGGACCTCCCCAAAGTCTACCAGCCTCACACTACATAAGAATAAACAGGTTCAAAGTCGGAGAGGAACCGGCTCCAGCTCAGTGTCACCTGGGAGTAGAGGCTTTTCTGGCTTGGACCTCCGCCACTGTGCTGCTAGTCTCGTCCCTGGAGGAACTCAGAACAAAGACCGCAGCCCTGAGAGCAGCAAGGACTCTGCTAAGCAACACTAGAACTCAAGGTTTGTTCTTAGAGCTTTCTAGTGTTCTACCTGCCCTTCCTCTTGTTTTTCGAATGGTTTTCATTCCCCTGCCCCTGGGACTTTAACTTTTAAGAGAATATTATACGTTGAGGTCTCACTCTAGACTGAAAAAGGTTGTCCCAAGTTCCATCCCAAGGCTGGTGGTTGAAAGGAAATGGGCGTGCAGTCACTCCTCAGGATACCCCGTTTGACTGTGGCTACACTACCTTCACCTGAATCTAAAAGGTCGTCATGATAGTCACACCTACCTTGCTGTGGAGAGCTTTCCTGTCTTCCTGTGTAGCAGCTCTTGGGGAGGCAGAGGGGGTGAACACGGCCCTATTTTAGAGGGTGCCTTTGGGATCTTAGGGTCCAAAGAGGAAACCCAAAACTGCCCCCAAAATTAGTTTGTGGTACCCCAAGAGCTCTGGGGGGGCAGGGTGCTTGGGGTGTACTGCCCGCCTGGTCCCCTGGAAACTGGGAGATCTGGGCTGTGCTCTACTCCTGCCGGCTCAGAACTCCCCAGTGCCCCCATGTCACCTCCCCTGTGGGGGTGAGGGGTGGGCAGCCATGCAGTAACGCATACAGGGCTGCTGTCCCCCTGCAGGTGAGGGATTCTCCCAAGGTCTTGGTGATAGGAATGGGCAGGATTAGATCCTAAGCCTCAATCCACTTCTTCTAACCTCCCACTAAAGTCCTCACCCACAGGTTCCCACATCCAAGGGTCTTGCCCACTTCCTAGAAGTTGGTGCCTACTTGCATCTAGTCCTCAACTAATGGGATGGGAGGTTGGCCCTGGGTTTAGGAAGTAAAGCAGTGTGGTTGCAAGTTCACTGACCGCTTGGGTCTGAACCCTCTGCCTCTTACTAGCTCTGGGGTCCTAGATGAGTTTATTTCACCTTCGTAATACTCATGTTTCTCTTTCCATAAAACAGATGATCTACTCCCTGTGTTAATGGGTGTTCAGTGCTTAGAACAGCATCCCTCTATCCAGGTTCTCAGTACAACTGCTCCTGTTTGGGGTGTGTATACTAGAGGCACTCCATAGTGGCTGAAACCAAGGCTACTGTTCTCTCTACCCTCCAGTGAGGAAGATACAACTGACCTGCCCCTGCCATGGGGAGTCCCAACAGGCAGCCCTGTCCCTCCGCTGAATGGCACTGCACAGGACCTGGCATAGATGGCAGGGGAAGCCAGTTTTATTGAGCAAAGTACTCAGGACCTGGAGCCTCGTCTCCTCCCAGGAGACAGGACCCCTAAACCTGCTCCCCTGGGTCTCAGGCCCACCTACACCACCTGTAGTCTCCCAACGAGGAGAGGACCCTTATTTGGCAAGAGATGACTATGTGAGCAGCTGTCCAGCAAGGAAAAGACAGATGGCTGGAGGAAGGGAATGTGCCACAGCAGGCAGTGTGTCTCCTGCCACAAGCAGCTGAGGACAGGAGTTCCAGGGCTAGACCTTTCTGCCCTCAGGCACCGGCTGGCCTGGGCCTGCCCTGGCAGCGCAGTGTCCATGGAAGGCTTGGGGTGGGGATGGCCAGGCTGCCGACCTGGGGCAGATCACTCAATCTCCAAGATGAGGTCATCCCCCTCCAGTGTCATGTCTGTGGTTACGTGGACCTTGCGGACAGTGCCCTCCATGGGTGAAGTCACCACAGTCTCCATCTTCATGGCGCTGAGCACACAGAGGGGCTGGCCCTTGGCCACCTTCGCCCCAGCTGCCACCTTGATGTCTATTACCTTCCCAGGCATGGGTGCCCCGATCTGGCCCTTCACATCCTTCAGGGCCTTGGGGTGGAAGTGCATCTCCTGCAGGCAGGGCAGAGGGGAGGACACATGAGGCACAGGCCCTCCCCATCCCCACCACCCGGCTGGCCCTGGAGGGACTGACTATACCTTCATGGCCTGAGTGTCCTTGACCAGAATGGACCGCAGCTGTCCATTGAGCTCAAAGAAGACCTGCCTCTGGCCAGCCCGGTTCAGGTCACTTATGGCGAGGGCTTTGATGTGTAGTGTCTTGCCCCGCTCCAGCTCCACCTGCAGGCAGGGCATGGAGGCTCAGAGCTGAGGGTGAGGGACAACAGAACACACAAGCCTGGGCAGAGCAGCCCCCCAACCCTGGGCCTCAGCTCCTCACTTGCAAAGGCCTAGCCAAAACCTGGAGCGCTAGATGTGCTGGTGTCCTTGAGGGGGGCAGGGGTGCTGGGGCAGAGTGTAGGTGGGTGCCAGAGCCACTGACCTCAAACTCCTCTGCAATTTTGGGTCCCTGCAGGAAGAGGCGGGTACTGAGGCTATCCAGGGGGCCAAAGGTAGCTGTGAAGTCCTTGAAATGGGCAAAGACGTCCGGATATATGGCCGCTGAGAGCACATCCTCTGGGGTCACCTCCTCCCCATGCCGCTCTATCAGCTCCTTCTCCAGCATCTGCAGATCCAGTGGGGGGAGGGAGGCTCCCGGCCGCCCCTCTACCCTTGGCAGGTCCCTTAGCACCTGGGGAGCAGAGCAGGGGGTGAGGTCTGATGCCTGCACCCAGCCTCCCCACCTCACCCCGTGTTGGGCCTTCCTACCTTAGAGCGAAGGGGCTCAGGGAACCCCCCGTGGGGAATGCCAATGTAGCCCTGCAGGAACTCTACCACGGAGCGGGGGAAGGACAGTTCTTCTGCCTGGGCTTCAGCCTCCGCCCGACTCAGCCCATTCTGCACCATGAACTGGGCCAGGTCCCCCACGATCTTGGAGGACGGTGTCACCTGAGAAGCCAAAGCCCCTGGGTTAGGACGCCTGGCATCTCGTGGATGCCCAGAGGCAGGGATAAGAGCACTAGGCGTGGCTCACCTTGATGAGGTCGCCCAGCATCTGGTTGGCCTCCACATAGGCCTTCTTGACCTCCTTGAACTTGGAGCCAAGCCCCATGCTGTGTGCCTGGAAATGCAGGTTGGTGTACTGGCCCCCTGGGATCTCGTTCTCGTACACGTCCGAATTGCCAGACTTCATGGTGGCCGTGCAGTCAAAGGCCGCATACAATCCCCGGGCCCCCTCCCAGTACTCACTGTAGTCAAACACACGCTCCAGGGGCACCCCTGCAGGGAGGCCAGGAAAATATGCTAAGTTCCCAGGTTCTCCTCCCAGGACTCCAGGGCCAGCTTAGGTCCCATCTCAGATGTGGGTGATGGAAGGCAAGGTCAGGAAGTATCACCTGGAGTCTAGCATAGGCCAGACTCCACTAGAACGGAGGGTCACAGCTGGGAGGGGAGTGGCCAAGGATTCTCGCTGTTCCTACCTGTGTCCAGGGGAGTCCCTCGGGTGCAGGCCACCAGGGCCCCCATGCTGGGCTGTGAAGTCATCCCGGACATGGAATCAGCTGCCACATCTACCACATCGGCCCCAGCCTGGGCACAGGCCAACATAGCTGCCACACCTGCCCCTGATGTGTCGTGGGTGTGGATGTGCAGTGGGAGGTCGGGGAACCGGTCCCTGAGGGAGCTGACCAGCATAGTGCAGGCTGTTGGCTTTAGTAGCCCGGCCATGTCCTGTGTCAAGAAGGAAAGAGAAAGGCGGTAAGGAGGGGGCATGATGAGGGGGGCATGGGTGGGGGGGGGGGATGGGTAAGGGCCTGGGGGAGTCCTGGCAGTTGGGGGGGGGTCCAGGCACCTTGATGCACAGGATGTGGGTGCCAGCTCGCACCAGCTCTTCAGCCAAGCCCATGTAGTACTGCAGCGAGTATTTGGTGCGGCTGGGGTCAGCCACGTCCCCGGTGTAGGAGATGGCGGCCTCCACCACACCGCCAGCATTGCCCGCAGCCTCCATGCCCAGCAGCAGATTGGGCATATAGTTGAGAGAGTCAAAGACCCGGAAGACGTCCATGCCATTCTCCTTGGCTACTTCACAGAACCTGAGTGGGGCAGGAGAGCCCAAGTGTCAATCCCACCTCACTCCCCCTCCTCCACATCCCATCTGGCTCTGGCCTGATGGGGGGTGGCACCCACAGAGCCAGTGTGGGGGGCTGCCCTGGGGAGGACAAGGCCTTCTCTGGGGCAGCCTGGGCTGGGCAGGGTCACCCCAGAGGCACTGGGCCACCAGCAGAGCTGTCCTGCCCCAGCTGATGTGTACAGTGCAGCTCAGTCTGCCCAGGTCAGAACAATCAGCTGGAGAGTCTTTGCAAAAGTGAGAGTCTGAGCAACAGAAAGCACCGAGTGAAGGAGTCCTGAAGCTTCCACTGCCCCCTTGAGGTGGAAGTCCTTCCAGTTCCCCAACTCTAACTCTGTACTCCATGAAAATGCCAGACGGCTGCCCTTGCTGGGGACAGCTAGCAGGCTCGGTGTCAAGCCCTCTGCGCCGGCCATCGCAGTGTGGCCCGGCACCCGCAGGGTCATGCGGTACAGTGTCTGCCCGCCCCCCAGCCCCAGGCTCACTTGAAGACCACGTTGTCGGGGTAGTTAGTGTAGCCCACAGCATTGGCCCCCCGCAGCAGCATCTGGAATGGGATGTTGGGGATGAGCTCTCGGAGCTCCTGAAGCCGCCGCCAGGGACACTCGTACAGGAAGCGCATGGCAACATCAAATGTGGCTCCTGCACGGGGACCAAGAGGCCCAGGTCAGCCCCTCACCCCCCTGGGGACCCCACCACATGCTGCAGCTCTGTGGCCTGAGCCTCCCGCTCTCGCCCCATCCCGCGTACCTTCAGGATCCCTCACGTTCCTGCCCCAGCTTCCCTTTGTGGCTCCCAGAGTAGCTCGGGATTAGTGTCCTCTGTGCCCCTTTCACAGCCCCGCCACCAGTTCTCTGTGCTGTAACCAACAGGCTGGTGGCTCCTCCCTGACCTTGAGCTACCAGGGTCTCAGCTCTGTGAGGTGTACCCAGAGTGGGCACCAGTCACTGCTGAACAAATGAACATGATGCCTTCTTCACCCTTCACTGGTTTCCTTGGTGTTAACATCTCTAGCTTCCGGAGTGGCGGGCCACACTGGATACCCAATTCCTTCCAGGTGCTGTCCCACATTCCAGCCCCCCTCCAGCCTACCTCCCCAGTTCTCTATGCTGAAGAGCTTGCTGAAGTTGTGGGCAACATAGGGGGAGATCTTTTTGAGATCGTGGGTTCGCACACGAGTGGCCAGCAGTGACTGGTGGGCATCCCTGAAGGTCGTGTCCATCAGCAGCAGCCCCTGGTGGTTCCGCACGGCTCGAGCAAAGCCCTCGGGCCCCTCCCGCAGTAGGATGTCTCTGAAACCGGCCGGGGGTGGGCCTAAGGCAGAGGTGGGCGTCAGCACCCGTCCTCCAGGCAGCAACCTCCCCCTTGTTTCCCCGAGTTGGCAGAGTGAATCTCACCTACCTATGGGCACTGTAGGGACGACAGGGTCCGTGGGGCTGGGGTTGGCCTTGACAGGGATTGGGGTGGTCGGGCCATTCACCATGACATGACCTAGGGAGAGAGTGGGTAGCGGGATCAGGACAGGCTGGGGAGAGTCTGAGCTGACAGCGGAAGTGACAGTGGATGGGCCTGGGGGGGGGGTGAAGGGCTCCTCCAGGATCTCCATTCCTCTCTAAAGCCAGGGCCTCCTGGGTCCCAGGCAGTGGGGACCTACTGAGGGCCGCATGGATGGAAAAGGGGGCATCTCTAAGATCAGGATCAAGGAAGGTGGGCAAGGTGGGAGGATAAAGCAAAGAAGGTGGGTGTAGGAGCAAAATGAGGGCAGGGACAGTGGGTGCTAGGAACTCTTCTAGGCAGGGGGCCAGGATCAAGGCCTCTGGGTGGGGAGAGAAGGACAGTCTCGGGGTCAGACCAAGGTAGTGCAGCAGCTTCTGAGCCCGGTTCTGTGCAGGCCGCAGCTGGAATAGGTCTGGGTTCTCATCGATGAACTGGGTATCCACGGTGCCTGCCAGGAACTGCTGGTTGTTGAGCACATTCTGCAGGAAG
The DNA here is from genome assembly GCA_002007465.1 of Ailurus styani. Lineage (NCBI taxonomy): Eukaryota > Metazoa > Chordata > Mammalia > Carnivora > Ailuridae > Ailurus > Ailurus styani. Next base: position 5,420,671 of record LNAC01000014.1, read on the forward strand.
GGGATGTTGGTCTGCAGGACAGAGGTGGGAGAGGGGGTCACCGTGTAGCACGGATGGGGAAGAGCCGGCTGAAGATGCCACCCGGGGCTAGCACAGCCCCCTGCCCCCATCCCCAGGATACTAGGCTGAGGTCTGGGGCTTCCCTGTGGGATGACATTTCCCCATCTCACCAAGCCCCTAACCTGGCAAAGTCCCCTAAGTTGTTAGAGGGCTGAGCCCACTCCCCACACCCCCTTGCTCACCCCAGAGCATGTGCTGAATCACCTCCTCCTTCCTCAGGGATCTGGAAGTACATTCCTCCCCTCCACACAGCCCAGAAAACGGGTCAGGCCTTCCCACACCACCACGACATAAAGCAGCCACGCTCCCCTTCCCAGCCATGCTTCTTGACAGATGTCCCTACCTTTGACAACCTCCTTCCCTACACCCCGCCCCACCCCCAGCCATACTCTGGCACCCTCACTAAGCTCCATCCTGGTGGCTAACTCCTACGGGCCCTCTCCCACCTGGACATCCCTGCCCTGAGCTTCTGAGACCTCCTGCTCGCCTCCTCCCCAGTCCCCACTGGGGGCTCCTCTCACCCATGCAGGATGGAGTTCTCAGAGCTGCCACTGGGCCTCTTCTCCTCACACAGCACATTCTCCCCGGGTGGCCTCATCCTGGGCTTCCAGCTCCAGAGCCAAGACCCTAAAGTGGAAATGCCTCCTGGGCACCTCTCCTTGTGTGGCCCTCACCCAGTCCACCTCTGCCTTCTGCTGGGTGCTCAACGTCCACCCGGTCACCCACACCTACGCTCCATCACCCCCAATACCCATTCCTGTGTCACTGGTCAAGCCAGACGGTTCTACCAGTCATCTCTAGACTGAGCCCACGTCTCCAGGCCACGCCTTCCACCAGGCTTTGAAGTCATGACCACTCCAGCCACACCAGAGTCACCTCGTGAGCTCTCGTGCCACCACACCTTTGCATTTCCCTTGTAGGCTCTCCCAGGAAGTCTGAACTTGAAGGCCTCTGTCGGTATCTCCCCCCCTCCAACAGCTGGGCCCTCCCCCTTTTTAGTAGGCTTCTGTGGGACCAGCTGTTGCAAAGTGCTTCCCTAGACCTCAGCTTTTGCTTGTCTGCATTCTTCCTAAACCTGGGAGCCCTGGGAGCATTCTGGGGGCAGAGGTGGTGTCAGACATATTTGTGTCTGCCTGCTTTGTGCCCGAGGGCCCTCATTTCTGCTCATTAAACTGTTGGGTGACAGCACGAAGCTGGAGTTGGACAGGTCAACCCAGAGGCCACATGGGGGCCTGGAAGCCAGCACGGAGCAGTGTCCCATGACTACCAGGCCCCGTGCATGGAATTTAAACATGCATGTGCCTGTGGCCACGTGGCTGTCACTTAAGACATCTCCGTGTCACCCACTCATGACCTGTTAGCAACTTCATTTAGGGACTCATGCTGCTGGGCCCTGCTGCTACTCCGAGAAATTTTACCTGCCCCCACCCCCGAGGGGTCCTACTGCCTGAAGGTCCAGATGGGAAGGGTGCCTCCCCCACAGTCATGCAGAGTGGGACTCAGCCAACATCGCCTCATGCCTCTCTGGTGTGACAGATCTGCCTATCTGTCCCTGAGACTAGTCCCTGCCCCTCCTAAAGAGATGGGGCCATTTCAACTGGACCAAGGCAGGGCATTTGAGAAGATAAAACCAATCGAGCCATGTAAAGAACCTAGAACCACACAGGGGCAAGAGAGATTCTCAGAGGCCTCCCCCGTTCCACCCTACATTTCCCCATTTTTTCCCACCCCCTTTGTGATTCTGTGGGGGACCGGTCATCCCTATATACTGCGAGCTCAGTGGGGGCAGGAGCCAGCCCCATCCGGTTCCTGACGCACCCCAACTCAGCACAGAGCAGCTTGCGATGGATGCTAGATTTTAGGAGACTTGTGAGTGTAGAGCGAGTGAAACTGTTCTTGAAGTGAAGGGAGGAACAGAGCTCCCCCACGGTACTGAGCATCAGAGCTGACCTGGGCTAGAACCCAGCGCCTTCGTTCTACAAATGCAAGAGCTGAGGCCCTGGGAGTGGCAACAGTCAGGAACAGCTTCCAGCTGCCAGGTGGCTGCGCCCCTCACAGGCTACCTCTCTCCTCTCAGCCCCACCGGGCACGTACCTATGTGTAACTCATAGCCCTTGGCCAAGACGGGTCAAGTATTTTCAGCGGTTAAATAACTTGCCTAAGGTTACCTGCTGTGCCGGGCAGAATCAGAATTCCGCTTCCCCGGGGTCCTGGCCCACCCAGCCCCTAGGAATCACGTCTGGAGGAAAGGGAAAGGGACGGGGGCTGGGGGGTGTCCAGGGAGCCTGAGCACTGGGGCATACCTGGAGGAAGTGGCGACTTCTTGTTTCCCGAAGGACCAGAGCGCGCCACCTGGTTCCGAGCACTCAGCGCCCCCACCCAAGCCCCGGCCCTCGGAGGGAGAAGCCGGGGACTGTCTCCCCCCCACCCCCCCGCGCCGGGAGCCCCTTCTCGGCCCAGACGAGCTCACCCGGGGCCGCTCTCCCAGGAACCCGGGCCGACGGGGCAGAAGGGGGAGGGAGGGGCCGCGGGCTCGGCGAGGACCACTGACGCACGGCTTCGAACGGCGTGCCACCGCCGGCCTGCTGGGAAACGGCGCGGCGCAGACCAATCGGGCCGGAGGCGGAGACCGCTTGGCTCCCGAGCGTGCCGGGCGGGGCGGGGCGCCCGG
>LNAC01000014.1:5424380-5461834 GCA_002007465.1 Ailurus styani
CAGCGGGGAGGGGATGGCGCGGAGGGAGGGGGCCGGCGGTTCCCGGAGACGCCAGAAAAAGGAAGTTCCGGGACCCTCCCTGCTCTAGTGCCCACCTCCGCTTCCTCCCTCAAGCTGCACCTTGTCTCCAGCACCAGGACCCCCCTACCCACTTGGGAAATGTGACCTCTACTCTGGGGGGCCTGGCCCTGCAGGCCCTTCTTTCAGCCGCCCAGGGGGGCGGGGGGCCCGGGGCCCTGGGGCCTCTGACCCTGACACCCCCCCACCCAGGCCAGGCCTTGGAAGCTGGCCCTTGGGACGGGGCCGTGGGCACAGTGGGCACCTGCACCCGCCCCACCTGTGCCTGGGCTCTGGCCCTTCCCTACAGGGCGCTCACCATGGCCCCGCCACTCCTGCTGCTGCTGCTGGCCAGCGGAGCGGCCGCCTGCCCCCTGCCCTGTGTCTGCCAGAACCTGTCCGAGTCGCTCAGCACCCTCTGTGCCCACCGAGGCCTGCTGTTCGTGCCGCCCAACGTGGACCGGCGCACGGTGGAGCTGCGGCTGGCTGACAACTTCATCCAGGCCTTGGGGCCGCCAGACTTCCGGAACATGACGGGGCTGGTGGACTTGACGCTGTCCCGAAACGCCATCACCCGCATCGGGGCTCGCGCGTTTGGGGACCTGGAGAGTCTGCGCTCCCTGCACTTGGACGGCAACAGGCTGGTCGAGCTGGGCTCCGGGAGCCTCCGCGGCCCCGTCAACCTGCAGCACCTCATCCTCAGCGGCAACCAGCTGGGCCGCATCTCGCCCGGGGCCTTCGACGACTTCCTGGACAGCCTGGAGGACCTGGACCTGTCCTACAACAACCTGCGGCAGGTCCCCTGGGCCGGCATCGGCGCCATGCCCGCGCTCCACACCCTCAACCTGGACCACAACCTCATTGATGCGCTGCCCCCGGGCGCCTTCGCCCAGCTCAGCCAGCTCTCCCGCCTCGACCTCACCTCCAACCGCCTGGCCACCCTGGCCCCCGACCCGCTCTTCTCCCGGGGCCGCGATGCCGAGGCCTCGCCCACCCCCCTGGTGCTGAGCTTCAGCGGGAACCCCCTGCACTGCAACTGCGAGCTGCTGTGGCTGCGGCGGCTGGCGCGGCCCGACGACCTGGAGACGTGCGCCTCCCCTCCGGGCCTGGCCGGCCGCTACTTCTGGGCCGTGCCCGAGGGCGAGTTCTCCTGTGAGCCCCCGCTCATCGCGCGCCACACGCAGCGCCTCTGGGTGCTGGAGGGCCAGCGGGCCACGCTGCGGTGCCGGGCCCTCGGCGACCCCGCGCCCACCATGCACTGGGTTGGCCCCGACGACCGGCTGGTTGGCAACTCCTCCCGAGCCCGGGCTTTCCCCAACGGGACCCTGGAGATCGGGGTGACGGGCTCTGGGGATGCAGGGGGCTACACCTGCATTGCCACCAACCCTGCCGGCGAGGCCACGGCCCGAGTCGAGCTCCGCGTGCTGGCCCTGCCCCACGGCGGGAACGGCAGCGCGGAGGGGGGCCGCCCGGGGCCCTCGGACATTGCTGCCTCAGCCCGCACCGCGGCCGAGGGCGAGGGGACACTAGAGTCTGAGCCGGCCGTGCAGGTGACGGAGGTGACCGCAACCTCAGGGCTGGTGAGCTGGGGGCCAGGGCGGCCTGCGGACCCCGTGTGGATGTTCCAAATCCAGTATAACAGCAGCGAGGACGAGACCCTCATCTACCGGTGAGGACGCACTTGGCAGCCCCCCGCGTGGCTCCCCGCCGCCCCTGGAGCCCCTCTCCACCCCTCCTGGACTCGACCACTTCCACACACCCCTCCTCAGCTTCTTGCAGGGTGGGTGGCGCCAGGGAGAGGTGGGAAGTGCCCCACGGGGTCTCTCGGTTCAGGCCTCCCGGCGTTTGGCTTCCGTGCAGATGCACACAAGCCTGGGCCGTGAGCATGCCTGGCCCTGGCCACGTGCCACGTGCCCCCATGCCGCGTCCCCGGCTTGCCCTGGGCTTGTTCATCCACACACACACACACACCCCAGCCCTGTGCTGTCCCCAGCTGCACGCATACACACGCCTGTCCCGGTTTCTCGGCCTTCTGGAGCAAACCGAGGCCCAGGTGGTCCTAGGGGAGGGGAGTGCTCCCAGCTGGGACCTGGGAGCTGGCGGCGAGGGTGGGGGGCAGGCGGCAAAGGGGTGGGGGCTGGGGGCAGAGCCTGGACGTAGGCTCTGACCAACCACCCCTGCCCGCAGGATTGTCCCGGCCTCCAGCCACCACTTCCTGCTGAAGCACCTCGTCCCTGGTGCCGACTATGACCTCTGCCTGCTGGCCCTGTCACCCGCCGCTGGGCCTTCCGACCTCACAGCCACTAGGCTGCTGGGCTGTGCCCACTTCTCCACGCTACCGGCTGCACCCCTGTGCCACGCCCTGCAGGCCCACGTGCTGGGCGGGACCCTGACTGTGGCCGTGGGGGGTGTGCTGGTGGCTGCCTTACTGGTCTTCACTGTGGCCTTGCTGGTTCGGGGCCGGGGGGCCGGGAATGGTCGCCTCCCCCTCAAGCTCAGCCACGTCCAGTCCCAGACCAATGGAGGCCCCAGCCCCACGCCCAAGGCCCATCCACCGCGGAGCCCACCGCCGCGGCCGCAGCGTAGCTGCTCCCTGGACCTGGGAGACGCCGGCGGGTGCTACGGGTACGCCAGGCGCCTTGGAGGAGCCTGGGCCCGGAGGAGCCACTCTGTGCATGGGGGGCTGCTCGGGGCAGGGTGCCGGGGGGTGGGGGGCAGCACGGAGCAGCTGGAGGAGAGTGTGGTGTGATGGGAAGGGAGTCAGCCCGGGGTGGGCCGGGGAAGGGGCAGAGGCCCGGGGTGGGCAGCTGCTAGGCCCCGTGGGTCAGCACTGCCTGGGAGTCCCTCCTGATTTTACCCTTGGTACCTCAGGCCCCCTTTGTACTTGGCAGGACAGGGGGCCCTTTCCCTGGTTCTGGCCCCTAGACCCGCGTTCCTCTGACAGGTGCTCACAGTCACCGAGCCAGAGGCTGCAGCCACCAAGCGGGAGTCTTGTTTTTCTTTATAATAAAATTGTTGGGTACATCTCAGTGCTAGCCTTGCCTTATCCTGCTAAGCTCCCTGAGAGGGGAGGGGGACATGCGGGTCAGCAGAGGCCCACAGACAAGACAGGGTCAGGCCTGGGGCCGCGAGCCCCACAGAGGTGGCCCAAAGAGCCCGGGGTGCCCTCGGCCTCGCCTAATGGCCAGGAGCTTGAGGCTCGTGCCTCCTGTCCCAGGTGAACCAGACCGGCCCCTCGAGAAGGGGAAGGGCTGTGCCTGAGCTGTCCGGGCCCAGTGCCTACATCTCTTAAGTGCAGAGAACACCCCTTCCTGGTACGACATGGACAACATGTGACATCCTGATGGAGGCAGTGACACCAGGGTGCAGAGAGGGGCAATGGGGGCACAGGGGCCATGTCTGGCAACACTGTAACACAGCAGGAAAGTTCTCATGGCTTCCATCAGGGACAACCTGATTCACCACCTCCCAGGCCATCTTCTGGATTTGTACAATGTTACCGCAGAAGGATTGGAAAAGGCTTAAAATCCCACTAACCTGCTATTAGCTCAAGACCTTCTGGAAGGATCGTCAGTGCCGTGAGCTCCCGGCTGTTCCACTGATGCCCCCGCCCCTCCCCGTGGCTTTGCTCTGAACTTGTCTGGAAAGACCGAGTTAAACTGTTGCTGGACACTGGACAGGCAAGCACCGGGAGGAGGGGGCGCTGCCCTGCGTCTGTTCCCCAGCCCGAGAAGCTGCAGTCCGGGGGCGTGGGCATGCCCCGCTCTGCCTCCCGACCCAAGACCCCTGCCAGCCTCTGGCCCCGGGCGCAGCCTCGGCCAGTCCGCACAGGCCTGGCTCCCGAGCGCGAGGAACTGATGCTCCGGACACAAGTGACAGCAGACGTGCGGCTCTCCGCGGCGCTCGGCCCCCCAGACGCTTAAAGAATGTGCAGGGCCCCACTGCGGGGGGCGGACACTGGCACCCCACGGGCTGTGACGGTGCCCGGGCCGTGGCGGCCACCGTGCCTCTGCCAAGAGGCGCCTGGCGCCCGTGTGTGAGGCCCACCGTGGTTCCGACGGGCGGCCCGCGGAGGACTGACCGGCGGGCGCGTTCACGAGTGCGGGCCGAGCTCACGTCCCGGCGGGTTCGCAGCATTTACACGCACGCCCAGATGTGGCCCAGGAGAGATCTGATTTAAATAAACGAACTGAGGTCCTCAACAGCACAGCAGGAGAGCGTGAACCCTCCAAGGGGCCGAGCGGAGAAGGCGGTGGCAGCGCGGGGCTGAGGGAGGGGGGCCCGGGAGTTCCAGGCGAGGAGGAGCAAGGAGCCGCAGGAGCCAGCGGTCTCGGCGGGGGGCACCTGGGGAGGACTCTGGTGCCCCCAGGAACCAGAAACGCGTGTCCCGCAGCTGGCCTTCCCACCTTCCTCCTGGTGAGCCCCGTGAGCCCCGCCTCCCTCCTCCGCCCTGAGGGCCCTAGGGCAGGGGGCCCTCGCGAGCTTGCCAGGCTGGGGGACAGGGGGAGGGCCCGATGAGCCGGCGGCACCGGTAAGGACGACAGAGCGACAAGGCGGGCGGGGTGGGCGGGCCCCACACGAGGGGCATGGTGCGTACTGGCCACCAGGCCCCGAAGCTCCCCGAGGACACCACACTGGGGACATCAAGGCCCCTCAGAGAGAGCAGCAGGTTGAACACAGGACATCACGACACATCTCTGTACGCGCACAGGAAGCAACCCCAGACCAGGAGCCCCGCGGCTTCCCACGGGAGGCACAGAGACCCCAGCTCCTGGGGAACGGCCGCCGCCTCTCAGGTGGGCCACGGGCCTGAGGGGAGACGGCTGACCCAGCGGCCCCACAGGTCCCTGTATCTCCCTCTTTCCCTCCCAAGTGCTTTCTCGAACGGCTTCTGCACCCGTCGGAGCCCCTGCCAGGACGCGTGGCAGGGCCGCGCTGGCGGTGAAAGGTCGGGCCCGCGAGAGAACAGTGCCGCCAGCGGGCCCTGCCCCCGCCGGCCGGGCCTGGACACCAGGCAGGACCCGAGGCAGCCGCTGGGAGAAGGTGACAGCAAGGGGCAGCCGGCGCCCCAGCACACGCTGTGCCCAGCAGCCCCGGGAGGGCAACACCCGCCTCGGGCGCCACCCTCCAGGCACCCCCGGGACAGGGCGAGGAGTGGCCTGCCCGGCGGCGCCCCCACAGCGGGGCCGGCGGCACAGCCCACGAAGGCCAGAGCCCCCTCCCCGCCCTTGTGCCGCAGAGCCCCTGCGGGCAGCACCCGCCCAGTGGATGCCCGCGGGCACGCGGCCGAAGCCGGCCTCGAGGCCGGGACAGCGCGCGGCTGTGGTTTCATCTCCAGCTGCAGACACAGGGAAACAAGAGGCCATCGAGCACGTCGGGGCCTGGCCCGTGCTCGATGGTGTGCCTCGTGCCTCCCTCTGCCCTCCCTCAGGCCTCCAGCTGCAGCCTCCCCCTGCACCCCCCCAGCTGTCCCAAAGGCACCCGACACAATGCCCACGTGCCAGACCAGGGGACGAGGGCAGGGAGGGCAGACGGGGGTCTCATTTTGTGCCAAGGGACCTCATCCACACGGGCCTGTGCTCCCACCCAGGGTTTTCCTGGGATCCAGAACTACCTAGAGAGCTTGTTCAAAACGCAGGCTCCAGGGACCCCACCCCACCTATGCGATCAGAATTTCTAGAAGGGAGGCCTGTAATACGCAGACCGAACACAGACTCCAGGGGATGTCACCGAAGAAGGGCAAGAAGGAGCATGGGGCTCCCCGGAGCAAGATTTCAGCCCTGGCCGAGGGCCCCGTGAGCACCCGAGGCGGCCAGGCCCAGTCCCAGAGCAGCCGAGGGGCCCGGCCCCAGCAGAGGCAGAGCCACCAGAGAGTCCACGTGGTGGCCAAGGGCCAGGACTGGGCAGGACTGAGCACCCAGAAGGCAGGCAGAGCGTCTGGTCTCTCACCTTTACACCGCGGACTCGGAACTCAGCAAGGGCTCTGCTCATCTTGGTGGCAGCCGTGGGGTGGTCTTTGCCATGGGCGATGACTTTGACGAGCAGGGAGTCATAGTGCGGGGAGATGACAGCTCCTTGGAAGGCTGACGCGTTATCCAGGCGGATGCCCATGCCCTCTCCGCTCCGGAACACCTGGGGGCGGGGTGAGCAGAGCCAGGAACTGGGTCGGGAGCCTGAGTCCAAACGTGGCCCCTGGGCCAGGCTGGATACGTGGGGATGTGGCAGGGCGCAGGGCCTAGCACAAGGGCGCCAACTCTGGCTGCCACACGGTCACGGTGTCCTTCCCCCGAGAGGAGCTGGCAGGGGAGGGGGCGAGAAAAGGTGCAGGGGAGGAACCTGCCCGCTAGCCCCAGGGCTGCAGGCCCAGAGGCCAGGGCTGATGCAGAGCTCCGCAGAGCACAGATGGGGGCCCTGGGCAGGCAGCGGCCGGATCCCCCCGCCTTCCACCCGCCGGCCTGAACAACCCTCCTGCCTCTCAGATTCATTCACCCGACATAGGTCTGTGCCCACCACACGCAGGCACCCAGGGGAGCAGCTCAAAGAGGGTCCCTCCTCCCAGAGGGCTCCCAGCCTGCCGGGCAAGGGGTGGACAAACAAGGAAACCTGGCCTGGTGACGAGGACACTACAGGGCACAAGCAGGGCAGGAAGGGGTTTTAACATATACCATGAAGTGATGGAGAAGGCCTCGGTGTCCCCCCCCTTTCCCTTCCTTCAAAAAGGGGAGGACGGGAAGGAGAGGGAGGGGAGGCAGAGCAGATACCAAGAGCGGGGAGAAGGGCCGGGCGCGGGGCTCTCAGGGGAGCGGGGACGTGCCCACACGCCCAGAGAGAGGAGCAGGGCAGAGGATGCATCCCGGACGCACACGCGCAGGGCAGGCGGGGCTTCCAGGTCAACAGTCGGGCAGAGACAGGGGCCTGGGCAGACAGAGGTTCAGGGTGTCTGGAATAATAGGTACACACTTGAACATCCGTGATGGGGCCTAGGGTGAGTCCTGGCAGGGAGAGCCCACACCTGGGCCAGGGGACCCCGGCGAGGCACAGGGGAGGAGGCCGGGGAGCGGGAGGGATGGCCCAGGGGGCTCGGGACACCCACTGCACCACGTTTCCGCTTCTAAGGGACACAGGCCTGTGTTCGATAAAAAGGAACTTAATAAAATATTTAAGGGTGAACACTCAGCTGTGAGCAGGAACTGTCAGCTAAAAATATTCTGTGGCAAACCAGGCTCAGAGGAGCCAGAACTTGGAAGTGGAGGTGGAGGAAGGCAGTGGGGCGTCGCAGGGCTGCCTTTCCCGCTGAGGGCAGAGAAGTCAGGGGCCCCCACCGGACAGCACTCCAGCCTTCAGGCTGGCCCCCACCTATGGGCCTGGATTGTTCCAGAAATGGAATTCCAGTGGCAGCTCTCTGCCTCAAGCCTCCCAGCTCTGCAACTTTCAGAATCCAGATCTTCCCTTTCCCTCCCCACATCACTTGTTTCTCAGAAGCCCAGTATCTGCCTCCAAATCATCCTGGCCCTCTCCCCGGGCCAGAACCTGAGCGCCCGCACACGTCCTGCCTCCTCAGAGGCTCAGACCAGATGGGGAGGTGGTAAAGCAGCAGAGCTGGTGGCGGTGCTGCTGAAGGTTCCAGAAGTATTCTTAGCCAGCGTGAGCTAGAGGACCAGGGTACACGCACCCCAGCAGTTCAGAGGGCGCCTGCCCCAAGCAGGCCCAGGGGCTGCGAAAAGGGAGGGGTGGGGAGGGGAGGGCTGTCTGTGCTGAGAAAGGAGAGGGGGCGCAGCAGACACCCCCGGGGACAGAAGCACGGCAGGGCCCACCCCCACATCTGCCCACTCAGCCCCTGGTGGCCCTGAGCCTGCCTCCTCCCTGCCCTCCACCATCTCCCTGGCTCCACCATTCATCCTTACTGGGCCCCTTGCTCAGCCGGGCCCCTCCACTGGCACATCTGGGCCCCAGTCCCTTGCAGCAACCCCCGGGGCCTGCCTTGCCAACCACACTCCCTCAGACCGAAGGCAGGACAGAGGCCGCTGCTCTGTCTTTGGGCTCTTGCAAGAAGCCGAAGTCAAGGGCCTGGGCTTCATTTCTGGGGACCCTACGTTTGGCTCCACCCAATCAGCCCCTGTTCCGCATGATTCACTTGCTGGTTTCTTCATCTGTGCTCCTGGCCGTCTCCCCCTGGAATGCTCTCTCCCTTACCCTCGGGCCGAGCCCGGCTCCTGTGTACCCTTAGCCAGCCCGAGCGCAGGGGCTCGCGCCCCGCCGGGCCCACAGGAGGGTCTCCCCTCCCGCGCCGAGACCAGGGCGCGCTCCGTGGGGAGGCTGGCGTACCTCGATGCGGCCAGTGTCTGGCTGGAAGCTGCGCGCGGGGTCCTCCGTGGTAACCCGGCACTGAATGGCACAGCCGTTGATCCGCACGTTCTCCTGCCGCAGCCCCAGGTCGGGCAGGCTCCGGCCCTCAGCCACGTGGATCTGGGCGTGGACCAGGTCCACACTGCGGAAGGGCAGGGAGGCGGGGAGCGTGAGGCAGGGCATGGACGGGGAGGGCGGGCCTCCTCACCGGCCCCTGCAGCCAGACCAGCAGCCCCCGCCAGGGGCCCAGCGGAGCTGGGGAGTCCAGGCAGTCAGAATGAGGAGGGGGCAGAGCCGGAGAGGGCTCAGCGGAAATGTCTGCATCTACCTGCTCCGGCACCGCCACCGAATGGCCCCTCCCCACACTCTGCCCTACTGTCTCCCCACGGTCTGTCCTCCTGCCTCCCCCAAACCCTCCCTTGATCACACCGGACTTGAAGCCTCCTACGCTGGTGCGCAGAGCCGCATGCACTACACCCTGACACAGGGAGCGGGTGGTCTGCAAGACGGGGGGTTGTGAGCGCTGGGCTGGCTGAAATGGGAACAAGCTGTTGGGAGGGTCCGTGAGGGGACGTGTGGCAGGGAGGGTGCCGTCCTCCCGGGATCTGTGCCTCCGCTGCGCTTGTGCCCCAGACCCCAGCCCAAAGGAGACCTCAGTGCACAAAACTCTCCAAATGTGCGTGATCTTATAAGCTCGGCCTCACTGACCGGGCTCCTAGGGACAGCGACAGATCCAAGTAGAACAGCTGTTTCAAAAAAAAACAAAAACAAAAACAAAACTCAAGGTTTTAAATGTGTTGTCACTGAGGCCTGTGACAGGGGCAGCCTGCAAGCGGCACAGGCAGACCCCCCCGGCGTCCCGTCCTCCCCGCTGGAGCACATCACAGCAGCACATGCCCACACGCCGCGGACTGCAGGCTTGACCTTTGCCATGATGCTCTGGGAGTCCGTCATTCCCAGCAGCGGAGGAGGCTGACGGTCAGAGAGGCTGCAGCTCGCCCCAGCTTCGCGTGGACAGTGGCGGAGGGGGAACCTGCAACCTGGTCTGTCTGTCTGACACAAAACGCTCGCTCCCGACCTGGCATGGGCTTCCATCCTGAACACAGCAGGCCTGTGGCAGGCCCAAGACAACAGCACGTTCACCTCGGGGCAATCAGGCCAAGTCTCATGGAGCCAGAATCAGAAGCCCGAGTGCCCACCTCAGCTTAGCCTTTACGTCGAGAGCACAAGGAGTCTGGAAGCTCTGCGCACCTGCTGGGCAAAGGAGGGCTTCCCACAGCGTCCTCAACCTCAGGGAAGGGTTGGGGGAGGAACAAACCGTCAGAAAAGTTCCAGGGCGAGATGGACCAGCCCAGAGCCAGGGCCTCACACTTGAATGGTTCAAAATGGGATCCTGAAACCACTGAACAGTTAATAAAATGGGCAGATTTGGGGGTGGCTGGGTGGCTCAGTCGTTAAGCGTCTGACTTTGGCTCAGGTCATGATCCCAGGGTCCTGGGATAGAGCCCCACATCGGGCTCCCTGCTTGGCAAGAAGCCTGCTTCTCTCTCTCCCACTGCCCCTGCTTGTGTTTCCTCTCTCACTGTCAAATAAATAACATCTTTAAAAAATAAATAAACAAAATGGGCAGATTTTTAAGTGTCTCTGCTCAATGCCTATGGGAGCACAAACTGACACAAGCGATCTGGAAACCTGATTAGGCTTCGCTCAGGTAACCATACCAGTGTATGGAACTGTCTATCCCCGGAACCCTTCAGAGGGGAAGGAAGAGATGTAGCCACAAAGATGGTAACTGACCACCCTCACAAGCTGCAAAAACCAGGAGCGACCAGCCTGTCTAGCAACGGAGGGATATACATACACACCTGCAGTTTCAGAAAGAAAAGTGACTTGGAGGATGCCTTCCACGAATATTAATTCTAAAAGTACAACAGAAATTCTATACGTAACATCTCAATTGTGTCAAACGATTTGCAGGGTAAAATAAAAAAAGATGGAACAAAACCAGGAAAGTTAGAACAGGAGCAAGCAAGGCCTGGCTGGCGACTCTCGGGATGTTGGCCTCCAGCCCCTCACCTGAAGCCCGAGACGTTAGACCCGCCCCCAGGACACCTGCGCCAGAGCCTTCTCAGCATCCCGGTTCTGAGCACGGGGTTCTCGATCTTTTTTTACTTGCTCCTTAATTCTTACAATAAGCAAATAATGCTTTTCTTTCTTTCTCTTTTTCTGAGAAAGAGAATCTTAAGCAGGCTCCATACCCAGCACGGAGCCAACGCAGGGCTCCATGCCACGACCCCAAGATCATGACCTGCGCCGAAATCAAGTTGGACGCTTGACCCACTAAGCCACTAAGCGCCCCACATGTAATGCTTTTCTAATAATAATTTTGGTAAAAAGTACCTAGATCCCTGACTACTCTCTAGCACAGTGGAGATGCGCTGAGCTCCCCGCGAGCCGCTGACAGCGGTTTTACTGGAGACCTGGCGGCTGCCGCCCCCACTGCGCCGTGCCCCACTCACTCGGTGACCTCCTCGGTGACAGTGTGCTCCACCTGCAGGCGGGAGTTGACCTCGATGAAGTAGTGCTTGCCGTATCTGTCCACCAGGAACTCCACCGTGCCCGCGTTCTCGTAGCCCACCTGCAGGGCGGCCGTGTCAGCGGGCCGGACTGCCACTCCGGCTCAGCCGCAGCCATCGGGCCGCTTCCAAAAGGAACAGACCGACACACGCCCTGCCCCAACAGAGGGCCCAAGCAGCCCTGCCCCCGGGGCGAGCGCCTGCAGCCCACGCAGCTCACGGCTGGGCCCCTGCCTGGCCGGCTCCCAGGGACTCTGCCCGAGCCTCTGACGGCTGCATCTGGCTTGTCTGGGGCAAGACATCAGGAGCTGCCACCGGCCCCACCCTCGGCACCCTCTCCCCGGAGGACAGGCCCCGGCACATCTACCCCAGCTGCTGCTGGACCTTCTCATTCTCAGAGGGTTTTCAGAAAGTTCCCCTCTGCTCTACTCACCACCACCGCTGGCCATGACCCAAAGAGGTGCCCTCTGAGAGGAACCAACAGTGACGATTCTAATGCAAAATTCAACCCTCATTCCAGTCTCACTCTGGTCCTACCAGAACCACAAAATAGACTTCAGTCCACTCCCTCAAATCTGTTATAGAGTGACACGTGGCCTATGCCAATAAATTAGGCCCAACTCCAGGTAAGATTACTCCTCATATGAGGTAACCCAAATGTCAACTCTAAATTAGATCCTAACCAAGCCTCATATTAACTGTGGCTGAGACCTCTCTGCAGAGCGCTGACCCTGTCGTTCAGCCAGGGAAGGTCACAGAATCATCTGCCGCCCAAGAGGTCTGAGGGAACACAGCTCTGGAAGGGGCACAGAACCAGGGCCCACCCGGTCTGCTGGGGAAGGCAGATCTGAGCAGACGCTCTCCCTCGGGGCCCCGGCACCAAGGGTGGGGGCAAGATGCCTGGACTCTGAGGCAGGGTGGGCTCAGGAGGGCCCAGAAGAACAGACAGCGGGACCCCTGCCACAGGCCTGGCCACGGCAGGTGCTCTGGGGGCAGGCTGGAGGACAGGTCACTGCTGGGGAGCCAGCCGCCGTCTCCTGCCCCCATGCCCAGCGGAGCAAAGACTGGCAGAGGACCTGAGGATTCAATGGGGGGCAGTAAATGGGATGCGGGGACGGTCGAGAATGAATGAGAAGAAATGCCTTAATGGTATTTCTTAATCTCGACAGAATCCACGGATCTCATTTCTTTTGTTCCAGGGGTTAGTCGGAGCCACGCAGAAGCTCCACCTGTGCAGAGGGAGTAACCAGTGGCCTCTTCCCAGCCTTCCTGGACTCCAGGCTTGGTCTCTGGGCCTGGTGCCTCTGCTCTCACACAGCGAGGATCCCAAGGACCCCAAGTCAGCCCTTTCTCCTCCCAGAGCCAGTCACTCTGGGCCTCCCCACTCCCTAGCAGACTCTCCACCTCCGGACAGGGCCCCTGGCACGAGGCCTAAGCTGGAAGGAGCCCAGAGGGAGCCTCTAGAAACAGGCTCCTTATCTCCATGTGAGAGACTGTTCCTGAAGGCCCTGCCCTTCACCTGCTTAGCAAGTTTGACGGAGTCACTGGTGAGCCTTGTCCGAAGCTGGGGGTCCAGGTGGGCAGCGGGGGCGATCTCGACCACCTTCTGATGCCGCCGCTGGATGGAACAGTCTCGCTCATACAGGTGCAGAATGTTCCCGTACTGGTCCCCTAGAGTGGAAGGGAAGCGCAGCTTCTCCAGGGATCTCAACACTTCCTCAACAGCCACCAACCCCCGCACGGCCACTGCGGCCAGTCAATGCCCGCTCCCAGCAGCTGGGGCATCTGGGACAGAAACCGCCACCACCAAGGCCTGGGCCCCGACCAGTGCAGCGTCCACAGCCTGCCTCCTGCAGGAGGGGCTTCCCGAGAGACAGCTCCTGGACACCAGCTACTGTGAGCCCGGAAGAGCCCGATGAGCACCCCCACTCACCGAGGATCTGCACCTCGATGTGGCGCGGCTTCTCGATGAACTTCTCCACAAAGAGCGCCCCGTTCCCAAAGGCGGCCAGAGCCTCGGAGTAGGCCCGGTTGTAGTTCTCCTCCAGCTCCTGAGAGGGCAGGCAAGCGGAGCAGACACTGGGCCCTGCAGCTCTGTCTCACCCTCTGCAGGACCCCCGCCCCTCCTGGAACCCCAGGCTCTGCTCTGTGGGTGGCCTCACAGGCCAGTTGGGCTCCCTGTTCTGCTCCCAGCCCTGGGCTTCTGCTCACCTCATAGCTGTGCACGACCCTCATGCCACGCCCCCCGCCCCCATAGGCGGCCTTGAAGATAATGGGGAAGCCGTAGGTGTTGGAGAACTCATGGGCCTCGTGCAGGGAGGTGATGGGGGCATCTGTGCCAGGGACCACGGGGACACCTGTTGGGAGACAGGCACGTGGGTCCTCTGTAACAGGCTGGACACCCTGCCCAAACCCGTCAGCCCCCTCCTCGGATAGCCCCTCTTGAGCCGCTCGGCCCCCAGTGGCCTGTCCACCACACGCACCTGCGGCGATGGCAATGGCCCGGGCCTCCACCTTATCACCCATCTTGCGGACCACCTCGGGGCTTGGGCCAATGAAGCGGACCCCGGCATCCTGGCAGGCCTGGGCAAAGTCTGCGCGCTCCGACAGGAACCCGTAGCCAGGGTGCACAGCGTCCACGTTGTTTTCCTGGGGGCAGGAGCAGTCAGGAGGGTAGCATCTCTCCAGTTTCTTCCCATAGGCCCAGAGCCACCCCTTGGCTCCCGCACTTGCACACACTTGGTCCATCCATTGATCCATCGATCCATCCATCCATTCATTCATTCATCCATTTTCCTATTCACAGACACTTACTGTGGGCTGGCCTAGGGGCCAGACCTAGCACCCAGGCCCAGCCCTGCTCACCTTGGCCACCTTAATGATGTCTGGGATGTGCAGATAGGCCTGCACCGGGGCGAGGCCGCGGCCAATGAGGTAGGCTTCGTCTGCTTTCTGTCGGTGCATCTGGCCCGTGTCCTGCTCCGAGTAGACAGCCACAGTGCGGATACCCAGCTCCGTGCAGGCCCGGAACACACGGATGGCAATCTCACCTTGGAGGGAGGGGGCAACGGACAAGACGCTAGATTCCGGGCGCTAGGTCCTTACAGAAGCAGAAGCAGGGTGGGGAGCTGGTGCGCAGGGCAAGGGCAGAACAGTGACGCTAAGGCTGGGCTGGACACGTGGCTCCTCTCACTCCCCCCAAGGGCGCTCACCTCTGTTGGCCACCATGACTTTCTTGATGGGCTTGTACTCCAGGCGCCGGACATTTGGGGAGGCAGCGGGGGCGGTGGAGGTTCGGCGGGTCCCCAGGAGCCTCAGGCCCCCACGGACAGTTTGGAACTTCAGCATCTGGGAAGTCAGAGCAGGATCAGAGCAGCTTTGGCAAGGAGGGTCCCCCAGGAAGAGCGAGGGTCCCACCCCGGCCCCACTCCACAGTTCCTGGCCAAACCCAATATTCCCTGGGGGGCTGACCAGCTGCAGGGAATGGAGCAAAGTCAAACCCAGACAGAACCCAAGCTTACCATAGGGCTCTGGTAAATTTCACAACACTTCACGCTCTTTTTTTTTTAAGATTCTGTTTATCTATTTGAGAGAGATAGAGTGAAAGAGAGCATGAGAGGGGAGAAGGTCAGAGGGAGAAGCAGACTCCCTGTGGTGCTGGGAGCCCGATTTGGGACTCGATCCTGGGACTCCAGGATCATGACCTGAGCCGAAGGCAGTAGCTCAACCGAGCCACCCAGGCGCCCAACACTTCACGCTCTTAAAGCAACCCTGCGTACCCGCAGTGTGTGCTGGTCAGAGGGCCCAGCAGCCTGGGTTTTAGAACCTCCCCGCGCCACACTAGCCCGTGTCCCTCCATCCGGGTTCCACCCGGCCAGGCAACGAGGGTAACAACAGACGGACCTGCACTGATGCACCGTCTCCGGAAGCAAAGCCTCGGCTCGGACCTCAGGAGCGCGACTCCTTCGCGCAGTGACAGAAACCTTCTCTACCGACGGCTCCCCGAGGTGCAGGAACTGCAGGAAGCACCCCGTGATCTCCCCCTCATGGATCCACCGGCAGCCTGACCCTCTGAGACCTGCTTCGGATAACCGGCCCCCTGGGAGGCGCACTCTTTCCTGAGGGGGCCGCCGGAGCGCACCGCCCTGGCGGAGAGAACGCCCTCACCTCGTCCCGGGCACCGAATGCTGCTCAGCTCGGGCCGCGGGCAGATCTGCGGGGGGGACAAGGACCCGCAGAAAGAGCCCCAGGGGTTAGGTCAAGAAGCCAAGCCCTCCTTCAGGACAAGCACAGCAACAGAGCAGTAAACAGGAGTGGTTAAGAAACCAACAGCAGTTTCACCACAGACGAAAGAGAACAGTGAGGTGCCACTTTGCCTCTTAAATTAGCAACAGTGTTGTAAAACACTGGGACTTAGTGCTGGCAAGGCCTGTGGGAGGAGACAGACCTGCAAGGTGAGGTTTGGGTATCAGGGCAGCTCTCTGGAAAGCTCCCTGGAAATCCTATCAAGAGCCTTTGAAATATTTATGCCCCTTGGCCCAGTGGTTACCATTCTAAGAATACAACCCAAGGAAATGTTCTAAAATGGGAACCAAGATGGATGCAGAAAGATGTTCGAAACAGCATTATTTACAATAGCAAATAATTAGAAGCCACTTAAAGACCCAATGCCAGAGCATCTACACAGCCGTTATGTAACCATTAAAGATGATTGTTTGCACAGCTCTGAAAACAAGGGGAATGCTTGTGATACAATGTGATGCCACGGAAATTAAAACGGTAAATAATGTGATTTCATGAGGCTTTTCTTAGGCGAGGAAAATAACTGGAAGGAGCTCCGTGACAGCATGTCACGCACTCCGTGTTCTAGAACCGGTGCGGTGTTGTCCTTTCCTCCCTGTGCTTCTCCACACGCTCTGCATCTTCTCCACCGGGGATGTCATTTACAGTTAGAGAGCACAATGGAGACACTCATATGGACGGGATCGGAAGATCTCGGAGGAGAAAAGCTAAGTGGAACGTCCCAGCCGCCCCCGGGGGGTGGGGGGTGAAGGGCTCCCGTGTGCCCTGCGGAGCAGCAGCGTGTGAATGAGGCTGGGCCCCCTCCTCACACACACAGCGGGGCCGGGTCACCTTCCTCACCCCCTGCCCCCAGTGAGCGGCTCTGGGTCTTCCTTTCTGTCTACAGCTGAGCAGCCTCATGGCTCGTGCCGGTGGCACCAAGATTCTCAGACCTCCAGAAGTTTCAGCTATTTCCGGGGAGGCCCATTTTTTCCTCCCACCTGGGTGGGTTTGCTCCTGCTGCCACTCAGGCACTTACCCCCTGGTCCTGTGTAAGAACACCCCCTCATCCTCCCTGTCCCTCTCCCAGATACAGGAAGGGATCCCTGGAGGCTGTGCGGAGGGCAGGCACCAAGTGCCTCCCAGCCCACGGTGAGGAAAAGAGGGAGCCTGAAGCACCCACGCCAGCCTCGGAGCCGTCCCCCACCCCTGTCTGATTCTCACAGACACTGCAGACCGGCCTTCCCTGACAACACCACCTTACACACCAAGAGCTGAGCTCTGGGCCGGGGCGTGAGCCTCCCAATGGCCCTGAACCCGTGGCCAAGCAGATGAGGCCCTGCAATACAGGAGAGAGCCCAGCAGGAGTTCACAGAGAGGAATGATCAGGGTCCGCTCCCCAAAGCCAGAGCAGTGGGGACAGGGGCACAGAGAGCAGCCTCGTCCAACCGCTGGTCGCCCAGCATGCATGCCTGGAGTCCAGAGGCCTGGGTCTGCCCCAAGCCGAGCCTCCCTGAGCTGTGAGATCGGGGACCCGAGGCCTCATTTCCTTGTCTGTGAAACTGGGCACCAACTCCCCAACCTCGGCGGGTCATCCTGGAGACCAGTGAGCCCATGCCCTGAGCACGGAGCGATTGCTGGGCCACTAGCACTTTCCTCCCAGAAGAGCAAAGGAGCAAGAAGCAGCCCGTCTTCATGCAGCCCCACGCAAGCCACGCTCCTGCGCCCCCTCCACAGCACCAGGCCCGCCCCCTTCCCCGCACCCCCCATGCCTAGCATGTCGCGGAGCACCCTCCCCGCAGTGCTCACCCTGTACCAGCCAGGCGCCCACGGCCGCTTCTGCCCAGGGAAGCCGTGGGCAGCTGGCTGCTCTGCCTGAGGCCACTGGGACTGGGATACAAAGGTCTCAGGCACCAGAGGGCCGGAAGCCTGCGTGGCGGCCAAGACTGAAATCAGGGGAAGGGGTAGTTGCAGTGGCTCTGGGGGTGGAGCCAAGAGAGGCAGGGCGTTTGGGTCACGAAGGCAGCAGGTGATTCACAGCCTGAAGCCTGCTCCCTTGACTCCCTGGGACCAGGGAAGATTGCAAGGGAAGTGATCTGAGGCAGGGTACTAGCTGGCAGAGGGACAGCAGATAGCAGGGACTGATTTAGGACCTGCTGCCACCTGAAGTTCAAGGCACAGAAACATCAGCAAGCGGGCAGAGTGGGGTCTGGGGAGGCTAGCAGGGAGTGGCTCATGTGTCTGACAGAGGACACAGGTCACGCTGCTCCTCAGAGCCCAGACAGAGCCCGGCAGTTCCATGCATAGCGGAGTCACACACGACCCTGACCCCGCTCCCCACCCTCTCCCACCACGGCCAGTGCTAGGCTCCTCGGGACAGGAGGACACGGGGACGAACTAAAATGTCCTCATTCCCAGAACATGTCCACCCTTCTTCGAACTTGGCTCACTCAGCACCCAGCCTCTTCCCTTGTCAAATCCTACTCTCCTCCTAGACCTGAAACCCAGGGGTCGGGGGGCAGCTGCCTGGTGTCTCTGAGGCCCTTCGAGAATCAAGAGCAGCTGGGGGAAACCTGCAGGATGGAGGTGGGCGGCCTCG
Organism: Ailurus styani; assembly: GCA_002007465.1. NCBI lineage: Eukaryota > Metazoa > Chordata > Mammalia > Carnivora > Ailuridae > Ailurus > Ailurus styani. The sequence goes on from LNAC01000014.1 coordinate 5,442,240, forward strand.
AAGAACCCTCTCCTCCAGCAAGCAGGACAGCTGTGGGTCACGTGTGACGAGGCCACTCTGGGTACGCTGAGTGCGTGGGCTCTGGGATGGGCCAAAGGGAGGCACCGAGCAGGCAGATCCCACTGCTGCTGCATCTGGCCCCCTCACAACCCGGGAGAGAGGAGAGGCCCCAGGCAGCGCTGTGGCGGGGGGGGGGGGGGGGGGGGNGCCCAGACCCACGGGTGGAAGCAGGGCCCGAGGTGGGAGCAGAGGGCAGTGGGGAGGCCGCCAGGCACCAGACTCCCCTCCCACAGCCCTCCTAGGGGGGCTGCGTCTGGCATTAAATGGGTTCCCTTGCTCAGAGACCAAGTCCTGGCATCGTGGAGTGACCTGAGCGCCAGCCTCTCCTCACAGGGCACTTTCCCCAAAACAGCCTCTAGAGTGCGGGCCTTCCCTCAGGCACTGTTCCAGGTGGCATCCTCCTCATCCTCACGCCCGGGCAGAGAACAGCCAACGGTGCTGGCCACAGGTGAGTGGCGTGGGGCTGGGGCCAGGCTCCCACCGTGGGTTTTTGGTGGGTGGACGGCAACTAAGAAATCCTCAAACTCACTGACAGTTTGGCTAAGAATCTCCCTTGAAGGTTCCAAGGGCCTCGTTAACCAGACCTGGCATCATGGAAAGCCCTGGAACCCTTGGGGCAGGGAGGCCGCTCTCCCGGACAGGACAGCCTCGCCAGCCGGATCTCCTCAGGAGAGGCCGCTCGGATGCTGCCGAGCTCAGGGGGCCTCTGGTTACCTGCCCGGGGCACACCACGTCACCTCGCTCCACGCTGGGGACGCGCCTGAGCAAACAGCTCCTTCCCTGACCGCAGCGACGGGGAATGACACAGTGAGGAGGAGAAAAGCAGCCACCATCACCCGCAGATCCCTTACCCTGCTTCCCTCTCCAGAGAGCTGACAGGCCCAAGGAGGCCTGTTTGCTATTTTTTGCAAACGCCAGCTGACAGATCTCTTTCCTTGGCCTCAGGTTGTGCATTAGAGACAGGGAATAAGACGGCTTTGACTCTCACTTGGGACGTGTAAACAACGCTCCGGCGGCAAGAGTGAGGCCCAGGGAAGCAGGGAGTGTCTGCACCACCTGCTTTCTCGCTGCTGCCTCTCAGCATGACTCCACGCTTCCTACTTCTCTCTGAGCTTCGATTTTCTCCCCCGACACTGGATCGAGCAGCTCAGCGTTCTCCTTCGAGGGGACGGTGGTAACAAACAATCAGGAAGGGGCCGCATCCACCTGTGGAAGGACGGAGGGGACAGGTGCGGACACCTTCCGCCCGGCCTCGAGGACCGGCCCCCTGGGCCTGGAGAACACGCAGCACTGCGCCGGCTGCGCCCGCACGCACGCCAGGCCAGCCGGCAGCAGGGAGCCGAGCTGAGCTGCTCACCGCAGGCCTCGGCGCTCTCCTCTTTACCAGGTTCCAAGCGACACACGGGATGAGAACTCTGTAACTCTGAGATTCCTCATCGCGCCCTCGGACAGATAGGGAACCACACCCCAGGCGAGCCAGCAGGGCTGGGATTGAGCCCAATGTGGGTGCTGCCCTCCAGAGCGGGCGCTCTCATCCGTTAGGCCCCATGGAGTCATCACCAACTAAAGGAGTAAGTTGTGGCTTTCATCGAAAGCACATCGTGATGGGCGCTTGGAAACCAAAGCCCCCCAAACCCCACTCCTGATAAAAACCGTGTCACTGGCTTGAACTTCCGGCAGGGCCACCTGCGGCCTCTGCAGGTCCCACCAGGGAGCAGGCCAACAGTGCTCGACATCCTGTGTCCCCCGTAAGCTAGGGCAGCTCCAATTTGTCCAAGAAGTCATCAAAACGTCACTGCAAGTCTCACCACTTCAGACCTTAACTACATCTCCCAAGCTGCCTCCTGCAAGCAGGTGCAGCCCAAAATTCTGCTGTCAGGCCATCTTCGCCCACATTTTGGTCCACACCATAGGCCACTGTGCTCAAGGTGGGTGTGCTCTCAGCCAGAGGAGCCCCGCGGGGACCAGGAGCAGGACAGCCACCTCTGGGGTACAGCCAAGCCTCAGGCCCCGGAACGCTCCTTCAACGATCTGCCCTGCTTCCACCCTAAATAGCCCTCTGGTAGCGCCTCCAGCAGCCTCAGAGGGCAGCTGTGGGCAGGAGGCACACAGGAAGGGGAATCCATGGCCCTGCTTCAGGGGCGCCTGGCTGACGGCGGTTTTGGAAGACCACAGTCTGGGCTCCCCATCGCCCATTCGCAAGCCCCTCGGCACATCCATGTTAGGGGTGGATAGGAGGGCAGCCAGAGCGGGTGAGAAGAAGGGAGAGTGGCTCAGAAACAGGCCCTAGGAATCTCCAAATGAACAACAAGACTTCCATACATCTACTCCCCGGACCCTCCCAGCACCAGCACCCCCATCAGGCTCAGGCCCCGGCCCCCAGCTGGCCTCAGCAGGGCCAGCAAAAGCAGGTCAAAAGCAGAAGGAAGGCGTTCTTGGCAGAGGACTCCAGCGATGGCAAAAGCCAGCCTCTGATGGAGGGGGCCGCTCCCGGGGAGCGCTCTCTCCAGGCAGCTCTGCGCTGTCCTAAACGTGTCCAACGGGGGCCCCAGGGCTGGCGGCCAACAGGGACAGATGAAAGGAAAGGACTCAGCCGCTATCAAAGCGCCCAAGAGAGGCGTGACTGAGGCTGAGATGTCGGGGTAGGGGGAGCTGAAGAGAGGACATAAAAACAGTGACGGTGACAGACGAAGAAGAAAGGAGAGAGCAAGAATACAAAGTCAGAGAGGGGAGTGCAAACAGCATGTGGCCTGCAGCAGCACAGCCGGCTCCTACCCTGAGTGGCCGCTGGGGTTCAGAGCCAGCACGGCTCCACAAGCCCTTGATGTAAGGCAGTGGGGAGAGGAGAGGAGGATGGGCCAGCCACACTGGGACAAACGGACAAGCTGCCGGGGCACAGAGGCAGGGGGATGGAGTAGGCTCAGAGGAAGGAGGCGAGCCGGGGGTCTGGGCCTGCAGGGCAGTGGCAGGGAAGGGCCAGGGATGAGGATGGGGCAACCGGCACAGCAGTGGCTGCCCTGACCCAGCCTCTTTTCAAGGGCAGGGAGACTCGCAGGTCGAACACTGCCCCCTGGTGCAAAAGGAGAGCTATTGCCGACTGGCACCCGCCTGCCCAGCACCAGACTCCGCATCCCGTAGGGCTCCCTCGGGAGGCACTCCCCGACATCCCGCCTCGGGCGCCACACCCTCCCTGGAAAAGCTGTCACCGTCCTTGCCACACTGCACTGTCTTCCTGTCTACGAAGGATGTCTGTGAGGTCACATCTGTCCTCGGGAAGGAGCACTTAATGTAACGATCCATTGACCCATCTCAAGAGACACTGTGAGGACCCTGGAAACGGGATCCTCGATTTTTGTCCTTCACTGTCTCCTTAGCACTCTGTACTGTGCCTGGCGCCGTGATTAAATGAATGAATGAATAAATGAATGAATCCTCCAGATCACATAGGTTTCCAGAAATATTATAGAACATTGAGACAAAGAGTCACAGCCCCTCCTAGGAGCAGCACACACAAGTTAGTGGGACATACAAATGCCCCTTACACACAGAGTAGAGCCAAAAGTGTTGACAAGGAAGTTTAACTAAAAGGACAAAGTCAGCAAAAAGCACCCTCCCGAATGGAAGACGGGGAACCAGGAGAGCTGAACAAGGCGACCAGCACGAAAGCCTCCAATCTGGACAGTGGCTGTGCAGGAGGACGGACCCCAGAATGCAGTAGGCATGCAGGTGGGCCAGGAAGCTCCCTGAGCCCGTCTCAGCACACCAACCCAGCTGGAGGGTCACAGAGGACCCCCTCCCCTCTTGCTCATCCAGTTCACCCCAGTCCCAAGGTGGCAGGAAAGTAGATGCCAGTATATGGGCTGAACCGTGTTCCCCAAGAAGGTCTATGGCGTCCCAACCCCCAGGACCTCCGGATGTGGGCTCAGTTGGAACTGCAGGGGTAGTCAGTGAAAATGAGGCCCTTAGGGTGGGACCTAATATAAAATGCTTGATGTCCTTACAAAAAGGGGAAATTTGGAACCAGAGAAAGACAAACACAGAGGGCAGATCATGTGAAGACACACAGGAAGAAGAGGGCCAAGTGTCCAGAAAGATTCATCTAGAAGGATTGCTGGAAAGTACCAGAAGCCTGGAGAGAAAGAAGGACCCTCCCCTACAGCTTTTGGAGGAAGCAAAGCCCTGGCAACACCTTGATTTTTGACATCTGGCCTCCAGAAGTGTGAGATAATAAATCTCTGTTATGAGTTTTGGGGACTCTGCTATGGCAGCCCTAGGAAACTAACAGACCAGGTTCCCCACGAATGACCAGAACCTACAGCAACCCTAAAATCAAGGACTAGGACCAGGGCGGGGAGGGGGGTGGGCACAGGCTGGGAAAAATGACCCCTTCTTTCACGTGCTCAGGCTGACACAGGCCACAGCAGGGTCTTCAGAGCACAGACCTATTTAGGATTGTGATCAGTGTCCCCTTGAGGGAAGGCCGGGTCGGAGGCCGCAGCCACGAGCAGCGCCAGGACGCAGCTGTGTGGAGAGCCGGCAGGCAGCAGGATGACCTCCTGAAGGACACGGGGGCAGAGTCTTCAAGGATGAGGAGGACGGGTAGGCGGTCGGGGGTGGGGCAGCTGGAGCAAAGGCAAAGGAGGGACAGCCCAGGGGCTGGGCACTGAGGCCAGAGGCAGGAGTGAAGGTGCTCAGGGGGAGGCCAGGGACCGCACCTGGACCCTGACAGCAGGTGGCAAGCTGGCTGGCACAGCAAGGGGCGGGGACTGCGGCCCCCAGGGCAGGAGGTACCAGCCCAGAAAGCAAGCAGGGGAGGAAGATGTTCTCACGTAGGCCAGAGACGGGAACCCAGAAGCACGGCGATTCTGCCGGCATCTCTTAGATGAGGGGTAGCTGCCCGTGGCTCCTGCTTGAAAAGCAGGGATGAATGACGGTGAGACCCGGTTAAAGGGCACAGAAGTGACTGTAGGTAGAGAGCAGCGAGGAAGAGCAACACCTGCGGCCCCATGAGGGCCATGCGGCCCGGAGTCCCCTGTGGTCACCCGCCAGGTCCTCCGAAACCCCCCGTCCCCGTGACAGTTCCCTGCGCCCTGAGAGCTGGGGTCTAGAGCCTCGGGAGGTGAGACCCGGGCAGGCCCGATGGCGCTGCAGCAGTCTTCGGTATGAATGGACAGCCAAGATCAGCAGTTATTTGAGGCAATCACCCCAAACTCACCAAAACAAATGGGGAATAAAAAACAGGGAACTCTGAGAAGAGTAATATGGAGAGCGGATAGTTAGAAAAAAACCGTAATTAATCTCGGAGAAGTAAGAGAAGCTATTGCATTGAGAGGCGGCAGCTATTTTAAAGGCAACGAGAAAGAGCTCTAGGAAATTAAAAATAGAGTTGCAGACATTTTTAACCATAATAAATAGAAGAATGAGAAGACAGTTGAGGACATCGCCCAGAGAGCGGAACAGGGAGACTGGCCCACGGCAGTCCCGGGGCTGGGGACGTGCCCTCCGGCGGCGGTGGCGAGGGTGTGTGAAGATGCCAGTGAGACGCTGAGAGTCCCACCTGGCAAGGGGACCGGGCGGGATCCATCAGCTTCCTGCATGAGTTTGCTGGCACAACTGTCACAAATCACCACAGACTTGGTGGCTTAAAGCAACAAAGATCTCTCCTCTCTCCGTTCTGGAGGCCAGAAGTTCAGCATCAGTTACATGAGCCCAAAGTGAGATGCTGGCAGGGCCATGTTCCCCCCAAAGCGTTAGGAGGGAGTGTCCTACCCCACGGCCCCCTGCCTGTGGTGCCTGCTGGACACCTCTGATTGTGGCCACATCCCTCCAGTCTTGGCCTCTGTGGGCACTCAGCCTTCCCTGCCATGTGTAATCTCTTGCCTCTCTCCCCCAAGGACACGTGTGACAATATTAAAGGGTCCCCAGATAATCCGGGGTCATCTCCCCATGTCAAGATCTCTCCCTTCATCACCTCCACAAAAACCCTTTTGCCATTTACAGGTTCCAGGGATGAGGACCCAGAGACCTTTGGGGACCATCATCCAGGCTACTACACTTCCAAAAAGGAGATAGAGAAGAAGGTCACATAACAGTTTTAACAGTGACACTGAGGCGGAAGCTACTTCTAAAGGAAGATCCCCTGTGACCTAGATCTCTCCACCCAGTTAGACTACCAATCAAATGCAGGGGCAAAATAAAGACCTTTTCGGGCACATCCAGCAAAGCCAAGCTCACTGCCCATGAGCCATTTGCCTGCAAAGCTCCTGGGGAAGGTGCACTAACAAGACTAGAGCAAACAAACCAAGATGAGGAACATGGGAGCCGGCACAGAAAGAGGCAAGGGGGGCTCTTGGAAAGATGGTGATAGAGAACCGCTGCCCAACAACAGCAGAAACCAGAAAGGCCTGGGCGAAGGTGGGGGAGGGCGGTTGTCCAGGAGAGGGAGGGAAAGGGGGCAATAAGTAAACAGCAAAAAAGGCTAGAATGCCTGAAGCCCTTGAAAGAATGGAGAGGAGGGGGCAATCTGCAATTTAGGGATGAAGAATGAGGCAAACAGTAACTCCAGGAAACTGAGAAGTTACACAAGAAAATGTTTCCACATATGCACCTGGGGTTCTCAACTGTGAATACTTACTTGATTTTAATCATGTACAAACTGAAAATGTTCTTAAACAAAAATGGTTCCCTAACCAGGGAAAGTGGGTACAGGTGGGGGGCTGGGGCAAAGGTAAAAGCAAGGGAGTTCTTCCACAGCAGAAGCCCAGCAGACAGAGTGAAATGCCCTGTGCAAACAGGGGTGTCAGGAGCTAGGAGTAAAGGGTTTGTCTCTGGGGAGACAATCAGGGAAGGCAGGTTGAGCAGGGGGCTGAAGGAGTTTTTATAGGCCTCATGACACAATTTGACGTCCCAAGTGTCCACATGTATTATTTTGATAAAATTAAAGTTAAAGTTAACAAAAGGAAAAGCACATTCTACAAAAAGCTGCCGTTTCTCTTGCCTTTCTTCCAATCCCATCCCCCACACCTTCCCTCCTGAGCCCCAGGAGCTACCACAAGCCAATCTCTGGGGGAGCTCCCCCTTTGTGGATTTTACACTGATTAGGTAGATGTGTACCCAGGCCATACAGCTGTGTTTTAATTTTTCCATAAATGATATAGTATCATTTTTTAACTCACTTTTTTCACTCAACATATTTGGAATCTATCCACATTGTTACAAGTCGATCTAGCTCATTAATTTTAATGAGCTGTATAATACTATACATACTACAGCTCATCCATGCTCAAATGAGGGACACAGACCAGAGGTTGTTTCCAAAGTTTAGCTATTAAAAACTGTGATGTATAGATTGGCAAATGGATCCTTGCTGAAACTGGGGGACAGGTACATGAAATTCATTGTACTATTTGGTCCATTTTTATGGATGTTTGGAAACCACCATAATGATCTCAATTAAAATGTTAAAAAAATGAATAACCTTGAACCCATATACAAAATGTGCGGAAATTTCTCCAGGGCCTACACACAGAATTGGAACTGCTGCTGCAGATGGCAGGCACATATACCTTTTTTTTTTTTTTTTTTTAAGAGAGAGAGAGAGTGTGTGCACAAGTCGGCGGTGGGGGGTGGGGGTGGGTAGAGGGTTAGAGAATCCCAAGCAGGGCCCACACTCAGTACAGAGCCTGACATTGGACTCAATCCCATGACCCTGAGATCATGACCTGAGCTAAAATCAAGACTCAAAAACTCAATGGACTAAGCCACCCAGGTGCCCCCAACAGGCACATTTTAAACATCAATACTGCCAAATCGCTCTCTAAAGCAGTTGTCCCAATAATTCACGCAGGCGCCAGAAGCACAATAAAATTTCTATTTCCCCACATCTCTGCTAACTCTTGTCAGACTTTGATTTTTGTCAGTCTCAAGGGCAAAAAATCATTTCTCTGATTATTAGTAAAGTTAGATATTTTCTCAAGATTGTTGAGATTATTTTTAGGTTTTCTCGCTCTTTTTTTTTAAAGATTTTATTTATTTATTTGACAGAGAGAGAGATTACAAGTAGGCAGAGAGGCAAGGCAGAGAGAGAGAGGAGGAAGCAGGCTCCCTGCTGAGCGAGAGCCCGATGCGATGTGGGCCTCGATCCCAGGACCCTGAGATCATGATCTGAGCCGAAGGCAGAGGCTTTAACCCACTGAGCCACCCAGGGGCCCTAGGTTTTCTCTCTTATGAATTACCTGTTCGTATCATTTGCCCCTTTTTCTACTGGACTGGTTGTCTTTTTCTTACTGAGTTGTAATAAGTCTTTCTGTATTCTAGATATGAACTACTCTCCATGTATACATGGCAGGCATCTTTGTGCATGACAGAGTAGTCAGGAAGAGCAGAGGGAGAGAAAGTGGGGAGAGCAGAGAAGATGGAAGCAAGCCCAGGGCAGGTCTCCCTGGTACAGGTGAAAGGCCGACCAGGAAGTCGATAGAGAATGCCTCCCTCCCCTGAGACTGAAGTACCTACATTTGCTGGGACAGTCCCAGTGGAAATACGCCAGTGCCTGGCCACAGGCAGCTAAACTATGTAGCTGGTTGGGACCCAGTGTCACCTGATGCGCTGACTGGGTCGAGGCCTGAAATGACCGGTAGGTCTTATACTCTGGCTCTCCGGGCTGAGAAGCCCGGGCATCACGTTCTAGGAGGCAGAACCGGAAGAGCAGCAGCCCAAGGAAGATAAATCTGCAGATGGCAGGGAATCCTGTTCACATCCAAACTCCTTGTTAGCAGCAGCTGTTCCAAGAACCAGAAATGATGAGCCCAAGCTGCATCAGAGATGACTGATATTTAACTTAAAGAAAAACGTCTGGCCAGTCAGATCAGCAAAAGATATAGATTAGACAGAGCAGTGGCATTTCCTTCTGAGGGGGTTTTAAAAGAATTTAGACAGTTTTCTGAATGAGTCAGTTCAGGTCAAGTGACTCTTTTGGAATAGCAAAATGTTAGACTGATTGTGAGACTTTTTTTTTTTTTTAAGATTTTATTTATTTATTTGACAGAGAGAGAGAGATTACAAGTAGGCAGAGAGGCAGGCAGAGAAAGAGGAGGAAGCAGGCTCCTTACTGAACAGGGAGACGATGAGCAGGGCTCGATGCCAGGACCGTGAGACCATGACCGGAGCTGAAGGCAGAGGCTTAACCCACTGAGTCACCCAGGCGCCCATGATTGTGAGACTTCTTGAGTTTCTGTTGTGATTATCCTTGGAGAATGCGGAAGCAAAGCAGTTTTCTACCTGAGTTTTGGTATGTTCCTACAACATGCTGTTTCAATATTCTTTAGAGGAACAAAAGCAAACGGTACCCATTCAGAGTTTAGATGTGAAGTGTGTTGTACTCTATAGCACACCGGGGACCAGACACCTGCAGCCCTCGCACAACCTGGCCAGAGAACCACGAGCAGCATCCCCGACTCTTCTTCTCCTCCAGTGCTCCTGACTCTGTTCTCAACCAACATACAACTAGCTGAGGGCTGCCGTTCGGTTAAAATCTGATTTTCAGATAAATAACATTTTTTTCAAAGTGTGAGTATATCCCATGCACTATTCGGAGCATATTATAAAATTATTTGTTGTTTATCCGAAAGTTAAATTTAACTAGGCATCCTGTATTTTATCTGTATTTTACCCCAACAAACCAGCGGTGCTGGGGCCGACTGGGTGTGAGGAGGAAAGAAACATGCGCAGATGCTGGCACAAAGGACAGAATGACACTGGTTACGATCCCGGGGTCCCACCGCCTGGGTTCACATCAGGGCTCCACCAAGCCCACCGACCCTGGGCAAGCTGCTTAACCTCTGACTGTCCATTTCTCCATCATAGTGACAGTAATGGCACACAGGGTTGTTACAAAGACCGAACGAACGAGTCAATGCTTGTGAAGCTCTCAGCTCAATGCCTGGCACAGAAGCAGCCTTTACTGTAACTGTCAGCTTCTCGTGTTAGAAGCTGGACCACGGGGCTGGCCCTGCTTCTGATGGACAGAGGTGGCAGGGGAAGGGCTATGAAGGGAGAGCCAGAGGACAGCCGAGGTCCAGTCGAGGCTGGGGCTGTGCCACGAAGCACTGTTTATTGCGAGGACACTCTGAACACGCCTCGACCCCAACAAGACCACCTAAGAAACAGGGTCCGCCTGCCCAGCCGCATCAGGTCATCGAGGACCCACCGTGAGCCACACGCGGTGGATGCAGCGGGGCTCCCACTCGCTCCCACTGGCTCCCTGACTCTGCTTCTGCCCAACTCCGTGCTCAGTGGCATCGCACTGGGAGTCTACACGGCCACAGTGGACAGATGTATACCACAGAAACTGGCAAACTCAGCGATCAGGGCCCTTTCCTCACCTCTGGGACAGGCGCGGACAGAACGCCGGAGAGTCCAGAGACAGGTGGGGGGGGTGGCTGGGTGAAGGGAGCCCCTTCTCCATTTTCTCTTTTGGCTACAGAACCCAAGTAAAGAGGCCTCTGTTTCTTTTGTAAAAGCCTGACATACAAGTGCTTAGTTCAGTTAAAACATGAGGGTGAGCTGAGGAAGAAATGAATCTGGCACTCTCTCCACATCTTAAGGCAGCTCAGAAGCCATCCCGTGACACCAATTAACCCGTGAGAATATCAACCTGAAGATTCTTTTGATAAGCTCATTTAACATCATAATTATTCTTTTGTTTTCTAAGGGACTGGTTTCTTTTTTTTTTTTTTTAAGATTTTATTTATTCATTTGACACAGAGAGAGAGATTACAAGTAGGCAGAGAGGCAGGCAGAGAGAGAGGAGAGAGGAGGAAGCAGGCTCGCTGATGAGCAGAGAACCCGATGTGGGCCTCGATCCCAGGACGCTGAGATCATGACCTGAGCCGAAAGCAGAGGCTTTAACCCACTGAGCCACCCAGGCGCCCGGGACTGGTTTCTTTGTTCAAATCCTTGACACCTTGCCCCCCCCCCCTTAACCAACATAGGCATTTGCAGGTTGAAGTGTGAGGATTTAAAATAATAGCTGTTGGATGTACATGTCAAATGTCTATTCTAAAACAGAACTTACCCCTCCCTCCTCATCCTCTTCCTGCTCCCCCAAATGACACACACCCCAAACCCCACACTGCTTCCTATCTTCCATCTCCCCAGGAACTAGGGCTTCAGTTTGGGGTCATCTTCAGCTCTTCCCTCCCCCTCCCCCACCACCGGGCCAAGGAGGCCTGTCCTTTCGCTTAAAACCTGCATGTCCTCCTTCCTTTCATTTCTACGAACACACCCTAAATTATCCCCTTCACGTGACTTCAACTATGCAAAAGCCTCCCAACCATTACCAACCATCACCCTCTGTTAGATTTAGCTACCAATCTGTGCTCTATACTGGTGGTAGTTAGCACCCCCAAATACAGGCCTTATTTCCCTCTCCTCTAACCCCCACCCACAGCCCACAGGTCAGCTCTCCCTCCCGCAGGCCCGCTCCTACCATCAGCACAACATGCCTTTCCAGCCTGGCTGCCCATCAGTCCTCAGCCTCCCGAACCTTCTAACTCCAGCCACTGCCTCCTCCTCGTTCCCGAAGAATCCAAGCACTTTCCATCTCCCTTGGAGCACATCGTCCCCGGAACATCCCCACCCCATCACCCTTCTCCTGCTGATCTGAGCAAAGCCTGCTTGTGGCATCTCATTTTCCTTTCTCCTGAAATCCCACCAAAACTTGAGTGAAGAGTTTGTTGTTGTTTTTAAAGCTTTAAACCCCAGGGACAGAGAGACCAGGAGAGCAGACCACAGCCATGCAACTGTGGAAGCTGGAAGCCAGTTCCTGAAAGCTGACCTGGAGGCCCCTTGAGGGTAGTGGGGAAAGCTGCCCACATCCAGCAGTTTCTTCCACAGAATCCACGAAAGGCTAGGGAACCGTGGCTCCAGGGTCCCTGGGACTGGGATGAACCGCTCCTTGTGTGGCTGGAGACCACCCCCTCCTGCCCTCTCCTGAAGAACAGACATTTACTCTCTGGAGATGGCAAAGCCCAGGCTCTATACTGGGGGGCATGAGGCAGAGCCGAAGGCCTGGTTACCTTGTCAGAAATGGTGGAGGAGTGTTAACTAAGCCTATGCATCCTGTCCCCTTACCCCACTCAGCTCCCACAACACCGCAGCCTGCCCTTCCCTCCTCACAGAGCTGACCCAGCTCAAGAGGGGAGACTTCAGGATACTGACACTGAGGTTCCCCAACAAAGAACACACACATCACCTCCGTGTAGCTCGGAAACCGGACTCCCAGGCAGCTTTTAGCCGCTGCTAGCGAGCATGAGCAGGCAACCAAAGGTCACCAGGCAGCGGAGGACAGAGGCCCTCAAAGGTAGAGACCAAAAAAAGCAGCAGAAAAAAGCAACTGGGAGGAAACAGCCTGTTGGGGGGGCGGGGAGTGGAGACAAACACGCATTAGCATCCTCTGAGAAGTAAGGAAAGCCTACAGTACCAGCAAATCAGTAGGGGGCTGTGCACATATTGTCAAAGGCCCATTCAGAGAGCAGACAGAGCTTTTGGAAATTAAAAATATGATGGGAGAAACAAACAAATCAATAGAAGGGCTGAAAGACAAGGTAGGGGAGACCTCCTAGAAATGGAAGCACAAAGACAAAAAAATGGAAAATAGGTCCAAGGGCCTGTCCAAGGGCTGCCGGAGCTGAATGACAGGAGTCTGAGAGAGAGAGAGAACAGAGAAAAAAACAAAGGGGTTACAGTAAATTCAAGAAACTCCCCGCACAGAAGAACGTTTCCCGTGGAAGGCCACACCCACGGCCACACCCACACCAGCACATGGTGAAATTTCAGGTCCTGTGAGTTTTCAGAAAAGGGGGAAAAGGACACAAAGAATCAGACATCAGCAAGGTTTGGATTTCTCAACAGCAACTCGGGAGGCTAGAAAAGCACAAGGCAATCATTTCGAAACTGCAAGGAAAAATTATTTCAAACCTGCAACTCCTCATCCCGGTGAACTATCAATTATGTAGGCAGGTAAAATAAAGACGGGCTGCCCCACCTGAGCTCCCCGCACTCCTTTCAGGAAGCTACTGTAGCTCCACCAAACAAGGCGGCCAACAAGCCAGACGCGGGGCAGGAGCTGCTGTGAGAGGCGTCAGAGGGCCCCCCGGAGAGAGGGGGCGTGCCAGGTACGGCATGGGCCAGGCAGGACCCCTTCCGCGGGCACCCCTCTCTCCAGGGGACCTGAAGGAAAGCGGAGCCAGCATTCCTACTGAGGGGACCCATGGTGAGCCTGGCTGAACACGACTGGGAGGCAGGGCGGCGGCACAAACCACACCTTAGGCCGAGCTTCTGCCCCCAGCAGGGGAAGATGTCCCACCTGCCCCACCGACAGGAGCGCTACAGAGCCATGCATTTGCTTGTGTGCATGCAGACTATTCCTAGGAGACTCGAGGGGTGGGTAACAGCAGGTGCCTTTGCAAAAGAGACGTGAGGAAAAGGTCTATCTTTTACCATTTACCCTTCTGACTTTACATCATAGGACTGATTACTCAAAATATAAAGTAAATACAGGGCACCTGGGTGGCTCAGTCGGTTAAGCATTTGCCTGCCTTCGGCTCAGGTCATGATCCCAGGGTCCTGGAACTGAGTCCCACATCAGCTCCTGGCTCAGCAGGAATTTGCTTCCCCCTCTGCCCCCCACCACCCTGCTCGTGCTCTTTCCCCCCATCAAAAATAAATTTTAAAAAAAGTGTAAATACGATATACGACAAGGGGATCCTCCCACTCTCGACACCCCTTCCACAGGGAGACTCCCTTGGTTCCCCAACCACGCCCCAGAGCCAGCCAGGTGTCTGGGGTCCTCTTCCTTCCTGCCTCACCCGGCGCTCGGTAGCTAGTACGGGCTGAGGGTGGACCTCAAGTTCTCTGTGGTCACATCTCACTCATCTTTGAACTTGCTCCAGGAGCTCTGCAGCAGAACTTTCATTTTCTGCCTATTGGATGCCAGGCCCCTTCTAGTTTGTTTAATTCACACCACAATCCCAGGGGTTCAACCTTCACTTTACCAATCAGAAAAGTCAGCCTCAGGAGGACCCACAGGGAGAAGCCAACTCAGGAATCACCAAACCTGCCCAAATCCAGATCCCCTGTTTTTCACAAGAGTACCCAGTTTGGGGCCTGGTTCATAGTAGGGTTCCAGAACCATCTAACTAATCCAAAATGCAAATTGGGTTGGAATTAAAATTTTCCAGGGGCTCTTCCCATGCTCTGAGACCCAGAAAAGGAGGCAGTGGGTGCTCGGTGGCAGGCAGCACCTCCGCACCCCCAGCAGGAGTTTCCTCATGAAGTCACAGACTTAGCCTACAGGATCAGCCCCAGGAGCCAGGTCTGTGTGGGTGTTTTTTAAACAGGTTTATCGGGGTCAAATTCATATAACAGAGAGTCCACACACTGAAGTACAATTCAGTGGCATTTTGTCTATGGAGCCGTGTATCTGTCACGGCAATCCATTCCAGAACACGTTCATACCGCTTAGCTGTCCTTCTGCCAAGTCCCAGCTCACTAACTCACTCTCTGTGTCTCTCTCGATTTGCCTATTCGGGACAGTTACTATAAAGGAATAAGAAGGTCCTTCGTGTCTGGCTTCTTTCACTCAACATACGGCGCTCAAGGTTACTCCACGTTGCAGCAGGGGCCAGACCTTCATTCCCTTTCACTGCCAAGTACTGTCCCTCTTTAGAGACAGACCACGTCTTACCCAGTCATGAGCCGATGGACATCCGGGTTGTTCTTACGTGCTGGCTGTTAGGAACAGCGCTGCTACAAGCATGTGTGTGCAGGTTTCTGGGTGCATGCGTGTTTCATCTCTCAGCTAGGGACAGGCAGCTGGATTCTATGACACACTCTATGTCAGACTGCTCATGGGACTGCCGGACTGTGCCACAGCAGCGGCTCCATTTTATAACCCACCAGCTCCTCCACATCCTCGCCAGTCTTTGTTATGGTCTTTCTTTCTGAGCGGCTGCCGTAGATGAGAAGTGGTATCTCATCGTAGTTTTGATTTACATTTCCCTGATGGCTAATGATGTTGAGCATATTTTCATGTGCTTACTGGCCATCTGTCTAACTTCTTTGGAAAAATGTCTATTCAGATCCCTTTTCCTTTTTTTTTTTTTAAGATTTTATTTATTTGAGAGAGAGAGCACATGCGCTGAGCACAAGTCGGGGTTCTGGAGAGTGGCACAGAGGCAGAAGGACAAGCAGGATCCCAGGATGCTGAGATATCATCACTTCAGCCAAATTCAGACGCTTAAGTGACTGAGCCACCTAGGCGCCCCTCCCTTGTCCATTTTTAAGCTGGATTATCTGTCTTTTTACTGTTGAGTTGTAAGAATTGTTTATATATTCTAGATATAAGTTCTAGATAGAAATTCCCTATCAGATATAAGATTTGCACAAATTTTCTCCATTCTTTGTGTTGCCTTTTTGCATTCTTGACAGTGTCCTTTGCTGCACAGTTTTTAATATTGATGAAGTCTGACTGATCTATTTTTTATTTTATTGCTTGTGCGTTTGCTGTTGTAGCTAAGAAACCACTACCTACCCCAACATCGCAAAGATTTATGATTATGTTTCCTTCTGAAAGTTTTATAGTTTTAGCTCTTGCATTCAGGTCTTTGATCCATTTTGATTTTTGACTGTCGTAAAAGGTAGGTGGTGTTCAATTTCACTCTTTGGCATGTGGACATCCAGTTGTTCCAACACCATTTATTGAAAAGGCAACTGTTTCCCTGGTAAATTGTCTG
Source organism: Ailurus styani (assembly GCA_002007465.1). Taxonomy (NCBI): domain Eukaryota; kingdom Metazoa; phylum Chordata; class Mammalia; order Carnivora; family Ailuridae; genus Ailurus; species Ailurus styani. The sequence goes on from LNAC01000014.1 coordinate 5,458,091, forward strand.
GGCACCCTTGTCAAAAATCAATTGACTGTAAGTGTGAAGATTTATTTCTGGGCTCTCAATTCTATCCCACTGATCTATATGTCTGTCTCTACGCCAGCACCTCACTGTCTTGACTATTGCAGCTTTGTACAAGGTTCTGAAATCAGAAAGTGTGAGTCCGGGCGCCTGGGTGGCTCAGTGGGTTAAAGCCGCTGCCTTCAGCTCAGGTCATGATCCCAGGGTCCTGGGATCGAGGCCCACATCGGGCTCTCTGCTCGTCAGGGAGCCTGCTTCCTCCTCTCTCCTCTCTCTCTGCCTGCCTCTCTGCCTACTTGTAATCTCTCTCTCTGTGTCAAATGAATAAATAAAATCTTTAAAAAAAAAAAAAAAAAAAAAAAAAAAAGAAAGTGTGAGTCCTCCAACTGCGTTCTTTCCCAAGATTCTCTGGTTGTCTGCTTCCCTTGCATTCCCATGTGGATTCCAGAATCATCCTGTCCGTTTCTGCAACGAAAGGCAGCTGGGATTGTGAAAGACCCTGCACTGAATCTGTGGATCATTCTGGGGGAGTACTGCCATTTTAGCAGTATTAAGTGTTCTGACCCATGGACACGGGAAGTCCATCTATTTAGGTGTTCTTAATTTTTTTTTTCAATGTTTTAGGCTGTTACAAGTTTTACATTTCTTTCATTGAATTTATTCTTCTTGATGTTATTCTACGTGAAATTGTTTGCATTTTCAATTTGCTCACTGCTACTGTAGAGAAACAGTTGATTTCTGTATATCGATCTCATGTCCTGCAACCCTGCTGAACACTTTCATTCATTCATTTTAATAGGTTTTTAGTGGATTCCTTAGGTTTTCCTATACAAGGTCATGTCAGCTGCAAATAAAGATACTTTCACTTCTTTTTTCCTGATCTGTATATGCCTTTCGTTTCATTATCTCTCCTAACTGCCCTTGATGACCAAATCTGAAACTGGTGACTAATTTTGAACTGGAGGTAGCCCTTTCCCAAAAAGCAGCAGTGGATCTGACATACAGGAAGCCAGAGAGCCCTCATTCCTGCACTTGTCATGCTTGTTAAGTGGATGTTTCCACAGAGTTATTAGCCTTTAGGATAGGCTTCCTGGTTGGTTACTCTCTGCTCTGCGCCCAGGGAATCTGAGACCTGTGAAAGCCCTCCCCCCACCCCCCACCCCCCCTTGTAGCCTGGCTTCCTACACGTTCAGCCACTGGGAGGCACAAGCAGAAGAGACAGCATGGATCTTCCCCACTCTCTATGGGCTTAGGTGCCACAGGCCTGACTGGGGGTGCGTCCTGCCACTAGGACAGTCCCTGCTGGGCATTCCCACCTGCACGCTGCCAACCCTCCCTGGAGTCTAGAGGAAACACTGTTTCCTCTCCCAACCTAGAAGTAATGGCTTCCCACTGCTGTCCATCCTGGGTGCCTCAACTCCCCTGGTTCTGCGCCTGATTTGCTTGGCCTGATTAATCCAGTTTCTCAGAATCAGTGTGTGACCTCAGCCACTCCTAGTCAGCCTTTACCGCTACTCTGCCAGGCACTACCCCCCAGGCATCCCCTTGGGAGGAAGGGATAGAACCTGGCTCACTAAAAACTTGGTTCTCTGGATAAACAGATCACTGAAGGGTCCCGTCCATGAGCCAAGGAGATGGTGAGGAAGTTCAACGGCAAAGCGTTTCAGTTCCTAGAAGGAAGAAAGTAAACAACCCCCCAGACAGGATACGACCTTGACTGCGGCTGCTGCTACTTGCTCCCTCTATTCTTGACTCCAGAAAAACACACGTCGGCAGCCCCCTCATCGAATCTTTCACCCTCTGCTCTGGAATTTGAGCACAAACCCTGGACTAGAGGCTTTCCCCGGATGGAGTCACAGGCACCCACTATTGTTGGTTTCATCCTCATAACCCAGCCACGTGGAGGTGTCAGAGCCACTGATGATGTCTGCCTGGGCTTGCTCCTGGGTGCCAGCCACTGCAGGAAGTGCTTCAAATCATCCCAATCACCTGAAACCTTGTCTGGCGGGCGTTATGGCCCCAGCTTTGTACGTAAGGAAACAGAAACTCAGGATAAATAGCGTGGAACTGGCTTCGAAGCCTGAAGGCACCCGCACTCCTGTGTGCCCATCGCCCCATACCGTGCCTCCCTCCTGGTGCTAAATCCCAGGAGCCACCTACCAGTTACCACTCTCCCTTCCCTGCCTGTCAACCTCCAACTCGTCTTCCTCAACCATCACACCTGCCCTGGCCACAGCCGGGTACTCCGTCGGTGTGTGAAGAGCCTGCTCGCCCCCCCAACCCCCGCTGGATCAGCAGCACAGCCCTGCCCCCCCCCACCAGCATTCCCACGCAGGCTCCCCATGCAGTCGGGGGGAGCCCGACTGAGCATCCAGCTGAGAGGAGCAGAACCTTCCCCTAGGCTGCTCTGGAGCTCTGCAGAACGGACCAGAGGCTCCCGGTGACCTATCCCCTGGCGTGCAGGCCTGGGAGGGGGGAGCAGGGTGCCCTCCAGGAGCTCCGGCGGCTCCGACCCTTCACCTCTTGAGCAGGTTCTATCTTGCCAAGACTCACTTTTCTGCCCTCCGATAGCAGGGGGCGTGTTCGTTTGAATGTAATAGTTTCTCCTCCGTGTTCAGAAGTTAGACTAACGATTCCCTGGGAAGAAAGATGAGCCGAGTTCATGGGAGACCCTTCAGGGACCTGAGGTAGTAAGTGAATTAGGAAAACCCCAGGCAACAGACTGCCCTTCTCATCTTCTCAACCCAACCAAAGGGTACCCACTCCAGGAGGTCTCCTCAGTGCCACCCACCCTCCATCCGAGGAAAGAGGTCAGGTATTGTCATAGTTTTAAAAAAAACAAAAACAGTAATTAATAACAGCTTTAAGTGTCTATACGGTGCCAGACCGCTGGACACGGTCATTTTCCAACACTTCGGAGGTGGGTATTGTAACATCTGACAGTTTTATTGAGCTGTAACCTGCGTGCTGTAATTACATTCAACAACAGTACACTTCTGGCTCTCTGTAGTTTATAAGGTATTTTAAGAGACACTCTCATTTCCTACTAACAGCAACTTTGCCTCCTACAGAGTGCAAGCATTACCTCCATTTTACAGATAAGGAAAATGGGGCTTTCCAGGCCCATCTGCTGACCCGCATCACTTCGCGAACTCTTTGCAGCTGCCTGACACCACAGTGTCCTTTCAAGCAACTCACTGCATCAACAGTCCCAAGAGCGGGGACTTTGGAAGGGTAAAGGGAAAAGCAGCCAGGGTCCTGCCGTGCCCCACCCCCCCTTAGGTCAGGCTGGAACCTTCCTCCATGAAGGACAGAAGCCTTGATAAAGTGGAGGTGGGGCCAGACGCTACTGCTATTCCCCGGAAAGGGCAAAGTCTTTGAGTCAGAAAAGTCAGGTTCAAATCAAGCTTTGCCACTGTCTTGTCAAATGACCTTGGGGATCACGCCACCTCACCGCCCTTGGGTGGTATAGTGATGTAAGAACTATAGAATTCGGCTGGCTTTCCTCCCTGGTTTCTGGCACAGAACCCCTAAAACCCCTGAAGAAAAGTTTCTTGAGCGGTAGGGGAGACGGGAGCGATTTTCTTATTGGCAGTAAGCCCCTCTCAACCATACCTGACTCGACACTAATGAAGTGACCCCTGGTGGGCCCCTAGATAGCTTCAGGCACGGGCTGCTTGCAGGAGAGACCAACCACATGAGTAGAAGGTTGGAACTTCCACTGGGCGG
>LNAC01000014.1:5465164-5491776 GCA_002007465.1 Ailurus styani
TTTTTTTTTTTTTTTTGGTGCCACTGTTCTATCTTTGCTTAGCTTCCTGAACCCGAGGTTTATTTGTCGGTGAGGACTTCCCTGCTTCTGAGTGCTCACCGCTGGACAAGGCAAGTGGCATCCAGAGAAGCAGGAAGGATGCTCCTGCTGATGAAATGTGGGCATGCCTGACTGGGGCAGAGGGTCTAAGTCAGGTGGGAGCCCAAACATCAGGAGTCCCTGGGAAGTTTAATGCGAACTCAGCACGGGAGGAAACCCACTGACTCCTCTCAGATCCAGGACGACACCCTGTATGGGAACTCTGCTCCCTCCATGCCTCCAGCTTTCTCCAGAGCTGAAACAAGCAGCTTTGTGTCTCACCCTAGCCCATCAAGGAAGGGAGCTAACCACTAATACACACTGACCAAGGCTGGAAGCTGCAGATCCCGGAAGAGCCCAGTGCCACTCCAGGGGGCCCCGTCCAGGAAGAGTGGGAGTAGAGGGTCGGCTGCAATGCTAGGGTGGGAACCCAGGAGAGCTTCCCTGCATCCAGGGCCCAGCTTCTCTCTCTGGCAGGCCTCGTCATCCCACGCCATCGGGACAGGCGCCCAGCGCGGCTTCCCCAAGTGAAGGCAGAGCAGTGCCTCGAGACTGGCCATCTGGCTGATGAACCACTGAGGGGTTGAGCCGGAGGGAGCAGCAGGCATCAGGCTGGCACACAGGCCTCGGCCTCATCCACAGGCACGGCCGGGAGCAAGGATGGTCTGAGGGACATTTCTACAGCATGAGATCTTAGTCCAGCGCTCACATGCACCTTACCTCAATCTCCCTACACCACAGGAATGAAGACAGGACAGGGACATGGATCCCCAGTGATGGGGGGGAACGGAGACCCTCCCGACACCAGTGCAGAAACAGGCCCGAGAAGGACTGGACAGTCAGAGGCTACTTGGGGAAAGGCGTAAACTCCAGGTGAGGGCCCCTGGATAGGAAGTGGCTGAAATCAGGGAAGACAGGACTCCCTTCACCGATGCTCTGGACATGCTGGCAACATGGGTTACAGAGGAGGGTGATGCTTGCCGCTCACAAGGATGGGCAGCGGGAGAGAAGGACACGGCGTCACAGTGAGATGCACCTGGGCTTGCTTGGATCTTAGCTCTGCTCTGTGTCAGTGTGTGACCCTGAGCAGGTCCCTTAACCTCCAAGCCTCAATTCAGTCATTTGAAAAATGGGAATCAGCAACACACAGCCTGCAGGGCTGTTGGTGAGGGCTTGATGGATCTGATTACTATGAACGGCCAGCTTTGAGGTCCAGCTGTTCCCATTTTTCTCATAAAAGTAGAACCTTCTTCATGAGAGAAGAGGGCAGTCCAGAAGGAGAAACATTCTACTGTTTCCCCAACTTCTTTTTAATCTCCCAGCATTGAGGAACCCGACGAGGACAAAGGTTAAGGGGGAAGATTGGTGGTCGCATAGGCTCAGTTAGGTGGTTGGGTACATGCGCTCCTTTCTCTGTAACCTCCTGGACACCCACAGGCATCGCGAAGGTGCCATGAAATCTGGTGCCTTTTTCCCTACGGCACCTGGGTCAGGACAAGATCAAGGATACAAGTCACCTAGCTTTGATCAAGGATGGTCCCAGGAGAAGAGTCCTGCATTCTGAGAGCTGAGAGGACTCAAGGCCTCCCTAGGGTCAGTCAGAGGGGGTTGGGGACAACTTCCAGTGGCACTGATGCCACTTCCCATGGGACACTTCTCACGAGCCCCAGCTGCTTCTGCACATGCTTCATTTCAGCATTTGGGAGATAAGACAGAAGAACAGGAACGTTCACAATAGGTGTCTCTACTCTTCCGGATTTGAAGCTGCCAGGGACTCGGCCTGCGGCGGGCACTTCACAGGCAGTCACCAGACTGCACCAAGAATACCATCGCCAGGGCCCCGGCGCCCTGTTTTCTGGTCAGTACAGGGCAGCCTGCCCAGCTGTCTCCACCAGCAGTGACGGAGAGCGACAGGGGGACAGGGGTGGGCTGCCCTCACGGCGCTAGCATCAGAGAAGACACCAGACATGTAAAGGAATGAAATGAACTTATAGTAAACAATACCGTACTGTGTATCTGAAAGCTGCTAAGAGCGTAGATCTTAAAAGTTTTCATCACAAGAAAAACAAACATGTAACTATGTGTGAAGAATATTAACTAGACTTATTGTGACTGTCTCACAATACATACTGTACATACATACGTACTGAATCATTACCCTGTACACTTAAAAGTAATATTGTCAATTATACCTCAAGAGAAAAAGGAAAGGGGCGCCTGGGTGGCTCAGTCCATTAAGTGTCTGCCTTTGGCTCAGGTCATGATCCCGGGGTCCTGGGAAGAATCCTGTGTTGGCTCCCTGCCTGTCCCTTGCCCTCGGCCCCTCCTCCTGCTTGTGCTCACTCTTCCACTCTCTCTCTCTCAAATGAATGAATAAAATCTTAAAAAAAAAAAGAAGAAAGAAAAATAAATAAAGGGGGAGAAAGTCCAACGAAGGGTGATGGGTACTACTGTACAGAAATAAGCAGCAGGTGTCAGCTCTAAGCTACTGGGAGGTGAAGGCGGAATCGAGGATCCAGAAGGGCATCACAGGAGGGAGCCTGAAAGATGAGGAGAGGGACAGGTGGTCTGGAGGGAAAGGAAGAAGAGCAAGCATCCTGGAAGAGGGAGCAGTGTGACAGAGACACCACCTGGCTCTGCATGTTCACAGTCATGCATAGCTTGGCGTGGCTGGGGCAGCAGGTGCCAGAACAAGGCTGGGGAGGAAGGCAAGCTTACTGCGTTTGCAGAAACAAAATCATCGGTGCCACTGCTTTCAATCTAAGCAGAACACCCAGCATCAAAACTGTACCAGTCAGGGGCGCCTGGGTGGCTCAGTCAGTAAGCTTCTACCTCTGGCTCAGATCATGGTCTCAGAGTCCTGGGATCAAGTCCCCCATCAGGCTCCCTGCTCCGCAGGGAGTTTGCTTCTCCCTCTGCTCCTCCCTCTGCTCCTGCTCACTCACTCCCTCTCTCTCTCTCTCAAATAAATCTTTAAAAAAAAAAAAAAACTGCACCGGTTAACTTTCTATACGGTTGTAAAATACTGTCAAGGCCACCAAGGTCTACTACTTCATAGCTGTCTTCTTTAGAAAAACAGAAGTGGGGGTGGGGAGTAAGAGTCTGGCTCAGTTAAACCAATGGCAAAGATATTCAGAGCTGCTCTGGTTCATGGGTCACTCAGGTGTGGAAACACCACCACAGACCCTGGATGTGACAGACCAGATGTCACCAACTCCAGGAAGGAACTGTATCTGTTGGTGCTCTGCTCTGGGGGAGGAGATGCGGCCAAGAAGAGCAGGTCTTGCATCTCTCCCATGCCTCTTGTCTCACACCAGCAGGGCAGCTGGGACCCTGCTAATGACCTTGTCTCCCATTCTTCTGGATCACCCCAAAGCCAGCTATAGAGGCTTTGAGGTTCTATGACTTCTATGGAGCAAAGCAGGCAGGGAGAGTGTCTTTCATTTATTCAAAAAGCTTGTAAGGGATGTCCACTGGGTAATGAAAATGATGCTAGGTGCTCTAGAGAAATAAAGAGGGAGAGAGTCACCCGCAGAAGGGAGCAGCAAGCCAATCACTTTGAGATACCAGCTCCCAAGCCAATGATCAAATGCTTCTGGATTGATCCAAATCAACCCCCATTCCCTCCCGCCTCCCCACACCTCCCCCTCTTTCAGCACGATAACTGGAGCTTTTAGAACAGTGCTGAACACGTAACTCACTCTTTGACCTGGGAGTTTCCGAGACCCTTTGAACTTTCACCTCCTGGTCTATAAAATGCGGAACGATCTGAGTCAACTTGTGGAGTTGCTCTGAGAACTGAATTAGGTCACGTATTTTGTTAATACCCAGGAGAGTCTGGCATGCTAGAGATGCCCAGAAAAGTGACCCCAGTGGTTAGCCCTCGTGATATCAGCCTTAATCCTTCCCTTCCCTTCATGCCCTGGGGCTTAATATAAGAGAGGCAGAGACACAAACACAAGGGGGTGGTGACTGAGAATAGAATGTCAGGGGCACCTGGTGGCTCAGGCCATTAAGTGTCTGCCTTTAGCTCAGGTCGCAATCTTGGGCTAGGATTAGACCCCTGTATCAACAGGATCCCTGCTGGGTGGGGAGTCTGCTTCTCCCTCTTCCTCTGGGACACATACACACTCTCTAGCTAATAAATTAAACAAAACAAAAAAGGCTAGAGTGCCAGTCCCACGAAGGATGGTGCCTGGAAAGAGGAGTGGGCTGTGATTCAGAAAAATCCTGGTCCTACCTCTGCTACCGCTAATCAGTGCTGTGCCAAGAAGCAAGTCACCCTGCACTCTGGGCTGCAGTTTCTTCAACTACTAGGCCAGGGATGGCACGACCACGCCTTCTTCACAAGGGCGGTGCGAACAAAAAATAAACTAGAATACCTCTACTGCAGGGCACTGTGCTACCAAAGCGTCAGGCCCTGTGGGGGCTCAGACTCAGTCTAGGTGAAGAGACGGGGGTGGGTGTATTAAACCAACATAGTTTAATCAATATACAGTAAGACAAGAAACAAAAGGAAGGGGCATCTGGGTGGCTCAGTTGTTAAGCATCTTCCTTCAGCTCAGGTCATGATCCCAGCATCCCAGGATGGACCCCCATGCCCTGGGGCGGGGGGGGGGGGCCCCCNAGCGTCAGGCCCTGTGGGGGCTCAGACTCAGTCTAGGTGAAGAGACGGGGGTGGGTGTATTAAACCAACATAGTTTAATCAATATACAGTAAGACAAGAAACAAAAGGAAGGGGCATCTGGGTGGCTCAGTTGTTAAGCATCTTCCTTCAGCTCAGGTCATGATCCCAGCATCCCAGGATGGACCCCCATGCCCTGGGGGGGGGGGGGGGGTCCCTGCTCAGTGGGGAGCCTGCTTCTCCATCTCCTCCTCATGCTTGTGTTCCCTCTCTCGCTCTGTCATAAATAAATAAAATCTTAAAAAAAAAAAAGAATAAAACACCAAGGAACAAATTTAACAAAAGAAGTGCAAGACTGGTACACTGAAAACTACAAAGTATCACTGAAAAAATCTGAAGACCTGAACAAAAAGAAAAACACCTCTGTTCATGGATCATAGACTGAAACATTGTTAAGACGGCAAGGCTCCCCAAAATGCTTCAGTACAAACCCTAACAAAAACTGCAGCTTACTTTATTTGCAGAAACCAACAAGATGATCCTAAAATTCGTAAGAGAATGCAAAGGAACCAGAACAACCAAAAGAATCTTGAAAAAGAAGAACACAGTTGGAGGATTCACACTCGCCAATTCCAAAACTCACTAGAAAGCTACAGTAATCAAGATGGGGCGGGGACAACGACGGTGTGGTACTGGGATAGGGACAGAGATAAAGATCCAATAGACAGACTTGAGAACCCATAAGACCCTCATAGTTACAGTCCATTGATCTTCAGCAGGTGTCAAAACAATTCAACAAATGGTGTTGTAATGACTGGATAGCCACAAGCAAAAGAATGAATTTGGACCCCTATACCTCACACCATTTATAGAAATTCACACAAAATGAATTAGACTTAAATGCAAGAGCTAACACTATACAACTCTTAGAATAAAATAAAAATCTCTGTGGCCTTGGTTACTTAGCTCTGACAGAGGACTTGTGAGAAACCAAAGAAAACAGATAAATTGGCTTCACCAAAATAAAAAACCTTCCATGCTCCCAAGGACAACACCACAGGCTAGGAGAAAGTTTTTACAAATCATGTAATCTTCTAAGGGTCTAATATCCACAATATATTCTTAAAACAAACAAACAAACCGTCTTTTATCTCAACCACAACAATACAAACAACTTCATTAAAAATGAGCAGGAATTTGAACAGACATTTCTCCAAAGACGACATACAAAAGGCCAGTAAGTACAGAAAGAGATGCTCGGCGTCATTAGGGAAATGCAAATCAAAACCACAATGAGATAGACTTCGCACCCACCCTGGTGACAATAATCAACAAGTCAATCACAAATAGTGATGATGATACGGAGAAATCAGAACGCTCATACACTGCTAGTAGGAATATAAAACAGTGCAGCCACTTCGGAAAAAACTGTTTGGGGTTCCTCAAATGATTAAATACTGAATTACCATATGACTCACCTCCTAGACAGATACACAAGAGAAATGAATATATATGTTTACATAAAATGTGTACACAAATGATCACAGCAGCATTGTTCATAATAACCAAAAAGTAGAAACAACCCAAATGTCCAACTGTGAATGGATAAACAAAATGTGGTATATCCACACAATGGGATATTATTCAGCCAAAGAAAGATGACGTAGTATTACTTGTGACAAAGTGGGTGAAGCTTGAAACCATCCTAACTGAAAAAAGCCAGACAAAAGGCCACATATTGTATGACTCCATTTATATGAAATGTCTGGAATAGACAAAACCACAGAGACAAAAAGCAAATTAGTGGTTGCCAGGGGCTGGGAGGGGGGCGGGTAACAGAGTGACTGCTGATAGGCACAGGGTTTCCTTAGGAGTATGTTCTGGAATAGTGGTGTTGGTTACACACACTGAATATACTAAAGCCACTGAATTACAGACTTTAAAAGGGTGTATTTTATTGTATGTGAATTATATCTCAAGTAAAGTTATCAGAAAAATGAATTTTTAAAAGTAACGCATGTTAAAAAATTCTTGAAAAGTCAAAATCCTTGCACAAATAAAAATGTTAACCACCAATTGGAAGTCTATATGCTCTTTGACCTCAGAGAGTCTTCTAGTAAGGGGCACTGAGCTTTCTGTAGGCAAAGCAAACTCAGTCCAGGGTTATTCTGGAATGTGGTACCCTCATTTATACTTACTAATGTTTTAAAATACTAACAAATACATTACAGGTTAACAAATACTTTTCATAAAACATAACTATATTTTTAAAAACACTGAGAAGGGCACCTGGGTAGCTCAGTCATTAAGCGTCTGCCTTCGCATCCCAGGGTCCTGGGATCGAGCCCCACATCGGGCTCCGTGCTCAGCGGGAAGTCTGCTTCTCCCTCTCCCACTTCCCCTGCTTGTGTTCCCTCTCTCCCTGTGTCTCTCTCTGTCAAATAAATAAAATCTTAAAAAAATAAAAACACTTGAGTGGTAGTTTTACATTTTTGCAGATCTCTTTAATGTCCAACTTAACAGAAGATACTGGATTCTTATATCTGTGCTTCTGCGTTCAGTCTGTCGTGGTAAGTGATGCTCGTGAAAAAAATCTGGACAACTCACCCAGACATGCATCAGCAAAAGGGAGGACTATTTAGTAGCCATTTCAGACAATGGATACTCCTATTTGATACAACACCAAAACCTGACAAACAGTCATTAATGATAATGTGAGATAGGAAACCCTATGAACCTTAATGTACTCTGTTCTGTTAAAATCCACTGGCTTACCTTGAAATATAAACGGGACTTTTACCCAACATGATTTTGTAACCTTACACACCACACTGGTCATTTGGAGAAACACTGGCTTGCGGACTTACACTGATCTTCAAGACAGGGACACACTTTACAATAAAACACCAAGATATCACATGTGTAATATGACCACCAATATCATCAGAGAAGTCTAAGGACTGAAAAGCAGCCGAGCTCATGATGGTGGATAAAAGCTTTCCAAAATTTTGACTGTGGCTTGACAGCTTGAATGTGGCCACCGGCAATAAATATATTATTGGCGGTTTTCTTTGAAGGAACGGCTTTGCTACATCCATTTTTCAAGGGAAAAGTCTGTCGAATACCCAAGTCTGAATAACCACAACTGCCAGTTGTTCTTTCGAGTACAAACAGCACTTTCCGCAAAAAGCAGCTAGTTCAGCTGGCCACCCAGATAACCCCAGAAAGCGCTTGTCCTCAGCCACGCAACGTAGCTCAGCCGGCGGAGCAACTGCCCATCTCGGCACACAGGGGAGGACATGGACACATGTGTAGGGAGTTAATGAAATGGCCATCTTACTGCCTGGTCAAGGCCACTGCTAAGCGAAGCCGGCTCTTGGCACAGCAAGCGTGCGGAGGCCAAGGGCTCCGTGCCCGCCCGCAGCCGCGCTGCCCGGACTCGCACGGAGATGCCAGCAGTCTTGCCCACCTCTGCTTTCAACGGTGCACATGTCAACACAGGGGAAAAGACCCGTCATCTCTTGGTATCATTCTGACCACCATCGGGACTCAGTGACCGCCTTGAAACAGGCTTGAGGACCCCACTGGAAGAGACACTTGTCTGGGCGGCCACTCCCTGCAGACCGGGAGAAGGGCAAGCCAACTGTAAAAGAAAGCAAACGGCCTTCTTCACGTGGTGACTTAAGGAGAGGCGCCAGAGGTGAGCAGAGGTGAGACGCGATTCCGGTTCTGAGTCAGGGCAGGAGGGCTGACTCCCTGCCCGTTAACTGACAGCCCGAAAGGGCCCGGGAGCGGGTGTGGAAAAGACCGCTTGCTGCGCTTTCAAAGTCTGACAAACAAGCTCCCTGCCTGTTTGCTCTCTGACCCCTACTCCACCTTCCCATTCCTGTGACCTCAACATAAAAGAGGCACCTTCCATTCTTGGATTGTTCTCCTGTTTCCACACCAGAGAGGAGACCAAGTGGTAAATGTGTGCAGCTGGAGGAGAGCAAGAAGGGAAAAAGAAAAGGAGGCCAGCAAATGGCATCCTCGGCCTTGGTCCAGCTGCCCCCACCCCCCCCCTTCATTCCCACCACATTCCCTTCCTGCCCAATCAGGGGCGGCCCACATTCCTGCCAGCTAGCTCCTCAGCTCAGTGTGAACAAAGGGGTCTCCCCACTTTTCCTTCTGCCACAGCTAAGCCCTCCTGGTAGGGAAGGCCCCTGCTCTCAGCACCTCCGTCCTTAGCTCCGGCCCCACAGTGACTAACACAAGACCCCAAGTTGGCTCACAGCCCTGTCCTCCCAGGATATTCACTAGAACAACGTGAAGTCGAAGTGGGAACGGATTTCTCATCCGAGACGTGACTGCGCAAGAGCAGCAGCAGAAAAGCCACAGCCTGGGAGAAAACAAAACACAGAAAACAAAGTGCCATTCAGGCCCCGGGAACAAACAATAGGCCCTTATCCTCTTCTCTGGTGCAGGCCAAGAGCAGCTAAGCAGAGCTGGAGGGCCCAATGGGTAGCCCTTGGGCAGGTCTGCCCTGAGGATGTGCAGGGCCCCAGGCAAATATTTTGGGGGGAATGCCTCATCTATATAAAAACTTGAGTCACTCACACTTAGCATTATCGGCACCATCTTGGCTGCCCAATCTCACACGAGCCTATGAAAGAAATAATACTGCAGCCACCAGTGGGAGCCATCCTCCTGGAACTGGGCCCAGACGTGAGACCCTGGGACAACCTCTTAGGACATGTGGTTGTCTCTGCACAGCACAGAGTTGAGAACACCCCAAAGGTGCAATGTGGGTCCCTCAGGGTTGGGAATGCCCAGCCAGAACGGCACTGGAGGGGGACACAGAAGAGTCACAGGGAGGTACTTCGGCATGTGGGGCCCCCTGAGGTGTGAGTTCCAGGCAGGGACAAGACATGCCTGGCCCAAAGGTGGCACTGGCCCTTGGACACAGCCGCAGTCGTGGGCTTGAAGGGGTAAAGGATGGCCTTCAAAAAAAAAAAAAAAAAATCTAGGAACTCAGAGCCAGGGTGCTTCCTGTTTCCTGGTCATCCAGCACCTGGGCGATCCTTAAAGGGCTCAGTCCCCTCCACCGGCACTCATCCCGCCCGTCTCTCTCAGCGAGTGCCACAGATAAGACACCAGGAAGAAAACCGAACCTTAGGATTTTGTTGGAAGTTCTTTGAGGGAAGGACTAAGCCTGGTCCAAAGTAAATGCTCAACAAATGTGCAGAAAGAAAAAGCCCGGATAGCCCACAAACTGCAAGAAAACATGTGATTAACTAGAAACAGGCCCTGTGCCCTGGGGGCACTTCTGCTGTCACCACGGGGGCTGCTCAAGAGCACTGCCACCAGAGGTCCTAGGCTGCGCCCCTGGAAAGGGGCTCACCAGGTCTGTAGGCAGCTCCAGGAACCCGGCTCCAGCCATGACTTGGGGAGGGGGAAGCGGGGCCGGAGGGGGGGGAGCGGGGGAGGCAGCGGCTGCTGTAGCTCCTCCCACCCTCCATTCAGTTCACGGAGAGTTGAGCTGGAGTCGCTAAAACCTGCCTCAGGTTCCCTGTGTTCTGCCAAGATCCACACCCAGCCGCCGCCTGCTGTGGAGGCAGATAACTGCCCAGCGGGCCTGCGCGGCTGAGGTGCTCTCCCTCCCCCACGACGCTTTTCTCCCCAGCACTTATCACGGCCCTAACTGAACAGTAACTGGCCTTCTGCCTGTCTGCCCCGATCCCTGGCAACCAGGACTCCATCTTGCTGGTTCCCTGCTGTGTCTTCCAACCTGGAACACAATGAGTACCCAGCAATTAGTTGGGGGACACACGCAAGTCTCTCTCAGCTACGCACTGGCCCCTGAAGGCGAGGGCTAGCTGCAGACCACTCCAGTGATCATGGAGACCAAGGACTCTAGGGGTGTTTCACCATTCAGCCCAGCCCACTGTCTTCTCTTAGCATTGGGAGGCCAGGTTCATGGTTGCCAAGCAGTTTTACATTGTGATCTGTGCTCCTCACAAAGTGAAACAGAGCTTTACCTCCCGAGCGACACAGCTGGCTGGAGGAGCAAGGAGCTCACCCCACTGCCAGGCTGGAGACCACAGCTTATTCATCTTGGCATCCCAGACCCAGGAGAACAGGAAACCAAACAGGTAAATACCTGTGGACAGAAGAAGCCCTTAAGGGAGAGACAAAGCATTGCAGACTGTCCAGGGGGATCTGGTGGCCGGTCACCTGGATCCCAGGCCCGGTTCTATGTGACCACCTGCCAAAATGACACCCCTAATTCCCCTCAGGAACGCAGGTGGGAGTGCTGTGTTTACCGTAAGGGTCCATGCAAAGTGGGATCGGTTTCCAGAGTTGGCCCTCACCTGCCTGGGATAAGAAGGGGATGGAGAATTAATTGGTAAGCTAAGAAGAGAGGTCAAGCCTGAAATTCCAGAACTAAGCTCCAAGGAAAACTGGAACCAGGCCTGGAAGGCTGACTGTATGTTACAGCAGCTGATGTGCCCCGTTGCTTGTACGTTACTCTCAGGCTGCGTCTGGTATGTGGATTTTGCCTTAGCCAGGCCTCAGCTTCAGAGAAATCGAACACCTACGTAAATGAGCGTCAACTGGTTAGATGGATATAAGTCACCACAAAGGGGAAAGGGTCTGGAAAACTGTTGTCATTTTTGTGTAACAAGGCAGAGATTATTTTTTGGCTGGGACCTGGGTGACCTGGGGCAAGAGGTGCCGCAGGCGTCCAGGACAGCAGCACTCACGGCCAACATCGGGCTGTGGGAAGGTCTTGGGAAGGTCCAGGAGGACCTCCAGCTACAAGTAGGGGAGAAAATGGAATCCTGTCAGCTAAGTTACACATGTTCTTATCCCTGTGAACACCCACCATCCACTGCAAAATCTTGACTCAGAATGCCCAAATCCTTTCCCTGGCAGAAGCCTGAGAGTTCTCTAGGTGGTAAGGAAAACAACAAGTGAAATCCTCTCCTCCTAAATCGTTTTGCATTAAAGGAAACGTCACATGAAGGCAATCAGAATTCTTGTCTCACCGGCAGCTTCCGCAGAAGGGAGGCAAACAAACCACCAAGCCGCACGTCTACTTTCAACCGTCTCTTTCTGGGGGTGTGGGTGGGAAGATGAGAGCAAAGGAATAAATAAACAAAATGAATAAAAGGCTCCTCCATCCGCTAAGCCTCCAGGTGTTCTGTTTTTTCACCCTCGAAGCAGAGCTCCAGACGAGTGGAGGCCTACGACACTCCCGTCTTCTCTCTGAAGACTCCTCTATCCAGACGTGCCTCTAACACAGCGGCTCCGAGAGGAGCGAGACGGAGCCCCGCACGCCTGCAGGCCCACATGAGCCTTCAGCACTCACGTAAGCCAGAGGGTTTCAGGAGAGACCCCGGAAAAGACTCAGATAATCCTGGCACCATGGGCCCCAGCGGACTGTCTCAAGCCATCAGACTGGTCTCAAAGGGTAAAACGAATAAAGAAAATCTTTCTATTTTCAAACTCCCTCTTCACTCGTACCCTTAAAGAGCATCTTTTTGGAACTTGAGGGAGGGGCTTCCTATGTGCTATCAGAGGCTCCCCTGAGACTTCCAGGAGCTGACAAGCTGAGAAGGAACAGAAGCCACTGCTTTGGGGAAGGGGTGGGAGGGACAGGGTAGTGACAAGAGTGGAACAGGCTCTAGGCCAGAGGCAGTGAATGGGCCAAACTGAGGATCTGTGCTAGGAATAGCAAACAAATAGCAGAAGGGGGAGGGGGCTCTAACTCCCAATGCTGAGGAAAAAATGAGGCCTGGCAGTGAGGGGCCTGGTCCAGGCTCCCCCTCTGAATGAGGTCAGAATCAAAATCTAGGCCTCAACTCCTTGGGGAAGAGATACCATATTACTCAGGAGGAGCCTGAGTTTATAAAACAGACATCAGGTCAAAGGCACATACATCAGTGACCCAAACTTTTGCAAGCAATACTGGTTTGATAATGTCAGATACGGGCTTGAGGATGCAGACGCAAGTTACCACAATGCATGGCACAAAATGCTGGTGGAATGAATATATGGATGAATGAATTCAGAATGAAGCTGGTTCGATCTGGAGTAATCAGAGTAGCAGAGACAGAGAGATGGTGCATATGTAAGTAATTTGGAACAAGAAGGCTCACTTTACCAGGGACCCAGAATAGACCACCCCTCTAGCTGGGGGACAGAGGGAAGGGGGGGAGCAAGGGAGATGTGTTCTCAGACTCCACATGCCAACAAGATGAACCTCAGCCGGCACAGCAAACACCCTGAAGAAAGGTGCCCAGCTACTCGTCAACAGGCCATCAGCCCCAGATCCCGGCATATGAGGCTGGAAGAGATATTAGGGGCGGTGGCAGCAGGAGACATGGCATGGACCTAAAACCAGGTGAGGTATGCGGCCTGTCTTCCAGAGACCCGTTGCAGCTTCAGAAAGAGCAAGGGGCCAACTCTCAGCAATGGTTTCCTGTCAACTCCAGGCTCTCAAAGGCACCCCTCTGTCTTCACCGCACCTTCCTCCAAGCAACTTCACCGTGGCTCTCTTCCCTCTACAGGAGAGGACTCCGACCTCCTTAGGAAACGGCACTGGGCCTGGACTCACACTGGTTCAGTGCAGAGAAGTGTGACGCAGTGTGGCCAAGGACAAGATGCCTTCCCGGGTCGGTGGCCTGACTGCCCCCCAACCATCCACTCATACACGTGCCTCCGCTGTGTCGTGAGGAAGACCACTAGCTCTCACTGGGGCATCGAGAAGCGTGGCAAGAGCCTTCCCAAACCCCCAACTGTTGGCTAAAAAAAAACTCCTCCTTTACATTTCTTCAAACCCTCAGGCAGGCTCATCTTTCCCTTCACTACAGCGTTAAGTAGCAGCATCATACAGAGGAAATAAAAGCAAAAATAAAACAGAGGACGAGGAAAATGCTGTAAAACAGAGAAGAACCAAGATGTTGAGCAAAGAATCCTGCTTCTACACCCTGGGCATCATGTCAGACGCCAGCAGGGAAGAAAAACTAAAAGGAAGGAAAGGCTTTGTGAAGGACACCAGCACAGAAATGGACAAAGAGAAAACCTGGGCCATTCAGAGAAGGGAGCAAACGCGTGGCCTCCTGGCAGAGCGCTGCGTGGTCTTCCGTCGGCAGCAGCGCCGCGACAGCGCCCGGGGCGCAGCTTGGGTGTCTGGGCAGAGAGACGAGTCTGTCCCCAAGCTCTGCCACTCTGTCCCTGGACAGCTTGATGCAAGTAGATCAACCCCAGGAGCTTCCGTTTCCTCAGGGTAACACCTTCGACCTCCAGAAGCAACCCCAGCAGAGCAGAACAAATGTACCTGCCGTTATGACTTCACTACTGATTTCTATTATATACATTGTTTTAAATGAGGAAAAAAAAAATCAACCAGCAGGTACAAACCCACCCAAGAATTCTGCTCTCATTTTTCCCACACTTTGGAACGCTCCCTGAGAATTTCAGACTGACAAGGCTCTACAAAGAGAAAGCTGCCTACCCCCTACATCATTCACAAAGGGGTCCCTTCCCTAACCCCCACCTCAGTTAAATAGGAAAAAGGAAACCCCGCATCTTCCTCATTACAATTCCCCTGTGCTCGTGAAGGAGGCTGTGGGTCCCTTTGTCTGCATGAAGCCCACCCGGCATCTACAATCCCAAAACAGACTTTCTAAAGAAGTAAGGGGCTTTCCTACAGTCTCAATTTGAATCTGAGTGGAGAGGCACTTCAAATCTAAATAAACAGAATAATGACAAGGAGGACAGAGAGGCAGCTACAGACAGAGGCACTTTCATTCAACAAGCGCCTGCCCCAACCGAAGATTAAAACATTATTTCAGTCTTCCCAGAGTCAACTAGGAAAACCAGCTCTGCCAGATGTGCGTCTGAAACTCCAGGGAGAAGTGCCTGCTTATCCCGTGCTCTCCCCTTTCTTTCCCATCTCCAGTCTGCATCCCTTCACGGCTGCAGGGGACGTGGGCGCGAGTTGTCTGCCGGCCACAGGAAGCCGAGGGCCGCGGGCCTCTCCGTCACTGAGCAGACCTATCAGTTCGGCCTGGGCTCACCCTCACCCTGATGAACTGCCCTGCCCAAGACTGGTGTTAGATAAAAAGGGGCTTTCAGAGAAGGACACAAGGAGTATGTGAGCATACTCAGCAGGGTCTTCAAGACTTTCTTTTCAAGAGAAAAACAAGGTACAGGTCAGTAGCATCAGCCTCCTAAGTAGACAATGACCTGTCGCTGCTGCCACGTCTCACCTCGCTTGAGGCTGCCGAGCCACGAGTGCAGCGGAGAAAGGGGACCAGATGCCTTGGAGCAGCAAGAAGGCAGCCTAGTGACGTCTCTGCCACACACAAAGGGAAAGGAAGAAGTCTAAGTCCACAGCTTCCTTTCCACAAAAGAGCCATGTCATAGATGAAGGTTTTCAATGGGTCACAGAAAAGCACACAGCTTTGGGATTCAGAAAAATCATGAAGCAAAAAAAGGAGAGAGAGAGAAAGAAAAAAGTTGGGAATTAAGCGGGTGTTGATGTGGCAGAACAAGCAAAAACACTATTTATTCTTTCTTCTTCTTTTTTTTTTACGATTTTATTTATTTATTTGACAGAGAGAGATTACAAGTAGGCAGAGAGGCAGGCAGAGAGAGGAGGAAGCAGGCTCCCTGCCGAGCAGGGATCCCAATGCGGGCCTCGTTCCCAGGACCCTGAGATCATGACCTGAGCCCAAGGCAGAGGCTTTAACTCACTGAGCCACCCAGGCGCCCTATTTATTCTTTCTTCTTATTTGCAAACAAGACAGACATGATCTTCGGACAACGGAACAACAGCATCCTAGGCTCCTGTCCCAGAGAAGGTATCTAAAAAACTATTTGGAAAGTGATGAAGGCCAAACTAATTCAAGATGCAGAGAAGATAATAAAAAAGCATGATAGAATAGAAAGATAGGGGGAAAGAAAAAAAAAAGCTCCTTTGCTGATTTGGCATTGTCTGGAGACTTCGAAAAGCTAAAGGTCACATTATCTAAATCTTGCTTAAAATTAGCAAATATTATCTTTGTGATCAGAAAAACCAAGCACACTATTTTCTATCTGGAAAAAATATATACACA
Organism: Ailurus styani; assembly: GCA_002007465.1. Taxonomy (NCBI): domain Eukaryota; kingdom Metazoa; phylum Chordata; class Mammalia; order Carnivora; family Ailuridae; genus Ailurus; species Ailurus styani. The sequence continues at coordinate 5,480,972 of LNAC01000014.1, forward strand.
GCTTAGAAATGTAAAATGTAGAGCTCTTACTGAAAAGCACATAATTTAAGAGATGTTACCTCTTTCTGAAATAATCCTGAACGAGGTAATTATAGCTAACCTGCTTTATCCACACTAATGAAATGCAAAGAGCAAGCATAAGTAATTCAGTAAATGTTTATCGAATACTTCTTAAGTGCCTGGAATTGTGTAGGAAGTAGAATTTTTAAAAAACTTATCAAATCATGATAAATTGACAGCACCAGTGACTAGGTACGTGACCAAGTAGAACTGTTTGGCACATGGGCCTAAAAATGTACACACTGCGGTTACAAGTGCATACAAAGTGCATAGGTAGCTGACAAAGAGGAGAAGTAAGTCTCACGTGGCATGATTAAGCTTTCCGTATGCAACTTTAATTTTTTTTAGTTTTTAAGCCACCATTTTAACGTGCACAACTTAGTGGATTTTAGTACTTCACAATGTTGTGCAGTCATCACCACTAATTCCAGAACATTTGTATCACCCCAAAAAGAAACCCAGTACTATTTTTTTTAAAGAGTTATTTATTTAGAGAGAAAGAGAGAGAGGGAAAGAGGCAGAGGGAGAGAGAATCTGAACCTGGCTCTGCCAAAGCCAAGAGTCAAGACGCTCAACTGACTGAGCTACCCAGGCACCCCAGAAACCCAGTACTATTAACTGTCACTCTCCACTCCCTCATACTCCCACCCATACTCCCACTGTCCCCTAGCAACTACCAATCTACCTTCTGTCTCTATGAATTTGCCTACTCTGGCCATTTCATATAAAGTCCATATACTACATGTCCTTTTGCACTAGCTTCTTTCACACAGTATAATGTTTTCAAAGTTCATCCATGCTGTGGCATGTGTGTCATTCCTTTTTATGGCCGAGTAACATTCCATTTCATGGATATACCATTATTTTGTTGACCCACTCATCAGCTGATAAACATTTGGGTTGTTTCTCCTTTTGGGCTGTTATGAACATTCATGCATATGTAACATTTTAAATATATAATATTTAACCATCCAGACTGGCCTCCCTAATTATGCTTTAATTAGTCAAGCACTTGAACTCAGAAGTCTGACTCCAGAGCTCAACTCCCAGTCACACTGTTAGATTCCTCTTCATTCCTATGCTCTGATACAGAAAGTAAACAGCAGCCCAGAAATGTGCTAGATGGCAGAAGGAAGCTGCAGAAATCTTAAAGTCACTGTTGACAATCTATATACATGAAGCACTAAGCTGCACGGACAGAAAACCATCCGACTGATTGACTCCTTCCTGTCTTCACAGACCAAGAGAAGGGAGATTACAGATAATCAATGGAAAACTCCTTAAGCTGACCTTTTGAACCCTGTAGTAAAATACAGAGCTGTGCGGCTAAATGAGACAAGGGGAACTAGAAGTGGGCAAGTACTTACTCAACCACCAACACACAACATGCTTTCAGTAAAGGTTCATTTGTTCATGCAATAAAGAACAGAACAGAATTTGGGGTGCTAACATTGGGTTCTACTCTCCCCACCTGGACGGACTGGATGGTGCCAAACCTACGGAAGGTGAGAGTGGTGATGAAGGCAAGAAACCAGAGCATGGGAAACAAGCAATGTTTGTAGAAGCAGGACTAAGAGAAAGAAGAGAAATATGTAAAGAATAGGAGACACTCACATGAAGGAACAGGAGGAAGAAGAAAGTCTAAGACAATAATAAGAAACAGAAGAATTTATGTCTAAGTTGGCCCAGACAACAGACTGATGGTGTGTGATGAGCGCAACATGACAAGCAGATACCAAAGGAACTAAAGAGGACAAAGACCACCTGGGAGCAGGGCAGAGCCACCGAGGAGGTTCATCCTCCAAAACATACAGGCAAAGTAGACACTGAATGAAGTCACATATGAAAGTGATTAGAGGGGAGCCTGGGTGGCTTAGTCATTAAGCGTCTGCCTTCAACCAGGTCATGATCCCAGCATTCTGGGATGGAGCCCTGCATCAGGCTCCCTGCTTGGCAGGAAGCCTGCTTCTCCCTCTCCCACTCCCCCTGCTCATGTTCCCTCTCTCACAGTCTCTCTCTCTGTCAAATAAATACAATCTTTAAAAAAAAAAAAAGTGCACTGGAGACGGTAAGGTACTACAAAAAGATGATAATTTGTATGCATACAAAATATTAAGTAGGAGGATTCTGGGAAGAGAGCAAAGTAAGAAGTACCAGGAATCTGACTTCCCTCCTAGACAACTACTGGCAGAATCTTCTGATGTAACTATTTTGGAACTCTGGAGTCTGTTAAAATCTGAGGTCTGCAATTTCCATGGGAAGTCTTGGGGGGTAAGCTGCAGTTAATTTCTTTCAATTTCAGCTCTTAGCACTGTAGACTCTAAACATCCCCAACCCCTAGCCACAAGGCAGGCAGCCGTGCTTATGTTCCTGGAGCAGGGTGCACACGACACCGGGGAGCCAGAGGGAGCCAGAGAGGACCCTGACTTTCAAATATTGAAGCTCTGTGCTCTGATCATTGATTGCTGCTTCTGATCACAGAGAGGCAGAAAAAAAGGTGGGTGGCCATGGTTACTGCGCTTCCCTACACTGATGTAAGACCCCTCCCCCTCCAATTGAAGCGGCTGCGAAGGGGACTTAAAGGGCATGTACCCTCTTTCCTCCCCTTCATTTTTTGCTTCTTCCCCTTCGGGGAGCCAGACATTAAAGACTAGAGCATCCAAAACAACTGCACATGCAAAACTGAAAAGTGCCCATGCATGCTGGGAAGACACACAGAAAACACCTAAAAAGACCTTACATACACACACCTCAGGCTGATCCTCAGCACAGAGGCAGCCAACAGTAATAATAATTTTAAAAAACAATAAACAAACAACAAACCCTGGGAAATGGGGGGTCTGACTTCCAATACCCCACTATTAGAATCAAATTCTCAGTGCTCAACAACAACAATCATGAGGCATACAAAGAAACAGAAAAGTATGGCCCATTCAAAGGAAAAAATACTGCCCCTGAAAAAGACCTAATAACAGATCTACTAGACAAAGACTTTTACACAACTATCCTAAAGTTTCTCAAAGAACTAAAGAAAGATGTGGAAAAAGTCAAGAAAATTATGTGGAAATTATCAATAAAGATATAAAAAACCTAAACAAAAACCAAAAAGAAATTCTAAAGCTGAAAATTACAATACCTGAAATGAAGAATTCACTACAGCAATTCAAAGGCAGATTTAAGCAGGCAGAAGAAGAAAGAATCTGTGAACTTGAAGACAGGACAATGGAAATTATCAAACGTGAGGAACAGAAAGAAAAAAGACTGAAGAAAAGTGAACAGAGCATAAGGCACCTGTGGGACACCATCAAGCATACCAATATATGCACTGTAGGAGCCCAGAAGGAATAAAGAAGTGAGACTATCTGAAGAAATAATGGCTGAAAACATCCCGAATTTGATGAAAAACATGAATATGGACATCCAAGAAGCTCAACAAATCCCAAGTAATATGAGAATATGAGACCCACACCCAGACACATAATCAAATTTTCAAAGGACAAAAACAAAGAGAATCTTGAAAACAGCAAGAGAGAAGCAAACTGTCACATACAGGGATCTCCAACAAGATATGTAGCCGATCAGAAACGCTGGAGGCCAGGGCACCTGGGTGGCTCAGTGTGTTAAAGCCTCTGCCTTCGGCTCAGGTCATGATCTCAGAGTCCTGGGATCGAGCCCCACATCAGGCTGTCTGCTAAGCAGAGAGCCTGCTTCCTCCTCTCTCTCTGCCTGCCTCTCTGCCTACTTGTGATCTCCATCTGTCAAATAAATAAATAAAATCTTAATAAATAAATAAATAAATAAACATCTACACACCTCATGACCAAGCATCAACTGACAAAGCTGAAGGGAGAAATAAACAGTTCTACAACAATAGCTGGAGACTTCACTACTCCACTCACAATACTGGACAGAAGAACCAGACAGAAGAGGACTGACATAACACAATGAACCAAGTAGATCTAACAGATTTATACAGAACACTCTACCCAACAACAGAATACACATTCTTCTCAAGTGCACATGGGACATTTTCCAGGACAGATCATAGGCCACAAATTAAATCTTGATTAAAAAGATAGCAGTTTTCTATACAAGTATCTTCTCTGACCACAATGGGATGAAATTAGAAATCAATAACAAAAGGAAAACTGAAAAATTCAGAGATTTGTGGAAATTAAACAACATATTTTTAAACAACCAATGGATCAAAGAAGAAATCACAAGGGAAGTAATACTTACACAAATGAAAATGAAAACACAACATAGCAAAACTCATGAAATGCAGTGAAGGCAGTGCTAAGGGGAAAATTTATAGCCATAAATGCTTACATTGAGAAACAAGAGGGGCACCTGGCTGGCTCAGCTGGAGAAGCATGCAGCTCTTGATCTCAGGGCAGTGTTTTCGAGCCCCACATTGTGTAGAGATTACTTAAATAAATAAAACAACAACAACAAAAACCAAGACAGATCTCAAATCAACAACCTAGCTTTACAGCTTAAGGAACTAGACAAAGAACAAACAACTAAACTCAGAGAGTTAGAAGGAAGAAAATAATAAAGAGTAAGAACACAGATAAGTGGAATAATAGAGAATAAATAAACAAGAGAAATCAATAAATCCAAAAGTTATTTCTTAGAAAGATCCACAAAACTGACAAAAATGTAGCTAGACAGACTAAGACAAAAAGAGAAGAGACTCAAATTACTACAATGAGAAACAAAACTGGGGATATATTTTTTTTAAACAATGGGAATATTTTTTTTAAGATTTTATTTATTCATTTGACACAGAGAGAGGAGAGATCACAAGTAGGCAGAGAGGCAGGCAGAGAGAGAGGAGAGAGGAGGAAGCAGGATCCCTGCCGAGCAGAGAGCCTGATGTGGGCCTCGATCCCAGGACCCTGGGATCATGACCCGAGCCGAAGGCAGCGGCTTTAACCCACTGAGCCACCCAGGCGCCCCAAAACTGGGGATATTATCACCGATTCTACAGAAATAAAAAGGACTATGAGATAACTCTAAACAATTATACATGACAAACTGGATAAATAAAATGGGCACATTCCTAGAAATATAAAACCTACGAAGACTAAATTATGAAGAAATGGAAAATCTGAATAAAACTGGTAAAGAGATTGAATCATTAATCAGTTTCCCAACAAAGAAAAGCCCTGGACCTGATGGTTTCACTGGTGAATTTTACCCAACATTTGAAGATGAACTAATACCAATTCTTCTCCAACTTTTACCAAAAACTAAAGTGGAGGAAGCACTTCCTAACTCATTTTATGAGGCCAGCAAAACCTTGACACTATAGCCAAGGACACTGTAAGAAAACTACAGATCAGTCTCCCTTGTGAACACTGAGGCAAAAATCCTCAAAAAAATATTAACAAACAGAATTTAGCAGAGGGCGCCTTGGTGGCTCAGTGGGTTAAAGCCTCTGCCTTTGGCTCAGGTCATGATCTCAGAGTCCTGGGATTGACCACCACATGGAGCTCCCTGCTCTGTGGGGAGTCTGCTTTTCCCTCTCTCTCTGCCTGCCTCTCTGACTACTTGTAATCTCTCTCTCTGTCAAATAAATAAATAAAATCTTAAAAAAAAAGAATTTAGCAGCATATTATAAGGATTATACACCCTGACCTAGTGGAATTTATTCCTGGAATGCACAGTTTCAATAAGTGAAAACAGATCAATATAATAGACCACATCGACAAATGATGGTGGGTGGGTACGTGATCATCTCAATTGATGCAAAAAATATATTTAACAAAATTCAACATCCTTTCAGGATAAAAACACTCAATGAAACAGGAATAGAAAGAAACTACCTCCACATAATAAAAGCTATATATGAAAAACCCACAGCAAACATAATACTCAAAAGACTGAAAGTTTTTCCTCTAAGATCAGGAACAAGGCAAGGATGCCCCCACTTTCACCACCACTGTTCATCATAGTACTGGAAGTTCTAACCAAAGCAATTATGCAATAAAAAGAAATCAAAGGCATCCAGTTTGGAAAGAAGGAAGTAAAATTATCTTTGTTTGGATATGATCTTGTATGTAGAAAACACAAAAGATACCACAAAAAAAGCTATTAAAATAAATAAATTCAGCTAGGTAGCAGGATACAAAACAAACACAAAAGTCAGCTGCATTTCTATACATGAGCAAGGAGCAAAGTGAAAAGAAAATTACAAAAACAATTTCATTTACAATGGCTTCAAAAAGAACCAAATACTTAGGAATTAACTTAATCAAGGAGGTAAAAAAAACTTGTATAATAAAAACTATAAAACATTGCTGAAAGAAATTAAAGAAAACACAAATGAATGGAAACATCCCATGTTCATGGTTTGGAAGACTTAATATTATTAAAATGTCAATATTATCCTAAGTGTTCTACAAATTCAATGCAATCCCTAACAAAATCCTAAAGACTTTTATTTGGGGGGGGGGGGGCAGAAATAGAAAAACCCAGCCTAAAATTCATATGGACTCTCAAGGGACCCCAAATAGCCGAAATGATCTTAAAAAAAAAAAAAAAAGAAAGAAAGAAACTAGCGGACTCACACTTCCTGATTTCAAAATCTACTATGAAGCTACAGGAATCAAAATAGCATGGTACTGGCATAAAGACAGACATACAGACCAATGGAATAGAAGTGAAAGCCCAGAATTAAACTCACATATATGATCAAAGGATTTTCGACAAAGATGCCAATCCCACTCAATGGCAAAAGGATAGTCTTTTCAACAAATGGTGCTGGGAAAACTGGACATCCTCATGCAAAAGAATGAAGCTGGATCCTTACCTAACACCATATGCAAAAATTAACTCAAAATGCATCAGGGACCTAAATGTGAGTCCTAAAACAATAAAACTCAGAAGGAAACATAAGACAAAAACTTCATTACAGGGGTCTTGGCAATGATTTCTTGGATATAATACCAAAAGCACAGGTAACAAAAAACAAAGTAGACTTCATGAAAATTTTTAAATTTTTGTGCATCAAGACATTATTCCCAGAGTAAAAGGACAACCGATAGAATGGAAGAAACATTGACAAGTAATATATCCAATAAAGGACTGATATCCAGAACATATAGAACTCCTAAAACTCAACAACAAAACAAACCACCCAATTCAGAAATGGCCAAAGGACCTGAATAGACATTTCTCCAAAGAAGATACATGAATGGCCACTAAGCATATGAAAAGACAAAGTATAATGGTGGTTTCCAGGACATAGATGGGAGGGGAGAATGGAAGTTACTGGTTAATGGAATCATGGAAATGGGGTTTCACTTTTACAAGATAAAAAAATTACGTGGTTGGATGGTGGTGACAGCTGCACAGCAACGTGAATATACTTAATACCAGTGAACTTTACATTTAAAAATGATTAAGATGGCAAATTTTATGTTATGTGTATTTTACCACAATAAGAAAAAAAAGAAAAATTAGTAGCTTCTTCAGTATCCAAGTAGCAGAAGGACATTATAAAAAGGTTTTGTTTTGGTTTTTTGAGTGAGAGAGCAAGAGCCAGGGACGGGGTGGGGGAGGGGGAGGAGGAGTGTTGGGGGGGTTGGCGGACCCCAGCATGAAGCCTGATGCAGGGCTCAATTTCAGGACCCTGAGATCACGACCTGAGCTAAAATCAAGAGTCAGATGCTTAACTGACTGAGCCACCCAGGCACCACACAAAAAGATTTAAAAAAAAAATAAAAACAAGAACCAGGCCAGCCTGAAATTAACACCACCAAGATCAACTTGGCAGTAGCAGAATAACAATAGGATATTCACAGTCTCTCCAGGAATGCAAAAAATGTGAGAATTATGGAGAATTTCAGAAATCAAAAGGGCAAAATATTTGGAAAAGCAACTATGTGCAAGTAGGAATCTGCAACCAGAGACAAGGGGGACCAGGGTCTAAAATAGGATCATAAGATAGGATCATATCACTTCAAAACTCCATTAAGACAGGTATCAGGGGCACCTGGGTGGCTCAGTGGGTTAAAGCCTCTGCCTTCGGCTCAGGTCATGATCTCGGGGTCCTGGGATGGAGGCCCGCATTGGGCTCTCTACTCAGTGGAGAGCCTGCTTCCTCCTCTCTTTGCCTGCCTCTCTGCCTACTTGTAATCTCTCTCTGTCAAATAAATAAATAAAACCTTAAAAAAAAAAAAAGACAGGTATCAATAATTGCCTGTGTGTTATTCCTCCTCTCTAAGCAACCCTATCTATGCAGTGAATGCTAGAGTGGACCTAGCCCGAAGCAAGACCCACTTGGTACAGATGGGCCAACCGTAGGTCTCGAAAACAAGAAAGGTTAGGGGCACCTGGGTAGCTCAGTCGTTACGCGTCTGCTTTTGGCTCACATCATGATCCTGGGGTCCTGGGATCGAGCCTCGAGTCAGGCTCCCTGCTCAGCGGGAAGCCTGCTTCCCCCTCTCCCATTCCCCATGCTTGTGTTCCCTCTCTCGCTGTGTGTGTGTGTCTCTCTCTGTCAAATAAATAAACAAAATCTTAAAAAAAAAAAAAAAAGTCAAAAACAGTAACAAGAAGGGTAGACCTCATGGATTCTATCTTCCATTACAAATTCAAAGTGGCCTTGCAGGACAATCAGTGGCACATGAGTTTAAAATGAGTGAGACAGATTTCCGGGCCCAGCCCAAGCATCAAAGTACTATAGTTCTGGAGGGGGTGGCCCAAACCACCTCCAGAACATCACTATGATGCTGGTGGTTTTATTCTCAAGTGTTAAAGCCGAAGACCCATGACAATGGGAGCCACATCCTATGGATGAAAGGGCCCTGCCTCAAAAGCACTACTTCAAAATTAAACAAGAATTTTTCTAGCTCGGTTAGATAAACATTGATGACAAAAAAAGAGAAAGAAAGAAACAATAGGTCCCAAATGGAGTCACTTGTGCCAAGCCCTACATCAGCAAGCCAAGATTTAATACCTAATTGCAGGTTCAATCTCTCCCAGGAATGTAATCTTAAACCAGTCAATCTGGACTTTTCTTTGTCAGCAGGAGTGAAGTATCTGCTGATAGACCCATTCCTTCCCCCAAAGAAAGTTAAGGTAACCTACTCCTTCCTTGTTCCTGTACCTTCTGCCTGCAAAAGTTTCCCATTCTGTAGAGCTCTTTGGAGCTCCTTTCTACTTCCTAGATGAGATCTGCCTGACTCAGGAATCACTGAATAAAGACAATTAAATCCTCAAATTTACTCAGTTGAATTTTTTTAGTTTTTTTTGCCTCCTACAGATAACTAAAAATGCTGAACAAAATACCTACATATACATGTATATATTTCTTTTTTTCTTTTTCTTTTTCTTTTTTTTTTTTTTTGACACAGAGAGATCAGATCACAGGTAGGCAGAGAGGCAGGCTGAGCAAGAGGAGGAAGCAGGCTCCCCACTGAGCAGGGAGCCCGATACGGGCCTCGATCCCAGGACCCTGAGATCATGACCTGAGCCAAAGGCAGAGGCCTTAACCCACTGAGCCACCCAGGCGCCCTATATGTATATATTTCTTAAAAGTTTTTTTAATTAGCCTTCAGCTCAGGTCATGATCCCAGGGTCCTGGGATCAGTCCCACTTCAGGCTCCCTGCTAAGCAGGGAGTCTGCGTCTCCCTCTACCTCTCCCTCCAGAGCTCGCTCTCTCCCTCAAATAAATAAAATCTTTAAAACATTTTTTTAAAACTTTAGATTTTGTAAAATTTTCTTAAAAGTGTCGACAAGTTAGCAAGATACAAGGAACAGTCAGACCAAAATCTAAGCAAAGGAAGAAATCCAGAGACAAGTAAACATTGAAGACTTTGCCTTGAGGGCATCTACAGAACCAGGGGATCCTTCAAAGCCTCCACAAGGGTAAGAGCCCAGCTCAGAGCCCACACAAGGTGGGGAGTCTGGAGAGGTCTTAACCCCAATAAAGCTGGGGTTTCAAAGGATACTCTGCATGAGAGTGAGCCAGAAATAAACCTGATCTACCTCTTCACCCAGAAGAGGTACTTGAAAATAAATTTGAAAAAGCAAGTGTCTTAATCTGAGCAGTTGGAGAAACAACAACAAAAACCCCACCCCCAGGAACTGTCATCATAAAACAGCCCTCACAGATTTGCGGTCCAAATTCCCACTACACGGGTGATCAGAAAACAATGAGTGCTCTATGCGCTTGGGAAAGAGTCTCCTGTAACCTAGAAGAGTCAAGTGCCAGCAATTCCACTCCTAGTTTATTCCCCTGAGAAACTCATGCTCCATGGATACCAGGAACCATGGACAAGAATGTTCACAGCAGTGTTGTGGGCAAAACATAAGAGTTGACCAAAGGATTCTTGGCAGTGGAAAGGATCAGTATGCTGTAGCACATCCCCACAGTGGAAAGTTACTCAACAGGGAAAAGGAAGCAAGTTATGTGCGTCCACATGGACGGATCCCAACCGTGCTGAGTGAGTCAGAAGTCTCCAGTCTGACTCCATGTCTACGATCTTCAAAAACAGGCAAAACTAAAGAGTAAGTTATTTAGAGACTGGTCACAGGTGGTAAAACTATTGAGAAAATCAAGAGACAGGCCACCACAGCGGCCCAATCTGTTAAGAAGGTGACTCTTGATTTTGGCTCAGGCCATGATCTCAGGGTCACTCGAGTGCCCTGGGGCTCAGCACTCAGCAGGGAGTCTGCTTGGGATTCTAATAAATCTTGGAAGGAAGGAAGGAGAGAGAGTGGGTGGGTGGGA
>LNAC01000014.1:5492020-5511560 GCA_002007465.1 Ailurus styani
GGCGGGGAGGGAGGGAAGGAAGGAGAGAGGGAGAGAGAGAGAGGGTGGGTGCGTGGGTGGGAAGGAAAAGAAATTCCAGAGACTGATTATTACAAAAGGAGAGCTGCGGGGTAAGGCCCTTCAATGGGTTGGGGGGCAGCGCTTATACGTCCATTATTTTGTGTGTGTGTGTGTGTGTGTGTGTGTGTGTGTGTTTTAAATACCTCTTCTGTGTGATATATTTTGTAGTAAACATGTGGCCAAAAAAAAAAGAAAAACTATGGAATGTTACACAGCTTTTAAAGAGTGAAGCCGACAGCTGTACTGATCCGGGAAGATCTCTAAGACACAGTGAGAGGAGAAAATGGCGTAGAGCAGAGAGAAAGTATAGGGGGGAAAGGAATAGAAATAGATTTGTATTTTATTTTATTTTATTATTATTTTTTTAATAGATTTGTATTTTAAATGGACCCATCGTCTCTAAAAGGATAGACGAGATACTTTAACCAGAGGTGGCCTCTAGGGAGCGGAACTGGGTTACAAGGGAAAAAGAACAAAGAAGGCATACATACACATGTGTTGTGTCAGATGCAAGTATCACTTAGCTAAAATACACGCTTTTATTTTATTTTTGGGGTTAAACCCTAACCCTCTGGCTTACCACTCAGTAAATTTAATTTATAAGACTCTATTAGGCTAGGCTCGCATGTAGGGCCTCTGGTAATGAGGGAGCAGAAGGGTGGCTGAAGACAAAGCAGCAGCTGACACCCTGCAACGTCCCCCCACACCCCCGCCCGTCTCCCCCCCCCCTTCCCCACTCCCGGGTGGGACAGGTTGACATTCCTCCAGGAATCTCCCAACTGTCTTCATGGCAATGCCTTCCTAGAAGGGAAAAACCACCTCAACTTGACAATGGCAAGGCCGCTTTAGCATATGAAAGTTCTTTTAAAACCTCCCTTTTCCTTACTCCTCCAACCCCTTAGTATATTATCAGCCACCCCCCACAATTCTAGTGCAGCAGCTCTTTCTGGCCATGCGTCCTGTCCCCGGGCTTTAATAAGCCACCATTTTGGACCAAAGATGTCTCAAGAATTCTTTGTCGGCTCTGGACCTCACCTGACCGAACTTCACCTATATTCCAAAACCATGTCACTAGGGCCATTGCCTGGGTCACACCTGGGCATCCTTGACTCTGTAGCTGTTCCACCAGACCTCAGTTTGCAGGATGGAAGGCACTCCACCATCCCAAAGATTTTCACTGGGCTTTCTCCAAGCCCAGAATCCTACCGGGATCCTGTGATACTGTCATATAATAAATAGGAATTTGGTCTTTATTCCAGGTTACCTGGCACAAGAGATTCTAAAACCCTTGGAATTTCCTGAGTGAAACAGTGAGAGGGGTGTCTTTTGTTATTCACAAGCCCTTTTCAACCACACCAGAGTCTATCCTAATGAGATGACTCTTGGTGGGCACCTAGAGTTCCAGAGGGGGCAGGCTGCCGGAGGAACCAAAGGTGAGATTAGAGGGTTGGACCGCTCAGCCCACCCGTGGGCCTCAGGAAGGGGAGAGGGGCTAGAGATGGAGTTAACCACCGATGGCCAATCATGTCTATGTAATGAAGCCTCCGTAAATACCCTCAATAAGTTCAGAGAGCTGGCTGCTGGCGAATGCCTCTCTGTGCCCCCAACTCCACTGGAACATAAGTTCCTGAGCTCAGGATCCTTCTGGACTTTACCGGAAGTACCCCTTCATCTGGCTGTTCATTTGTATCCTTTATAATAAACCAGTAAACCTAAGTAAAGTGAAGTGCCTCCCTGAGTTCTGTGAGCCATTATAGCAAATCATCAGACCCAAGGAGGTGGTCGTGGGAACCCCGTTTACAGCCAGTTGGTCAGACGTACAGACAGCAACCTGGCACTTGTGACTGGCATGTGAACTGGAGGCTGTTTTGTGTGACTGAGCCCTTAACCCATGGGGTCTGCACAGACTCCAGGTGGTTAGTGTCAGAACTGAATTAAACTTAGGACACCCAGTTGGTATCAGTCAAGAACATTGGTTGGTGTTGGGAAAAATACCACACATTTAGTGTCTAAAGTGTTGTGGGTGAAAAAACACCATGAGAGATCTTTGGATGGGAACCCAACAATGACTGGACCCTTGGGCTTACTCTGCCTGGCTTACTGATCTGGGACAAAAACCTCAGAGAAACAGTGGCTGAAATGTCCTCCTGGGGCCATAAATCTGCTAGGAACGGCTGCATTTGCCCTCTGCCCTGCACATGCCCCTCATCTGCCTCCTGGGGAAGAAAACCCCTTCATAGCTGTGTTCTCTCCAGCTGGAGAAGTGAGCTATGAGGGGGAAGAAAACAGGCTCAGAGTTGTAAAAACAACAAAGAGTGAGGCCAGCTACAGCAGAACTTTGCTTAGAAGGTAAAGCATACCATCCCCGCCCTCACGACCAGTCTCAATGCTCCTCAGCAGGAGCCCCGCCTGTCTGTTCTGCTCCCCAAATGCCATCCCAAAGCCCCAGCACGAGAAACACGAGAACAAAGCAGGTGGAAGAAACACAGAAGCCAGTTATAAATGCACGTGCAGAGTGTGCTAGGAGGACCTCTCTCCAACATGCCTCCTACCACGGTCCTAAAAAGTGCAACGAATAAAACCTCTCAAATTTAACCTCTACAAATACACTGTTTTGCTCAGAATTAAGTCCCAGTGCTACCAGGCAGTTCCAGCTTCCACCTCCCCTGCCTTGGAAGGAAAGGGAAAGCTCTGAGTACCTGAAGCCCTTTCTCTCCCGAAAAGAGCGAGCAGCCCACCTAACCAAGCAGCCAGGGGCTCCGACTGGCTCACCATGCAGAGGACATGCTGGTCTCTCACCTGGGCCCTGGCAGCAGCTCCTGCCCTAACATCGGGAGAAAAGGGAAGGCCCTAGAAGGCAACAGCGAGGGAGATTCAGGAACTAGCAGGACTTTGCTTGATCTCTCTCTGCATGTTTTCTCCAAGTGCGTTCTCAGGACTAGCTGCTCTGGTCTCCAGCAAACTCGATTTTCTCAGGAAATTGTGAGTTAGGCTTAAGAGCCCTGTCCAAACACGGCATTCCATTCCAATTCCCTGTGTCTATGCCTGTCCAATTTGTCTCTTCTGCTCAACAAATGCGGTTGCTTTTCCAGCTCTGCATCTCAGGATGGAGGCAGAGTTGAAAAATCGAACTAAGTCCTTTCGCACTCCACCCATGGCGACCTTTCTTCTGCAGCTGTCTCTATTAGCCCCTTCCTGCCCCTCACCACCTTGTTGGAGTTACAACAAACACCTTTCAGAGCTGGTCTCCCACCCTGACCACCTGCCTCTCCCCGTTCCAGGCCAGCGAGCACACTACTTCCCCAAAAGCTTTTCAAAACCCCATTCCCCTGTGGGTGGTTGCCCACTCAAGCATCTCAGAGGTTTCTCATCATCTCAGATCCCAGCAGGTAGCTGGGCATTCACAGAACAAATCCCCCAACAGCAGCCATTCTTTCAACCAGGTTTCCTAAGTGCAGGGTCCTGTGGGTTTGGTAGAGAACGTAGCAGGTGCAAAGCCCCACCCTCATGGGCCTCCCATCATCTCCCTCCCACCAGCAAGGCTGGAGCATCACCCTTCCCAATGCCCAGCTCTTCCCAGCATCATGACTCTTCTCCATGTGCCACAACTTGGACGCCATCCTCTCCTCTCTGTAGAGGCGGCTTTTAGGCAAAGAGGCTTAAGTGATGGAATGTAGAAAGGGTCCACAGCGACCTCCTGGCTGAATACAGACAGGCCCATCGGGCGACTCACCTCCAAATACCCATAAGCCCTAACTAACCAATGGGCTACTTTACAGCCACAGTTTGGCGCAGTTACCAAAAAAGGGAGATTCTGTGCGTCCCCATACCTCCTCACCTGCCCGCTTTAAAAACAGCCCCCATCCACTGCCTCGGTTCAGTCTCTGCTTTGCTCTCCTGTCCTCCGCTCCCTCGCTGTGTTCAATACACTCCTATCTCCTTTGTTCCGCCTCGGGTGAATGCTTTCACCAACCATGCCCCGGCTTCCACCCCACATTTGGGGGCCCTCATCTGGTTGGGAGAGACACCTCATTTAGACACCACACTCTGTAGCCCAAATAGGACCCCCTTGTCTCAGAGCCAGCTCTCCCAAGAAGTCCTTCCAGAAGAGCCACCCACCTGACACAGTGCCCTCAACTTGTAGGCCCTTGGGCTCCTGTGTTCTACCCCACACTGGGTTCCCCTGTGGCTGTTCCCCCCAGTACCATCAAACAGCCACCACAATCCACAATGACGTGTCTGCGGGGTGTCACTTTACCTAAGTGATTTCGTTTAATTCCCCCAACCGGCCCCATCAGGACCCTATTTTACAGATGAGGAAAAACCAAGGCTCAAAGGCGCTCAGGAACTTGCCAGGAGTAACAAGGCTGGGAAAGGGTCAAAGCCAAACTCCACTGCTGACTGCCTGACTCCAGGGCCGGGACCTTCGCCTCTTCTCTGGGAACCACCTGCCTCCAGTTCTGCACTGAGCACCTCACCCGGCACGGACACAGCCCTCGGGAGCGCCAACTATGACAGCCCCTCATTCATAAGCTCTCCTACTGTGCCTGGCACGGGCCTGCCCTCCCTCCCAACCATGGAATACGTGACCAAGCACGTCAGATGCTCCCTCTGGTAGCCCTATGGCATCCGACAAAGAGCAACGCCTGCCGCAGAGCCAGGCAAACGCCTGAAGAGCAGTTTCTTGGAATACTGCACAGTAATAACTTTTGCCCTTCTTAAACCACCCAGTTGTGAAACGTAGGATTAGATCATGGGGAATTTGTTCTGCCAAATAGTCAAACTGCCATTTAAGACAATTGGCCGACTGGCGGTAAAAAGGAAGGGAAAAACACCAACAGTGGCTTTGCAACCGACTGGAACAGAACGGTCAAAAGCCCGGAAGGCAGAGCCAAACTTCAGGTCTTACGGAAGTGGCCCTGGCTTCAGCCTCGGCCAACACGGCAGGGAGGAGACCCTGCCCCAACCGGAGGCTCCCAACTGGCCCCAAGTCCAAGTGACCACAAACAGCTCTAATGGAAGAAGCCGCAAACCCCCATCAGGAGAGGAACTAAAGTAGGGGGAGAGCGAGTTTCAGAGTGATCACTTCAGCCTTGCACACCGTGACACGGCCACATCACGTTCTAGTCCCCCGTGTGACAGCAGGAAAGACTCCAGGCCAGGAATCAAGCTGCTGCTTTCAAAGCTTCCTGGCAGAGCTAGTTCAATCACTGAACCCTCTAACCTCTGTTGTCATCCACAAACAGCGAAACCATGACCCTGACCAGTGCCAGTAAGAACTGTCTGATGAAATGATGAAACCGTAAAGTGCTAAACACATACGAGGCATGTTACCAACAACAGAAGCAACAGAACATCAGTAGGTGGCTTAGCCGTGTCCTGGGAAGTGCTGGCTGGGATTAAATTCCAATATTTGTTGAAACCTTGATGGCTAATAGGCAGGGGAGAGGCTGCCGCTATTAGGTTATAGCAGCTGTTCTATTTTTCTTGAGACAAAACTCTCTTCTTTCTGTCTTGTAATTCCATTCTGCTATTCCCCAAGCAGTCAGTAAAATTTTGTGACATGTCCAGTAATATTTTTAAAAGCTGTACTTTGAGAAGTTATTAAACTGGCTGGTCTGCATCTTTCAGGCAAAATGGTATGAGGAGAGGCAATAACCCTGAGACAGGGAGAAGGAGGTGCCATGCACAAGAGTGGACAGCTAGCCAAAGAAGGAAGCAACCCAGGCAGGTTTCATTCATTGAACAAATATTTTGGGGGGCCTATTACGTTCTTGACTTAGCAGAACACAGAATAAGCATCTCCTAGGCATTTCCAGAAATACTTGGGGAGGGGAACTTGCTAAAAGGCAGACTTCTGCAGATCAAGGGTGGAAAGACCTCAGTTGTTATTTAGGGACTAAACTGACCTGTTGTCCCCTGAAGATAGAAGAGTTCCAAGCGGGCGCCTGGGTGGCTCAGTGGGTTGAGGCCTCTGCTTTCGGCTCAGGTCATGATCTCGGCGTCCTGGGATCGAGGCCCACATCGGGCTCTCTGCTCAGCAGGGAGCCTGCTTCCTCCTCTCCCTGTCTCTCTGCCTGCCTCTCTGCCTACTTGTGATCTCTCTCTCTGTGTCAGATAAATAAATAAAATCTTTAAAAAAAAAAAAAAAGAAGAGTTCCAAGCTATCTCAAGACTCAAAGATCAAATACATTGAAAGTTTGCCTCACTCCTCATTTGTGTTCATCCCACTGCCTCTGGTCTCTCTGGTCTGCAGGGAGAAATGAGTTCTTAATCTTATCAAAGATCCCTTGACTGTGACAAGGTGGTTAAGGGCCGCTTTCAAGATTCTTCCTGTGATGCCTAGGTGTGGCTCTCTTCACATTTTCCTACTTGGAGTTCATGGAGCTTCATGGGCACATAAATTAGTTTTTCATCAAATTTAGAAAGTTTTTGGCCATTATTTCTTCAAATATTCATTCTGTTCCTTTCTCTACATCCTCTCCTGCTAGGACCCCCATATGTGCACATTGTTTACAAGAAAGCCACAGGGGAGCCTGGCTGGCTTAGGTGGTACAACATGTGACTCTTGATCTTGAGGTTGTGAGTTCAAGCCCCACCTTAGGCATAGAGCTACATTTAAAAAAAAGGAAGAAAAAAAGAAAAAGCCACAGGCTCAAAGTGGAGTCACTTGCCTGCAGGAGGGGCAAACCAAGACTTAACTGCAGTTTCAATCTAGAAACTCTACTTCAACTCTAGAAATTCCATTTCAACTCTACAAATGGAATCTTAAACCAATCAATCTGGAATTTTCTGATCAACACAAAAGAGGTAATCTCTCACTGTCGGCCTTTCCATCCCACAGGGAAAGATAAGGTAATTCACCTAATAAGATCCCCGGCTCCCCTTGGGGGAAGGTGACTGGTCTGGAACAATCTCTTCTTTTCTTCTGTTAATAACTCCCTGCCTCACCCTCCCTCCTATAAATACCTTCCTTTAAATACCTGGTACCACTCCCCAGAGCTCTCCTCTAATTGATAGACAGGATGCTGCCCAATTCATGAATCATTTAATAAAGCCAATTAGATCTTCAAATTTACTGTTGAATTTTTGTTGTGTAATAATGGTGATAGGTTTGACGGTATTCTGCTGGCATCTAAAGCTCTGTTCATTTTCCTTCATTCTTGCTCCCTTCTGTTCCTCCAACAGGAGAATCTCAATTGATCCATCCTCAAATTCATGGATTCTTTCTTCTGCCTCCTTTATTCTGCTATGAAGCCCCTCTAGTGACTTTTTCATTTCAGCTATTATATTTTTCAACTCCTGAATATCTTTCTTTTTTTTTTAAATATTTGCTGTGGTTTAGTGTACTTTTTTTAAAAAAAGATTTTATTTATTTATTTGACAGAGAGAGAGCACAAGTAGGCAGAGGGGAGAGGGAGAAGCAGGCTCTCCGCCGAGCAGAGAGCCCGATGCGGCACTCGATCCCAGGACCCTGGGATCATGACCTGAGCTGAAGGCAGCCGCTTAACCGACTGAGCCACCCAGGTGCCCACTCCTGAATTTCTTTTTGGTTCTTTTTTTATAATTTGTCATCTCTATTTGACTAGGAACTGTTCTCATAGTTCATTAGACATGTTTTAACACAGCTGATTTAAAGTCTTTATAAAAGTCCAACAAATGAGCTTCCTTAGGGATAGTTTCCAACAGGAGTTTTTCCTGTGTATGTGCCACTCTTTCTTATTTCTTTGCATGACTCATAATTTCTGTTGAAAATAAGATTCGGCCATTTCTCTTGAGTAAATGGTCCTTGGATTGCTGCAAGCCATTAATTTCCATAGTTCTGAAAAAGATGATTTTGACAATTTTTGCCAGTTTTTTGTTTCTTTAGGGAGGAACATCTTTTAAGAAGTCTTTATTCCACGATTCCCCAGGAATCTCTATCTTGTATGGCATCTGAAGTCTTCCTCCCCCCAACCTGTTGGAGAACAGGAGTAAAGGAGAGGAATTCTTTTTTTTTTTTTTTTAAATATCTTACTTATTTGTCAGAGAGTGAGAAAGTGGACAAGCAAGGGAAGCAGCAGGCAGAGGGAGAAGCAGGCTCCCCACTAAGCATGGAGCCCAATCCGGGACTAGATCCCAGGATACTGGGATCATGACCTGAGCTGAAGATAGACACTTAATCAACTGAGCCACCTGACCTGAAGGCAGACGCTTAATAGACTGAGCCATCCAGGCGTCCAAAAGAGAGGTATTCTGATAGTTAAAACCCTGTCCCTGCTCTTACGTGCCACATGGTATTATAAATTGCATCCTTCTCTATTTTTTTTAAAGCTGATTATTCAAAATTAAAAGACATAGCAAAACAAAACAAACAAAAAAAAAAATTAAGGGCGCCTGGGTGGCTCAGTGGGTTAAACCCTCTGCTTTCGGCTCAGGTTATGATCTCAGCGTCCTGGGATCGATGAGCCCCGCATTGGGCTCTCTGCTCAGCAGGGAGCCTGCTTCCTCCTCTCCCTGTCTCTCTGCCTGCCTCTCTGCCTACTTGTAGTCTCTCTCTCTGTGTCAAATAAATAAATAAAATCTTTAAAAAAAAATTAAACACATAATTTTATAATTCCAGCATCCAGGAAAAAAATTTTGGTATAGCATTCCAAAATAACCAGAAAGGAGATGCTACACATTCTGTTTTATAATATACCTTTCTCGGGCGCCTGGGTGGCTCAGTGGGTTAAAGCCTCTGCTTTCGGCTCAGGTCATGATCTCAGCGTCCTGGGATCGAGGCCCGCATTGGGCTCTCTGCTCAGCAGGGAGCCTGCTTCCTCCTCTCCTTGTCTCTCTCTCTGCCTGCCTCTCTGCCTACTTGTAATCTCTCTCTCTGTGTCAAATAAATAAATAAAATCTTTAAAAAAAAAAAAAAAAGCCTCTGCTTTCGGCTCAGGTCATGATCTCAGGGTCCTGGGATCGAGGCCCGCATCCGGCTCCCTGCTCGGCGGAGAGCCTGCTTCCTCCTCTCTCTCTGCCTGCCTCTCTGCCTACTTGTGATCTGATCTCTCTCTGTGTCAAATAAATAAATAAAATCTTTAAAAAAAAAAATAATATACCTTTCTCAAGTAAAACCATCTTGTTCTAAGGCAACAAACTGAGAAAAACAGTTTGATTAGTGTACATGGGCTATTTCCAAAACTGTGTTGTATGACACTGAACAGATTACACGTGCAGCAATACTTTTTTGATGTACATTTTGGTGGTTTCCCATTTTCTTTCTTTTTTTCCATTTTTAAGATTTTTAAGTAATCTCTACACCCAATGGGGGGCTTGAACTTACAACCCTGAGATCAAGAGTGGCATGATCCACCAACTGAGCCAGCCAGGCGCCCAGGTTTTCCCATTTTCTGCTATAAAAATGCTGATCTGAACAGCCCAGCTTGTCATGTCTAGAACTGCCATTGCTGTGTTGAACGCTCTACTTATTTATTTAAGTTTTACATGTGATATTCTCTATATCCCTGTCATTTAATGCCCTGCCCTGAGGTGGAACACACCTTCCTCTCTCTCTGAACAGAGGTTGCTAACTCAGGGAGGTCATTGCCATCATCAATAAACTCCCATATGCTCTTTATTATCACACAGTGCTGCTTTACCACCTGAAGGGGAAACTCAGAGCCAAAGCTGA
The DNA here is from genome assembly GCA_002007465.1 of Ailurus styani. Taxonomy (NCBI): domain Eukaryota; kingdom Metazoa; phylum Chordata; class Mammalia; order Carnivora; family Ailuridae; genus Ailurus; species Ailurus styani. The sequence goes on from LNAC01000014.1 coordinate 5,501,736, forward strand.
ATACAGATTGTATTTCAAACTGCAGAGCAGGAATCTAAGCAGTCTCCCACTCAAATGTCCTTTCTTGGAACTCCACAGACTTTCACTCTTAACACACGTGGGGTGACATCAGATCAGCCATCACGGGAGAGGTAAGGCTGCATTAATAATTTTCAAACAGGTCCCACTAACCACCCACAAGTTTCCTGAGGCCACACTCGTGACCAGGATGGGAATCCAAGTCCACATTCATTTACCATCTAACATCAAATCTATAAAAAGAATTTGATGGTAATGGGCCCTCCAAAGAGACTGGTAGCCCTCTACGCCAAGGTCAGGGAGAAGCCAGGGTTCTAGGAAGGTGAACCTGAAAAAAAGGAAAAGACAGGCAGTTCTCACCATTTCTAGGAAGATGAACCTGAAGAAAAAGGAAAAGGTAGGTGTGAGTTCTTGGTGCCAGCAAGAGCTGGTGACCAAGACTGACCAGAAACCACCAGTACTTCTGAATTACCAGACTCCCCTTCTCTTCGTTTGAGAAGATGTAAGAAATGGGGGGGAGGGGTGGAATGCCAGACCTAGACTCAAAAGACTGGGACACAAATTCTAGAACTACTGGGTCGCTGGCCTGACAGCTAGTCCCTGGTCAGACAAAGCGCTGGAAGATACACAGAATCTCCAGTCCACCTAATTTGTACTTTTAATTCCACCTATTTAGTGGCCATAGTGCACGAGAAATGAAGCCTTAAATAGGTTAATTGAATCTAGTGATCCAGTCACACGATATGGCAGCCTGGGTGGAAAAGTGCAGAGTTCCATGGCAAGAGGATTAGGCAATGCGACATTTCAATCTGAGACATGTGGGCTGAGCCTCTCACCATTTGGGGGCAAAATGGCAATGAATCAGGACTCTGCTTAGCAGTTAGACTCAAAGGAAAAGACCTAGTTTCATCCTGGCCAGGAATCTCTTGAATTATAAAGAAACGTCATCTAGTAGAGAAAGAAACTCCTGAAGTTGCTTAGGAAAATAATTTACTACAGTTAGAAATCATAGCATTTTTCTTTGTTAGGTAAGATTCTTTAATTCCAGGAAGTTAAAGCCTTCAGAATAAATATGCCCAAGAAAATAAAAACTATAATATTTATAATTTTGAGTTAAGAAATCTGTATGTATCTGTTATTTTATGTACTTCAATTCTCAATTATTTATGTGCTTCAATTATGTACTTCATAATTCAGTCTGTTCAGAATTAACAAGTCAGTCTCAAGATTCCGATTAAAATATGTAACTCAATGGGACGCCTGGGTGGCTCAGTTCATTAAGCAGCTGCCTTCGGTTCAGGTCATGAGCCCTGGGTGTTGGGATCGAGTCCTGCAACCGGCTTCTTGATAGGCAGGGAGCCTGCTTCTCCCTCTCTCTCTGCCTGCCACTCTGCCTGCTTGTGCTCTCTCTCTCTGACAAATAAATAAATAAAATCTTCAAAAAACAAATGTAGCTTAGTAACTGGTTCAGACATGATTTTAAGTAGAATGTTATTAAGTTTAAAATCTGTATGGCAGATGACAAATAAGCTCAAAGATGCTCAACATCATTAGTAACCAAGGAAATTCATATTGAAACCACAAGACACCAACACACATCTTTTACAATAGCTAAAATTTAGAAGATTGACCATAGCCAGTGTCAGTGAGCCTGTGGAGAGACGAGTTCTCGTATGCTGCTGGTGGGAATGTAAGATGGCACAGCCACTTTGGAAGAAGATTGGGCAAGTTCAAGTTACATATACACTTACCATATGCTCTAGCCATTCCACTGCTATACGTCTGTCTGCTCAAGAGAAAAGGAAATACATGCCCGCATAAAGACCTTCACACAAACATTCATAGCAGCTTTATTTGGACCACCAAAAACTGGAAACAACTGAAATGACCAACGGCAGGTGAATTAAGAAACAAACTGTAGAGTACCCACATATTGGAATACTACCCTGAAGCAAAAGGGAAAGAACTACTGATGGATGCAACAACATGGACAAAACTCAAAATAATTATGCTGAGCAAGAGAAGCCAAACAAAAAAGGAAACATACTCTAGGGTTCCACTTACGTAAAATTCCAAAAAATGCAAAGGAATCAACAGTAACAGAAAGCAATTCAGTGGTTACTTGGGGATGGCGGAAGCAGAGAGGAGTGGGAGGGAGGGACTACCAAGGGGCATGAGGACACTTTCAGAAGTGATGGATGTGTTCACTATCTTAACTGTGGTTAAGGTCTCACAAGAGGATACATATGGGGAAACTTATACAGTGTACACGAAGGATGCACAATTTATTATGTTACCAATACCTCGACAAATGAGTAGAATAGCTTTAAAATGCTAAAACATAAAACAGTATAAGAATGTTTAAGAAAATTTAACAGTCAGCTTAATTTATTAGATTTACAGGAATTATTTAAGCATTAGGGATGTTTGCTAAGCAGACAACTGGAAATGCTAAAACAAAGAAAGCTGAATGTAATTTACAAATTCAATTTAAAATTTTCAAATGAGTTAAGTTCACAAATGGAATCAAGTATTAATCAAAAGGTCCCTTCAAACTGATTAGAATTTTCTAGAATCAAAAATAGAACAGAAAGATCTATAGGCTTTACTTAAAAGTGAAATTTAAAAGACCAGAGGCACCTGGCTGGCTCAGTTGGTTAAGCATCTGACTCTTGATTTCTCCTCAGGTCATGATCTCAGGGTTGTGAGATGGAGCCCCACCCATCAGCTCATGCTAGGTAGGCAGGAGCCTGCTTAAAATTGTCTCTCCCTCTCCCGCTGCCGCTGCCCCCTCTTCACCCTCTTCTTCTCTATAAATAAATGAATAAAAATAAAATAAATAAATAAAGAGACTAGCCTTCGGGGCACCTTGCTGGCTGGAAGAGCTTGTGACACTTGATTTCAGAGTCGGAGGTTCAAGCCCCACATTGGGTGTGGAGATTAAAAAAACTATAAAAGTAAATAAATAATAAAATAACAAAAAGACTAGCCCTTGAGGATGAAGCTGATTTTTGAGTTTGTGACTTTAACAAACTGAAAATCAATATTTTTTTTCAACCAAAGTAACTTCCAAATTATCTTTGCGTTACACAAAAGCCCAGGGCTAGGGGAGGGCTGCCGCATCCTCACCTGGACGTTCCAGTCACCTGAAACTCACCAAGAGAAATCCAGAATAAACAATACATTTATTATTAATGATTTCATATGAATAAATTTCATACTGATAAACAGCACAGTAGTAAAAGCACTCGAAGCATACAGTGATGTGCAAACACAACAGATCAGAGCACGCTACCTACCACTCTGGAGTAACCTCGGTCATTCCCAGACCCCTGGCTAACCAGTGACAGACGTGCACAAGGTGCCACACAGATCCTGGGAGACTAAGCATGACTCAGCACAGACAGATCACGGAATTTTCCCTAGGGCCTCAGCCAGGACTGGATGTCTGTGGGAAGGGGAGCTGCCACATGTGGAGTCTGGCCCCATTCCACACACAGCTGGTGGAAGCATACTTGGAGCAGCCCACCCTTCTCGGGCCTGCAGGCCAATCAGGATAAGGAGCTACGGGACAGCAGCGATGAGGGGGTGCTGGGGTGACCTCCCTTACACCTGCTGGCACACTACCTAAAGCAACAACAACGAAAACGACAACACTCCCATCCCCCTCTCTCCAGGATCACCAAGGAGACAGCAGAGGAGGGCAGGGCAGCCACCTTCCGGTAACTAAGAAAAACTCCGAGGACTCCGCAGGGACTTAGGAATGAAGCGCTAGACAAGTCTTAACAAATTAGATGATGTGGTAAAAGGAACCCCTTCTGGGCAACTAATTTTCCCTTGCTACTGATGGATTTGGGGGAAGACATCCAAGAAAAGAGGACACTCTTAAAAAAGCCGGGGGACAGTCAGAATCTTGGATTCTGCTAAGCAGCTTTCTCTGGGTCCCAGTTTCTCAGCTCCGTAAGACAGGTGGTTTGGGGCCTTCGTCCAACTCTCCCCCCTCTCCACAGAGGGATGCAAGGAAGGGCAATAACATTCAACTCTTATCAACCAAGAACAGGAAGGTGAGAGCAAGCAGAGAGAAAAGGGCAGTGGAATCTTTGTGGGGGGCAGAGTCCATAAAAAATCCATACCCATCTGCCTTTATTCTACCTGCTTTTCATGTGATGAGAATTTCTTTTTTTTTAAGTAGGCTCCACGCCCAATGTCGGGCTTGAGATCACAATCCTGAGATCAAGAGTTGCGTGCTCTGCCCACTGAGCCAGCCAGGCGCCCCACTCCACCTCTTTTCAAAGCAAACGCAAACCTACAGTGGAAAATGGCCACTGCGGGTCCAAGACCTAGGACTAGAGAGGACTGTGCAAACATCTCAGAAAGCAGAACAACTCCAGGGTCATGACAGGTCACCTGAGAAAAATCCCCACACAATGGGTAGAAACCCAAGAAAAATCCCAACACAAAGGAATCTCCACTCTGAGCACAGACTATGAGCTCTGGGGAAAGTTGTGAGCCTCGAAGCCCCCAGGGCACTTGGCTGTGAAATGAGGACAGCAACTGGCCCGCCTCTGCACGTGGGGAGAAGCAACGTCACCACTGTCTGAAATACAGGGCCACGCTAGACGGAGAGCGAGGCTCGCACCCGGCCAGAACGTTCGTGCTGCATGAGCAGCGGGAGACAGGACTGGCTCATTAGGGGGACTCCAGCCCAGGGGGCCTCAGCATTAGGCTGAGGAGACGCACCCAGACCAGTGCATCGGGGGAAGCCTGTGTGAGAGAAGCAGCTGGTTAGATGGGACAGTGCTGCCTGAGCACTATGTGGGCAAAGAAGGTCCAACTTCACCCCTTTACCCCCTTATCACCGGGTCTCCCAAAGGCTGGGTGTCATTGTCTGGAACCACAGGTCAAGTGTATTTACAGCCAGCTCACAGAGCCCCTCCCATGTCCAGATTCACACTTCCCGGAGTCCCCCACTGCCCGGCTGCCTGGTCTACCCATTGACTCAAGGTGTCTTCTCAGAGGCTGCCCAGCCCTAGACCTGCTTCTTGTGGTCCTGAGAAGCTTTGCCACCCTGCCCTCGACTAGCTTCCCAAGCCGCACCCTTCCAGAAGTCAGGCCTCCCGCCTAGGCTGCCCGCTACCAACGGAGGCCAGCAGAGAGCCAGATGTCACCTTCCTGTGTAAATCGAGAGAGATGAGGAACAGACAAGGACTGCTTCTATTTTCTGAAACTCAGAGCTTGGCCTTTTATTTACTGAACTTGCTGACTGACATGCCGGGCCTGCAAACACCTACACCTGCTCCTGAAGACCACCCACGCACACCCCACTGGCCTGGAACCAGGCTCGGACTTACCCTCAGTGTTCTGTCGGCTCTCAGAAGGCAGCTGCTATCTAAAGTAAAAGAAAAAAGAAGTGTTAGCCTCGTTTCTTCAGGCATCTCCCCAGAGAACCTAGGAGTGGCAAGAACATAGACTGAGAACCCAGAGAACTGTTCCTTTGCTTCCATCTTAGGGACTTGGGGACAGGGGGTGGGGGGGTGTCAGGACAGCACAGGGCTGAGAGCACCCTGGCTCTTGTCCAACTGTCTGGGCCCCACCCTTGCACTCAACCACCCATTCCCATAACTCTCCAAAGCCTGTTTCCTCATCTGTGAAATGGGAATAGTGACATCATCAGCCTGTCAAGTTCCCAGTGAGGTAACAGACACACAGCACTGGCACCAAGCCTGGTACAAAGGACGCTCTCACACATTAGCCAACGTGCTTAGTAAGGAGCATTAAAGTAAAACCCTTTTCCTGGCACCCACTACACAAGAACAAAAAGTTCTAGAAACTATTTATTGTTTTATCTGAAGTGTTTTCTCTCCCTGCCCACCTCCATCCAGCCCCAGGCCCACTTTCTCGGCAGAGCTGGCTCTAATCCTTCAGGAGCTACCTCCCCTTTGGATTCTCTGAGCCTGGTTCCTATCTCACTAAGCAACTTGACACTAATTAAGAACTGTCTTCTGTGACCTGAGAGCTGATAATGTCTCCTATTTCCCCGTTTCCTCAGATCTTTTCCTACAGAGCTAACACACACGCACAGGAGAGCACAGCCCTTGTTTAGACCCACGGAAGCCTATCATTTTTTGGACTTTTACAGACCACTTGGGCTTTTTTATTTTTAAGATTTTATTTATTTGAAAGTGAGCGAGCATGAGTGGTGGGGGTGGGGGGAGCAGAAGGAGAAGCAGACCTCAGCATGGAGCCTGACGGGGCCAATCCCAGGACCCTGAGCTCATGACTGGAGCTGAAGTCAAGACACTTAACCGGCTGAGCCACCCAGGCGCCCCTTGACCACTTGTTTTTGAAAGGTCACACCTGTCAGTCAGCTCTAGCCATTAGTCAGTAAAGAGCAAACTGGAGACGTAGGCCAGCAAGCTATCGAATGGACTGAATCCATGTTCTGAGAAGATCAGTTGCCTTAAGAGAGTTATGTCAAGGCTAGAAATGAATCTTTGGGGCATTCAATTCAATAAAATATTTATCAAGCACATACCTTGCATGAGGCAGCCATACCAGAAGGCACAGGCTCTGTTCCCAAAAAGCCCAAGACCAAGTTGTCTGAGGGCTAGCTAACAGAGGATGAAAACAGGGTAATACATAAGAGGGAGCCAAGGAGGGACTCCGAGCCTTCCAGCCTGGGGTGGGTGTGTAAATGAGCGCCTAACAGATTCTTGTCATAGGGTTGTTGTCATGACCAAGTAATACATGTGGTGGGCTTAGCAAGGCCCCCTGACACCTTACAGTAAGAGCGCAATAAAGGTTGGCTTTCATTGTTAATAACAATAAATTAGTTATCGTTACTATTATTAAAAGAGAGAGCCCACATCCAACTGAACAGACTTGGCAAGACTTAATCATGCAGGAAAGCCTGAGTCTTGAAGAATAATTTCACTTTGATAGGACAAGGTGAGAGGCAAAGTCCTGCAGAAAACAAGGTCACCAAGGAACAAGCCAGGGGAGAAGGACACTAAACAGCAAGTCTGGGATGACGGCAAGCAATCTCAGACGAGAGCTGAGGCAGAAGAAGATACCAGTGGTGTCAAATGGAAGAAAAGCCCAATAGATGGCCTCCCATCTTCTCATTCAGTAGGTAAGAGGAAATGGTGCTTTCCATCACTTCCCACTGTCCACTGTGGCGACCGGCTCCTTTGGCAGTTCGACAACATGTCTACAACTGGGACTAGAGGCAACTGGGACAGAGACCAAGGGCCAGTCAGTCAGGCCCACGTGAGGTTTCAGAGTAAACAGGCAAAATGGCCCACTTCTGCAGAGGAGGTCTCTGGTGAGAAACTAGCCCCCAAACAGGCACTCTCTCTGGATGGGAGGAGCCGGGGCCCATATAGAAGGGGGTCAGACGCTCCTGGGAGGCAGCCAAGGAGAAGGCCCACCCTAATCCTCAAGGAAAGGATACTCAAGCGAGGCGGCCAGCTCGTGCAGTAGAGTGCTAGTGACAGATCTGCATGGTCTGGGGCCTTCCCAGGCCTTCCTCCCAGATTCACTGCCCTATGACACTCATCCATGCAGCTCCCAAATGGGACTCCTTTCCTGGTTCCCCAACTTCCGCCCTTCCTTCCTCACTCATTTCCAGTTTGAGCCGTTTCCAGTAATTCACCTGAAACATTTGTCAACAGCACCGACAGGGCACAGGGCGGAGAGACAAAGAGAATGGCAACTTGGAATGTCCTGGGTCTGACATCTACCCTGCCATGGTCCCAGGGCCTCTGTGAGCAGTGTTGGGAGAATACCAGGTGCCAGAAGTGAAACAAGAAGAAAGCAAAGAGCAGGGTGGGGAAAAAAGGCAGGTGGCCTGTAGTGGCACATGAGAGGCAGCAGGGGTCCAGGAAGCTGTATCCACCAGGGTGAACCTCCTGGAAGGATGAGAACTTGCACAGTTCTTGAAGTGAGAACTGGCACAGAGAGGGTCCATCAGGCTGGAGCAGGCTTTGGGAAACAGAATAGAAATTAAGGCACAGAGGGGACTTTGGGACAAATTGTGAAAACTTTGGCTGGCACCCGAATTCAATTCGACAAACAGATATTGAGCAACTATCCTGAACAAAGCCCCTTCCAGCAGGACAGGGCAGCCACTACGAAAACAGAGGATACTTGCTCACATGTTGCTCACTCGAACACAAACAGACACGACCTGTAGCTCAGGCCTGCTGCGGGCCCTCGGAGCCCAACCAAGCCCCATGGCACCTGCAGAACCCAATCTCACTCTGACTTTTCTGCGCCTTAGCAAGTGCCCTCACCTCGTTACATCTCCTGGAGAGGCGTCTTCGAAGTCCCCGACCAAACTTCTACTCCACTGGGAAGTGCTACTTCTCCTACCTTCTCCCCCCACCTTCCTCAGCCTTTCTCTTGCAGGTTTTAGTTGCTCAAAACTCACCTCTCCTCCGTAATAAAACCTGGACTGCTCAAATCCAATCACTGCTTCTTCACTGTAGGCTCCAGTGGAATTCACGGAGACTCACGACTCACCTCCCCCAAAAAGCCTGCCCCAGTCTCGCCCGTTTCTCCTCTCCCTGGCCTTAGTGTGTGGTCTGATTTGTGGGCCTTTACTGAACTTCCTAGGACCCTTCTAGAGGCCATACTTCACCCACACCGGGCTCTCTACAAACATCTGTGGTACGCTGACTCACTGGTTAGGTTCTTCCTTTTTCTCTCCTCAGTCAGCCAGCAGTCCTAGGGCAAGGCTTAACCTCACCTCCCAAGTCTTCATTCAATGCCCAGCCTAGGGCTCCCAACATGGTAGGTGTGCAAAAGAATGCGATGGAGAGTTCCAGAGTGAGGATGAGGACCCGGCACACAGAAAAGCTGTCACTGAGAGTTAACTACAAACGCCCAGCACATCCAACCCCACCAGGAGTGTCTGCATCACAGGCGGGGGAAAGGGTGGCAAGGGAACCGGGGCTGCTGGCCGCAAGGAAGGCAAAGACACTGAAGGCTCTGTGATCTGGCAAACACCGGCACCTCTGGCAGCCTCAACTTTCTCAGCTGCAGAATGGGGACAATGACCCCTAGCCTCCTCTCTCTCACAAAATGAACTTTTCGATTTTTAAGAGTTCCAGAGCTGCCAGGAACCTAGGGACTTGGCCTCACCCCAGTACTTGTGCGATTAGGAAAGAGCTCGCCAGAGGTGAAACAACTCACTCAAAAGTACACAAAACAAGTCCCGCTGGAAAGAACCTGCCATGGCAGGTCCTCAAAGCCAGGGCTCCCGATTCCGTGCCCAGGAGGGAACTTCCAGGACCGCCCGCGGCTCCTCCTCGCCCCCGGCCAGTGCGCTTTGTAACCTGCCTCAAGCCCGAGAATAACGGGCCGCGTCCAGCCCCACCTCCTCCTCCTCACGGAGCAGCCTGGGGAGAATCGCTGCTTCGCCTCGGAAACCAAGTGGAACCGAGGAGGGCCGACAGGGTTACTACGAGAATCCCACAGCCGGCGGAGCGCGGCACCTGGAACACGGAAAACCCTCGCCTGGCACGCCACGGCTTTCTTCAGGGCTGAACAACTTCTAGTTCGCTGGGGAACGCTGGGGCTCCGGATTCTGACAGACTGGGGTTCCAACCCTCAGGGACCCCCGCCCGAGGCATCTGGGGGTTCCGTGCGTCAGTTTCTCCATCTGGAAAATGGGCCCGAGGGCAGAAATAAGGCTGCCGGCCGCCGCCAGCTACGCGGGGCGGACGAAGCCCGGCGGGCAGGCGGCCCGAGGCCCGGGCGAGGGGACCCGAGAGGAGGGTCCCTGGAGCGCGTGCGCGCGCCGGG
>LNAC01000014.1:5511698-5522030 GCA_002007465.1 Ailurus styani
TCGTCCCCGTGGGAGGGGGAGGGGGAGGGGGAGGGGAGGGGCGGCGCACGTCGCGTCGCGCACCGCTCGCCGCCGTCTCCCCCAGCCGTCACTCGTGGAGCCCGCACCGCCTTGGCGCGCACGACCCTTACATAAGCGTCCCCCGCGGCGGCGCTGGCGCACGCCCACCTGCTCCGACCCGCCACGAGTAGAGGAAGGTGCGCAGCGCCGCCGGCACTCACCTCCTCGCCTCAGCCGCAAGTCGTCGCCACCGTCTCTACGGCCGCTGCCTCCACTGACAGGGAACAGCTGCGGTCTCCGCGCAACCGAACTTGCTGCAGTCCCGGCCCCGCCTTACAGACTTCTTATTGGCTCAGGCAGCCCATCCCCTCCTGTTATTGGGCAGTGGCTCCCGTCACTCACCGCTCCCCCGCTCGGGACTCCTCCCTGTCCCCGCCTACCCGTCACGTTTAAGCCTTGGCGCCCCACGTCAGCCCCGCCCCTCGCGTCGCCGGCGGGTCCCTGGATTGGTGAGGAGTCTGGGAGAGCCCGCCCCTCCGCACCACCGCCTACTCCCTTGTCTTTAGAGCCCCACGTGGGCCGCACGGCCGGGGCCTCCGCCCGCAATAGGCGGAAGTAACTGGGCTCCGACGCGGTGTGATTGGCTGTCGGCGGGGGTGGGGAGGTACGATTCATTCACCCGAGTAGCACGTGTCTCCCAAAGCCGCAAGCATAACAGATCGCACGGGGACTCTGAGTTCTGGCCCGGACGCAGGTGCACTGAGCGGACGGGGAAGAGGGCGGAGAAAAAGGGTTTGCGAAGGGCAGGGGGAAGGAGATGGCAATTGTACCACACGAGTGTGCGTGATTTTGTCCCTTAGCTGTGGGAGTGGTGGTGATAGGCAGGAGTCCGTCTCTGTTTGACCTTGGACAAGAAACCTCATGCTCTGAGCCTCAGTTTCTTGGTCGGCAAATTGAGGCCCCAGGGAACCTAGAAGGCTTGATTAGACAGAAAGCTTCATAAGCTGGGCTATCTGCCAATTAGGAGATATGGGAGTGACCAAAACCAAGCAAAATCTCTGCTTTACAGTGAAAGAAAAGACATAATGTACAGGGTACGTCAGATGGTAATCAGGGCACGGAGGAAAAATAACCTGCTTCCAGACAGTGGTGAGGATCAAGGACTATGAAAACATATTGTTGACTAAAAATTGTTTATTGAGCTTGGAGAGCTATTACAGCTCCATTCTCTGTTGTGTCTGTCACATTCTCTCTGTTTTGTCTGTCCAACTTTCTTGTCCTTCCTTCCACCTATCTGGCTGAACTTCAACATAGGTCAGTACAACACAGTTATTTTAGTAGCAGAGCAAGGATTAAAATCCCAGTTCTCCAGATCCACATAGTCATTCGATTAACAATTCATTTGACTGCACCTACTATGAGCCTAGTGCTATGCCAGGACACAGTGGTGAAAAGACATACCCCGCGGTATCACATCGTAGAGCTCACATTCCATTAGACGTCCAGGTCCTAGGAGTCTTTCTGTGTCAGAACTTTACTAATGCCACAAAGAATTAAAGCTTTGTGACCTTGACCAGGGTCCCTCCCTCTCTGGATTGAATTTCCTCTTTTTTTTTTTAAGATTTTATTTATTTATTTGACAGAGAGAGAGAGATCACAAGTAGGCTGAGAGAGGAGGAAGCAGGCTCCCCGCCGAGCTGGGAGCCGGATGCGGGCCTCCATCCCAGGACCCTGAGACCATGACCTGAGCCGAAAGCAGAGGCTTTAACCCACTGAGCCACCCAGGTGCCCAGGATTTAATTTCCTCTTAAAAGTGATCCGACTTGGGGCGGATGGGTGGCTCAGTTGGTTAAATGTCTGCCATTGGCTCAGGTCATGATCTCAGGGTTCTGGGATCTAGCCCTGCATCAGGCTCCCTGCTGAGCAAGGAGTCTGCTTCTCCTTCTCCCTTTGCCTGCAGCTTTCCCTGCTTGTGCTCATGCGTGCGCGCTCTCTCTCCCCCTCTGTCAAATAAATAAATAAATAGTGGTCAGACTTGATGAACGCTGAGCCCATATTACACTATTGTCCTTATTACTCCTCTAGCATGCCTACCTTGCGATTTCAACATTTCCTGCCTGTACACAGCCTTGCTGTGTACATGATAAATGGGAGCCCCGCGGTGTCCCTCAGGAGTGGCAAGGCCCTGCTCTAGGGCTGGCCATGCTGTTGGCACTGTAATAGGTCAGCTCAGTCCTGGCTGGTCCCTGTGAACCTGTGGGTCTGGAGCAAAGAGTGGGTGGCTCCAATCAGGTTCAGGTGTTTCCCATGTCAACACCACCAGGCAGAGGTCTGAACAAAGAAACTAACTGAGAACTAGAAAAGGGACTGCTGTGAACAAAAAAAGTATGGATTTTGAACAGTTAGCTCAGGCATGTAAATTATCTAGTACAAGTTAGATTAGAAAACAAGACACCTCTCCATCGGGGCTCTGTCCTACCCCAGACTGAGCTCCCCAGGAGGACAAAGTTAGAAGGGGTATTCCATCCCAGATAGAGAAAACTACCCAGGCAAAGACCTGGGTGGAGAGCCTAATGTGTCTTAGAGAGAGCATCTCTCTGTGTGGGCTTCTGTACCACTAGTGATGGAATCTCCCTGGGACAGGGTGCTTGCTAATGGGAAACAGACTCCTGAGTGCCACTCCATGGTTCTCACGCATATTGATCAACAACTCAGAGGTCTTAGAACGACCAGCAGAATACTACTTGGATCCACTTCTGGGGAATGAGATCCCTGCATTGCATTGTTAGTTTAAGAAGCTCTCCAAATTGTTCTAATATGGGTCAGTGTTGAGACCCACTAAGAGACCAAGAGAAGGTACTCTCTTGGCTTCCTGATAATAAGATTCCCCCTGGGGCGCTTTAAAAACAAAACAGGTGGGGCACCTGGGCAGCTCAGTTGGTTAAGGGTCCGATTCTTGATTTCGCTCAGTGTGGTGCTTGTTCTTCTCCCTTTGCACCCCCCACCCCGCACATGCAAGCTCTCTCATAAATCAATCAATCAATCAATCTTTAAAAAAACAAAAATAAAACAGATCCTGGACCCCTGATCCCTAATTCGGTGAAGATTCGGTAAATCTGGTGGTCGGGCCCAAAAATCTTTTTATCTATTTATCTATCAAAAGCCCCAACTGATTCTTTTTTTTTAAGATTTTATTTATCCATTTGAGAGAGAGAGCACAAGGAGGGAAGGGCAGAGGGAGAGGGACAGACAGACACCCAGCTGAGCATGGAGCCCAACATGGGGCTTGATCCCAGGACCCTAAGATCAGGATCTGAGCCAAAGTCAGACGCTTAACCTACTGAGGCACCCAGGTGCCTCTCAAGCCCCAAATGATTTTGAGGCCACCAGAAGCTTAGGAAACTTCGCTGAGTTTCTAAGAGGCTACAGGGGAAGGTGATGCAGGAGAGATAGACTGAGCTGCCTGGGAGAACTAGTGTTGGGTTTACCTCTGGTGTGTAGGGCCCAGGCAGCACAGCTCTGTTGGGAGGGAGTGGTCCTGGGGTCCTGGGGCAGCCGCAAAACAGCTCCTGTTAAGCTAACATTATGTCTGCCTTATTGCTTCTTAGTATCAGTCACTTTCTGGAAAGTTCTTGGTTTGTGTTTGTGTTCTGTAGTCCCATCCCCTTCTCACATTTGAACGTTACCACTCCAAGAGTTGAGTCCGGCACACAGTAGGTGCTTAATAAATAGTCAGCAAATGAAGGAATGGGAGTCATCAGCCCACTCCTGAGGCCAAGTGGAGTCCACCAATAGAGAGGGGAGTTCCGAAGGCACCACATTTAGGGGGAAGGGGAGAGTTAAAGAGGGGGAGGGCACGGGCTGGCAGGAGGAGCAAATTTTGAGGAGGGAAGCGTCTACAGTGCCCCAGACCAGGAAGGAGGAAGAAGGAAGGGGTGGTGGGAGACAAGGAGATACAGTCACTCTTCAGCCATTTTGGCAACACCCAATATAAAAAGGAGCTACTTGCCCCACCCCCAAGCTGCTCCGAGACAAGAGGGGGAGATACGCCTCAAAGCGTATGATTTCAAAACAGTGTAGTGCTGTGCTAGAGATAATGGCTGGAGTGCTGTGGGAGTCCAACGAGGGGATTCCTTACCCCATGAGAGGGGTGTGGAGGGCTTCCTGGAGGGGGCAATGCCTATGCTAAGTAGGTAGGTAGGTAGATAGATAGATAGATAGATAGATAGATAGATAGATAGATAGATAGATAGATAGGCAGAGGTAAGTTGAGAGCTTATCAGGTAAATTTACTGGTAAAGGGCGCCTGGGTGGCTCAGTGGGTTAAAGCCTCTGCCTTGGGCTCAGGTGATGATCTCAGGGTCCTGGGATCGAGGCCCTCATCGGGCTCTCTGCTCCGCAGGGAGCCTGCTTCTTCCTCTCTCTGCCTGACTCTCTGCCTACTTGTAATCTCTCTCTCTGTGTGTGTCAAATAAATAAATAAAATCTTTAAAAAAAAATTTACTGGTAAAAATCCCATACAAGGCCTAACAAAGGCAGGGAGGCATGATAGGATGATGGCATGGAGGGGGTCGGTGGGGGCCGCCCACCAGCAAGTTCAGGAAGCACTGCCCGAGAGGGAGCTGTGGGGAAGACAGAGCAGGTAGGATAGGCAGAAGCACCCAGGTGGATCCCTCAGACGGTAACAGCCACCATGAAGCCACCTCTCTCTGTTGACAGTTCAGAAGGCTGGCTTTGTCCTGAGGACCTCACAAGGATGACGTAGGTGTCACAGATCCCCTGTCCTGGGAGACAAAAGAAAGTCACTTTTTACTGTATTTTTTTTTTAAGATTTTATTTATTTATTTGACAGAGACACAACGAGAGAGGGAACACAGGCAGGGGGAGTGGGAGAGGGAGAAGCAGGCCTCCCACGGATCAGGGAGCCTGATGTGGGGCTCTATCCCAGGAACCTGGGATCATGACCTGAGCCAAAGGCAGATGCTTAGTGACTGAGCCACCCAGGCACCCCAGAAAGTCACTTTTTAAAAAAAAAAATTAACCAAATTCTGGCACCTGGGACCTCCGATAGTTTGACAGCTGCTGGTGAGAACTCAGGGTTAAATCCTTCACGACGGAAAGAGGAGGCAAGAAGAATGGACAAAACCTGTCCTTTTTCACAGGCTGGAGTTGTGGCTTCTATTCTTCCAAGCAGCCCAGAACCCCCCGGGGTGTGTGATGAGGGGTGGAAGTGGTTCAAGATCTCTTCTCCTCCGCGTAGGTCCTCAAGGGTCCAGGCTGCCCCACCTACCCATAAACGCCATTGACCCATGCTGTACCTCGTGACAATGAGGAAAAGATGCTCGCCTGGTGGCATCCTGGGGCTAAGACCCTTTGTAGGGCAGCAGCAGAGTCATGCCGGCATGTGACTGAGCTGGCAAAGCATGGGCTGGATTGCCATCCCAGCTCACCAAGAGTGTTTGTGCAGTGTGGAAACTGAACAGCTCTATGAGGCTTCCCTGGATCCTTGCCATGGCCACCCAAAGACAGTTTTGGGGTTGGGGGAAACAAAATCCCAATGCCTCCCCCACTGCAGTCTCCAGGCTTAGTTAACCCCATAGACCTCCTACCCCCAGGGACCCACCCGGTCTTTTTGGCATCTTCCTCCTCTGGTTATTAGTTTCACTGGCCCTGTGGACCCCATGCCATCATGGGATCTCTACCAGATGGTCAGACCTTCCACCTGCGAAGGTGGGCCTCCTTCTAGCAAATCCCAGCCCCCCAGCACTTTGGGCCCAGACCACAGCTGCAGCTTACTGGCTAAGGCAGAGGAGGGTAAGATCCTTCCCTTCCCCCCACCCCCCCCACTCCAAGCCACACCTCCCCTGCTTCTCCTCCTGAAGCTCAGAGAAAGGAAATGACTTCCCTCTGGATCACATAGCTAGTCAGGGGCAGAGCCAGGGCTGGACCTCCAGTCCCCTGCTTCCCAGGCTGTGGTCTTTTGGCTCCAGTGGTTCCCTTGGGGGAAAAGAGAAGGAAAGAATGTGCAGAATTCAGAATTTCAAAGGAAGGGCTTTGATGTGAAATCCGAGTCCTAAAATCCCAGTCCTCAGAGGCAGAAGGGCCTTGAGCAATTATGTTTCTAAGATTTCTCACAAGATATAGATCACCTGGGGCATGATTGTATAGACAGTTTCTCAGGCCCCTATGCGGACCTGCCCAGGCAGGGGGCTTGTGATGGAGACCAGCAACTGGTGTTTTTTAACAAGGGAAGTTTGGGACACTCCAGTGGGACCCACCCATTTCACAGATGAGGAAAGAGACTCACACAGGAGAAGGGACTCACCATCAATAGTCATCAAATCCTGCATATTAGAAAAACTGCAAGAGCACCTATTTTGTGAGCTCCAGGACCCTATACCAAATGATCCCAATTGTTTTGTATGTAGCGTAGGAATAATCCTCCCCTGATTCTTTGGGACTCCATATAGGAAGCCCTACAACACCTGGCAGAGAATGGGCGCTCAGAACATTGGAGCTTTTATAATCAATAGCTCATTATAATTTACCATTCCCTCTGTTTGATTTCTCCAAGTGATAATGAGGCCAAAGTCTGGCATTGGACCTGATAGTCTGGCATTCCAGCCTCCTGTGGGGCAATGAAAACCACAACCATGAACACATTCGGTACCATTATTCTGAAGCAGAAGAACTAACTAGTTCCCCCAACAAGTACTGTATTGTAAGAGTTGCTCAGGCAAAGAGATGAATTATCAGTTGAAAAATACACAGACAATTTTAAATTAAAAAAATATATTTGCAAAGCCCCTCACCACACTTCTGGCGGGCACATTTTTAAGGAAAATTCTAGGGGCATTAACCATTTGGGTCATAGTTCTGTACGACAGCAATACATAATCAATAGTTTCCAATATTTAAGACAAAAAATTTACTACCCTGGGAACAGAGATGAAAAGCCTTTAAGGGATACCCAGTGGAGGCGGGGGAAGGCCTGCGTGTGTGATTGTGATGAAGGGTAATTGGAAGGCAGGCAGGCAGGCAGGCAGGGTCAAGGACCCCCGCCCCTGCTCTGCCCCTGCCCTCAAGATGAAACCACCCACCCTAAAAGGATTTTACACTGCCAGGGAAGGAGCTCTCCACCCTTTCCCATGTGATAGATAGGTGACAAAAATCTGATTGGATGGAAGGGGGGGGTGTTAATCAGATTAAAACAGCACCGCCAGCAAGCCGCAAGCCGTTGAAAACCCCTAGACTTAGAAACCCTGGTGGCAACCCCTTCGGGTCCTCTCCCTCCTCCGGAGCTTTTGTAATCTATCACTTTTGCAGTCACTCAATAAATCAGTCAATAAACTTTGCTTCGCCGCCCACCAGTCTCTCTGGTCTACCTCTTCATTCTTCGAAGTGGCGTGACCAAGAACTGCGGAGAGAAAATACCCTGCAACAATTGCTGTATTTAAACTGTGTTTACAGGGGGGTGGGGAGCGGAGGGGGGAGGTGCCTCCCTCACCCATGCAGATGGGACAGTGGGCTTCCAGGAAAGGTTACGCACAGCAGCGTCTGGAAAAGGCAAGCACTTCCCAGCAGACGAAGGCAGGGAGGCAGCAGGGAGGGAGGAATGGGAGCACACATCTCCATGGATTTGGGAAGCTGTAAGATGACACACTTGGCGGGAGGGTATTGGGCAGCTGTATGCTTGACACAAGAGTGAGTGTGATTCACCCCAGCATGTCCCAGAAGTCTGAATCAGCCAACTCTTCCCAGACCAAGCTTCAGTGAGAGCGAGGGGGGTGGGTCTGAGCCCACCGTGGGGGGCGAGGATGCTAATGGTTATAGAATGGCTTTGCTGCCTTTCATCCAGGACTAGGCTGGCTTGTGGGTTGGCCATCAGAGGTGTGGTCAGGGTTGGAGTAAAGAGGGCCCTTCTTCTCCATGCTCCTCTTCACCCTGGCCCTGCCTGAGCTCTGCTGACTGGGAGATGAGCCTGGAAGATGTGACGAGACCCTTCACCCAGGGAAGGTCTAGCAACCCCGAGGGGCGGGTAGAGAGCCAGAGTCCCAGCTCCGCCCCTTACCGGGCTTGCTTCCCACCAGGTGCTTCATCTCCGAGCCTCTGTTTCCCGATCTATAAAATGGGGATGACAATGCCCACCTCACAAGACTATCATGAGGCTGAAGAGCTGTCTTGCTCTTCCACATCCATGATTTCTTTCTTTCTTTCTTTCTTTCTTTCTTTCTTTCTTTCTTTCTTTTTTTTTAGATTTCATTTATTTATTTGTCAGAGAGAGAAAGCACAAGCAGGCAGAGTGGCAGGCAGAGGCAGAGGGAGAAGCAGGCTCCCTGCCGAGCAAGGAGCCCAATGTGGGACTCGATCCCAGAACCCTGGGATCATGACCTGAGTCAAAGACAGAAGCTTAACCCACTGAGCCACCCAGGCGTCCCACACATCCATGATTGCTACTGTAAAATATCCAGAAACGTGGAATTTACCATGTAGCCATTTTTATGTGTAATTCAGTAGCGTTACGTGTATTTGCAGTGTTGTTCAGCCAATCTCTGGAACGTTTTCTTCTTGCGGGTCTGAAGCTCTACAGCCATTGACAACCAGCCATTCCTCCCCAGCCCCTGGCAACCTCCGCATCACCTTCTGTCTCTGTGAGTTGGACTATTCTAGACTGGAGCTGTTCCATTTCCTCCTTTCTTTTTTAATTTAATAAAGTTTTCTTTTTCAGGATGTACCGTTGCTAGATCTAATCACGTGTCCCCACCAGCAGCGGGAGCATCTCCACCCTCGGTGTGACTGGTGTGAATGACTCGAGCTCTCGCTCTGAAACCAGTTTAATAAGTCCTTTTACTAAGGAGATCCTGAAGGGCTGCCCCGAGGCCGGGGTCCTCGAATCTTCTCTCAGACATAACAGCTGGGGCTCTAAGCTTAGAGTTGAGAACTTAAAGAGAGTTGTCATACGTCACTTTGGTTTTTTTTTTTTAATTTAATTGTATTTAATTTAAGATTTTATTTCTTTATTTGACAGAGAGATCACAAGTAGGCAGAGAGGAAGGCAGAAAGAGAGAGGGGGAAGCAGGCTCTCCACTGAGCAGAGAGCCCGATGTGGGGCTCGATCCCAGGACCCTGAAATCATGACCTGAGCTGAAGGCAGAGGCTTAACCCACTGAGCCACCCAGGCACCCCGTCATATGTCACTTTGTCGCACAAGACCAGGTCATTGAGCGTGTCCCGAACCATACGTTTGGACCATTTCTTTTTGGCCTTGTCCCCAGATCTGCTCACCAGGTCTTTGTCTTTCTTGGTTGACATTCCCGCAGGTAGAGAGAGGCAGTGGTGACGCTGACTCAGGGATGCTTGTCCCCTGTGGCCTGCCCTTTGGTTTATGATGGCCACCTCAGCAGTACCAACCTTTGCCCCCAAGTAAGTTCCCATCACATGGGTGGAGACTCCAAGCCATCGCAGAAGCCACTGGCTAGCCAAGGGGCTGTAGCAGTCCTGTCTGTGCTCCCAGCCTTGAGAACCATGGGGATGGGCCCACGCAGCCAGTCCTTGCGAGGACCACGGCCCACCTACGGCAAACTCCAGGAGCCCTGGGGGAAGTCTCGGGACAGCCGACTGCGCCGGGCGCTGAGCTTCACGCAGGGGAGTGAGAAGTCCAGGCCCTCCATCGGAGCCCCAGAAAGGCTGGACACACCCGGGCAGGAGTGGCTGCCAGGGGGCCCGGAGGACACAGAGCAGCTGATCCAAGCCCAGCAAGGAGACAGCCGGCGGTGGCGGAAGCAGTATCAGCAGGTTTGGCTGAAGGTTGATGGATGGAGGAGCACAGCAGGGGGACGGTGGGGACTCCACAGAGAGGGACCCAGGGCAGCCAAGCCCCAGAAGTAGAAACACAGGGGACTAAAGACCAAGAAGACAGCAGAGCTGTCCGGAGATGAGGCTGGAAGAGCGGTATCCAGGCCCCATATTTCAGAGGGCCCTAAAGGCATTTGGAATTTATCCCCTAGGCACTGGGGAGTTACGGGAGGTTTTAGAGCAGGCTGGTGTATGGTCAGAAATGTTTTGAAATGATTGATCCGGCAGTGTGTTAGGTGGATTTCGTTGGAAGCAAGGAGATCAGCCAATAAAACTTCCCCAGTGTTACATCTTGTGTTCCTCTGGCCCAGGAAAGGGGGCGTCCTGACCCCCTTGGTGGGAGCTGCTGGCTCCTGGCCCTGCCTCCTTATTCTGAAAGAGGTTTCCCCAGCCCCCACCCCCTTCCCCAGCAGTGCTCCTGTCTCCGGGGTCTGCCACCACCTCGTGGCAATAGGTGGAACAACACTGAAGCCCCCC
>LNAC01000014.1:5522233-5555202 GCA_002007465.1 Ailurus styani
GCCCACCCCCCACCCCCCCCCCCCCCCCCCCCCCCGCACAGCTGTGAGACCAGGGCCCTGATCTCCCCCTGTCTTCCAGCAGGTGAGGAGCAGGTGGAAGAGCTTTGTGTCCAGCTTCCCTGGTGTGACCCTGAGCCGGCCGGCCTCCCCACAGCCCCCTCGGGGCACCACCAGCTAAGGGTGTCGGAAGTGGTGTTGGCCCCTGCTGCACCCAGATGGGAAGGCCACGTCCGCTGACCTACCTCTTCACGGCCTCCGGATCCCTCTGCGTGGACTGCTAATGCCTTCCTTCCATAGTTCGCCGAGGCCTCTGCCACCAGCTCACCCAAGGGTCCTGTGATTGCCCCTCAGCCCTGGCCCTCCACTCCAAGGCTGGCTTGCAGCAAAGACCCCAAAAGGGCTGAGAAGAAGAGGGCTCAGCTCTGTTTCCTGGTGGATTCTGCCCTCTGGGGGGCATAGGGGCACCCTGGACAGTGACAGGTGTGAGGGCCTGAGAAACCTGCCTAGAAGTAGGAGTGTCGACACGCCTGGCCCCACACAAGCCTAGTCATGAACTTCCAGGACAGAGCTCAGTGAAGCCAGACCCATGGCTGAGAGGCTCTTGGGCATTGCCTGGCCCCCCACCCCCACCCCCGCCATGCCCCACCTGCCAGCACCTAGTGGTGGGTAAGACTTGGGTCTTCCTCCCTGACAGCGAGCCCCCTAGGGGCAAAGACTGAGTCAGGGAAGTTGTCAGTACTGGAACTGTGTGGCTGAAAGGCCCAGGCCTGTATGTGGTCACTCGTACCCTCACAGTGTCCCAATAAAGGAAGCAGGGGAGGCCTTCCCTCCCTGTGTGACAGAGGTGGAAACAGAGGCCCAGAGCGAGGAAGGAATTATTGTCTTTGGCACCCCTGGCCCCACCCCCACCCAGTTCCCAACCTTGGGACTGAACCCAGGAATAAAGATTGCTGAGCTGAAGTAAACTATTTGCCTAGTGATTAACTTGCCTGACGGGGGAAAGGCTTGGCTCAGAATTTGCAGGGGCACCAGGGCTGGGTCCCCCATGGGTCCCCAGGAGCCTGGGTCTTTTCTGCCACTTCTCTTGACCTCACTCCCCAGAGGAATTGCCACCCCTCCCCTCGTGCGGACCTCCAGCCAACTTCGGGGAAACTGCTTTGCCTTTGTGCTCACCCTCATGAGGCAGGGCTTACTCTGAGGCCCAGAAAGAGCAAGGGGCTCCTCCAAGGCCACACCGAAGGGAGGGTCTTACCCCAAAGAGCCTGAGCTCTTTGAGAGACACTGGCATTTCTTGTGGGGTCCCTTGGCTCAAGCAGACCCAAGGTCAAAGGTGAAGGGTGTCCTAGTGAGAGGTCTGTCCTGGAATGGTGGGAAGACCGGAGGGTCCAGCCAGACAGAAAGGGAGGTTCCCTGTTTTCACAAAGCCCAGAACCCTTGCAGGGCCACTGAGGAACAAGAGGGTTCCTGGGGATATCTTGTTCTAGACAGCCACTGGGATCAGGGACTGGGGTGATCAGAAGCTTCCAGCCCAACTAGTCACAGACTTTAGATGCCTGCTGCTCTGCCACCTTCCACAGTAGCCCCTTGGGCACCTCTGGGGAGCCCCAGGACTCCAGGAAACATAGTTTGAGTCCACAGCTCTGGTAAACCCTCTGGATGTCCAGAGGAGGAAACTGAGGCCCAGAATGGGGAGATGTCCTTGTCGCCCTCCACATCTCTGCCCTTGAGGCTCCTCCTGGCCTCTGGGTCCCCAAGGATTTTCTAGCCCATCTCCTTGCTGTTCTCCTATTTGTCATGCTCTGTGACCAGTTTGTCCAGTTATGAACTTCTGTCATCCATAAAACAGAATGTTCTATGGGGACCTGGCCTGCTCACCACTAGGACCCCAGTGCCTGGCTCAAAGCCCAGCCCATACTAGGTACTCAATTAATTGTTGAGTGAATGAGGCACTGGCCCAAGGTCTCCCAGTAAGTTGACGGCTGGGTGGGCTGATAGCTCATGAGTTTGGAGACTCCCACTCAGAAAGAACAGGTCGACCTTGGCCCCATCAGCCACCCTGTCATCAGGGAGCACATATCTGAGACCTTCGGCCGAGGCCTTCACCAAAATACACACACACTCTGATAGGTTGTTTCCAAAGATGGCCGCAACCCTCCATCCATCGTGCCTGCGTGTCCTCTTGAATTGTGTCTTTGCCACACCTCCTGTCCAGGGAAGAATTCTATTTTCCCTCCCATGGAATCTGGGTGGGTCCTGTGATCTACTCACACTACCTGAATGCAGTAGAAATAATGATCTTGGACTTCTGAGCTTGGGCCTTAAGAGGCCTCGCAACTTCTGTTCCTGGCTTCTTGCAGGCCAGCTGCCATGGGAAGGAGTCCACATGATCCTGGCCCGAAAGGGCCCCTAAATAGATACGTCCATATTCTAATCCCCAGAACCTGTGAATTTTGCCTACTATGGAAAAAAGATCTTTACAGATACAATTAAATTAAGGAATGGGGCACCTGGGTGGCTCAGTTGGTTAAACATCTGCCTTGGGCTCAGGTCATGATCCTGGGGTCCTGGGATCGGAGCCCTGCGTTGGGCTCCTTGCTCAGCGGGGAGCCTGCTTCTCCCTCTCCATCTGTCCCCAGTTCATGTTCTCTCTCTCTCTCTGTCTCAAATAAATAAATAAAATCTTTAAAAAATTAAGGCTCTTGGGATGAGCAGATCACCTTGGATTCTTGGGGTGCGAGGGGCCTAACTCCAACAAGAAACTTCCTTAGAGAGACATGCAAAGGAAAAGACGCAGAGGAGGAGGCCATGTGAAGGCGGGGGCAGAGTGGAGTGAAGTGACAACAAGCCCAGGAAGGCTAGGGTCGCCCACAGCCACCAGTGGCCACCAACAGAGTCAGGAAGGATGGTCCCTGAAGCCTCCGGGACCTCAGTCTCAGACTTCTGGCCTCCAGCCCCATGAGACAATACCTTCCTGTTGCTTTAAGCCACAGAATTTGGGGAATCGTTACAGGAGTCCCAAGAAACTAAGATAGTGTTTGTGTGATTCTGCCTGGCGGAAACTGGCCTGGTGTTCAAACCCCGATGTGCCAGCTAGGTGACATTTCCCAGACTTCCTTGCACTCTGATGTGGCTTTGTGGCCAAGCTCTGGCCAGTGAAGCATGAATAAACGTGCCACGCACGCCCCTCCAGAACCAGCCACTAAGCCCCCTTGCCCAGCCCTCGATGCTTCTCTCTTTGCTCAGAGGCCTGCTGGGTGCGGAGGACCCAAGGGCGCTCTAAAGTTAGAGGATGACAGTGGCACAGAAGCTGAGCCCCCGTCACACATCTCAACCATGTTAGGACCGCATAATAGGCCTTCATTGTGTGAAGCCTCTGATTTGGGGGCTGCTCATGACAGTTTATGCCAACTATTTCATGTCAGCTCTGTGTGGTTCCTTGGGACAGGAACCTTCCAGAAGGTGGGACAATTTTTCTCTTTGCTCACCGTGAACCGCTTACCTTGGATGGTGTGTGCTTCCTTGAAGGTGCTCAGGAAACAATTGTTGAAGTCCTGACTTCTCTGCCACCAAAGAGTAGGAGTTAGCCAGGCCGAGGGAGGGAGTAAGTGTTCCAGATGGAGGCAACGGCTTGGGAAGTCCAGAGAGAACACGGTGCATCTGGGAGGTGCAAACCATTTGAATGGTCTATGACAGGACAAGATGTCCTCGGCTCAGGCTCTGGACATACATGCCGCCAACAGTCCCCCCTCCCCGCCTCCCCAGCTGTGCCTTCCTGGGGCCTCGCCTATCTTGGTTGTGTCTGCATGTGAAGACTCCACTCTCCTGGGCAGGGCGGGCCACTGGGAAGGCCCCTGAGCCTCAGGCCAGACTCTGTGACTGCCCCTCACACACTCATGCCGCTGGGGGCCTCAGTTTCCTCATCTGTCAAGGAGAGAGGATAACCTTGCCTTGTCTGTTTTTGGGGGTGGGGAGAGGTGACAGGAAGCATGAGTACCACACGGAGCTCGGCCACACCGAGTAGGGGCTTGGGGTCAAACAAGGTGAGAGGGAGGGGGCGTAAGGCTACTTCCGGGCGGGCCAGCTCCTGAGCCAGCGAGCTAGCCGACCTCCGCGGACTTGGCCGACATCCCGGGTCTGAGTGGGAGGAGGCGACACCCTTGGAGGCCTCGCCGATGTGCGTGGCAGGGGTGACCTGTGTGGGGAGAGGACCCCGTCGGCACAGAAGCTCCAGGCTCTTGAAGAGCTCCATCCTCAGGCCTGTGCCCAAAGGTCACACAGAGCAGAGCGGGCTTCGTGCCGATGTGTTTCTGTTCCTGCTGCCCACAGGGGCAGAACCTCCCGGGGCTCTCCCATGCCATGGGGGCTCAGCG
The DNA here is from genome assembly GCA_002007465.1 of Ailurus styani. Classification (NCBI taxonomy): domain Eukaryota; kingdom Metazoa; phylum Chordata; class Mammalia; order Carnivora; family Ailuridae; genus Ailurus; species Ailurus styani. The sequence goes on from LNAC01000014.1 coordinate 5,526,604, forward strand.
CCAGGAGCTGGAGGGGCCTGGGACCCTTCAGCCCACTCCCTGCCCCTCTGTGCGTGTTTCCAGAACTGGAGAGCTCACTGTTTTATCAAGCCCTGCTCTGTTTTTTTTAAAGATTGATTGATTGATTGATTTGACAGACAGAGAGAGATCACAAGTAGGCAGAGAGGCAGGCAGAGAGAGAGGGGGAAGCAGGCTCCCTGCTGAGCAGAGAGAGCCCGGTGCAGGGTTCGATCCCAAAACCCTGAGATCATGACCTGAGCTGAAGGCAGAGGCTTAACCCACTGAGCCACCCAGGCACCCAAGCCCTGCTCTTTCCACAGAACCTCGGCCCTCAAGCTCACTGTCCTGCTTGAGAGGGAGACAGACAGGCAGACAGACCGATGACCAGCGCCCCTGTTTCGATGCAGGATGGGGTAGGAGCTCACAAGGCAGATCAAGCAGGAGGCCCCGATTCCTGAGCCAGGGGGACACTCTGGGCTTGGCTGGACCTCTTCCCCCGGCTTCCTGCAGCCTGCAGCTGAGCCGGATGGGAGGAGGCTGCCAGCAGTTGGGGGAAAATATCCTGCAGGGGAAATGGGGCCACTTGGTTGCCGTCATGGGGAAGGCAACAAGGCAGGCGGGAGCACCGTGTCCCCAAGCACCTCTCAGAGCAAGGACAGCGGATTCAGCTGGACGGGCGCTCGGAGCCCAGCGGATCCAGGCCGTTCATCTTACAGACGAGGACACTAAGGTCCCACAGCAAGCCAGAACACTCTGCCCACCCTGTGCACCCAAAGTCCCTTCCCTCGGGGATGGGGGGTGGGGACCTCAAACTCAAAGCGTCCAGGTAGTCAGCGGGGCCAGGCTGGGCCCGAGCCTGAGCACCAAACCTGGGGCCCCAGCCCCTACCATGCAACTAACTTAGGGAGTGATTTTGGGCCAATGACTACCCTCCTCTGTAAAATGGAAATCTTGATCTCTGCATCTCCCTGGGGTGCAGGGCACAGCAAGTGCCAAGCACACGAAAGCTCTGCAAATCCGGGCGTGCCGTGTCCTGAAAAGGGTCAGCATCGCCGCCCCCTCCTCCCTACCCTCGTCATCAGGCAGGAGAGCAAAGTATATAAAAGCTCTGTAGCCAAATCCCTGAGTTGGAGCCCTGGCTCTGCCACTTACTAGCTGGGTTCACCCAGCTAGTAAGTGGCAGAGCCAGGGCTCCAACTCAGACATCTGGTTAACCCCTCTCTCTGCCTTGGTCTCCTCATCTGTTCGATAAATACAAAACAGAACCCTCCTCACAGGGTTGTTGTATTCCCCAAGTTAACGCACGCAAAGCATTTAGATCATTTGGTCTTCAGTGTTGTTTGTTTGTTTATTTTTAATATTCTCAGGCCCTACTAAGAACCTCCTGAGTCAGAAACAGGTGGTGACCCATCTGTTTTTTTTTTTTTTAAGATTTTTATCTATTTATTTGACAGAGAGAGAGATCACAAGTAGGCAGAGAGGCAGGCAGAGAGAGAGGAGGAAGCAGGCCCAATGCTGAGCGGAGAGCCCGATGCAGGCCTCGATCCCAGGACCCTCAGATCATGACCTGAGCCGAAGAGAGAGGCTTAACCCACTGAGCCACCCAGGCGCCCCTTGGTCCTCGGTTCTCAGCAGCCAGTTCCAGAAGGTTCACCTGATGTGACCCCGGGTGGGTCCCTTCTCTGAGCCTCAGCGGCTACCTCTGGGAAATGGGAGTGCTAATAATAGCATCAGACTAAAGGCATCCTGGGGATGAGATGGGCCAAGGCACACACGCACCGAGCCCGGGGCCAGCGCACAGAAGTGCCCGTTCAATGAGCACCTGGCGCTCAGAGCCTAGCGTGTCCTCAGCTCACCTTGGCCTGGCTGGGCCTTGGCAGGGCCACGGGCATTAGGATCCAGGAAAGTGGGCCCAGCCACAGACCAGACAGCTGCCCTGCGGCCTCCCAGGATGCGGTCTCTCCTCTAGTGCCAAGGCAGGAACGGACGTGGGAGGAAGGCCTCTCCTCACCCTGCCCTGTGGTTGTCACTGAACCTCCTTGCCCCACCCCCGTGAGGACCGGTCTCCCTTCTTGGAGCTCCAGACACAAGCTGTCGGTTCAGCCCATACTCAGAGCCCTGCTCTGGTGAAGACTTCGGGCGGGATGACGGGCACAGCCCCTGGAATCCACCACAGTCACAGCCACGGACATCCCCGGATTCCAGGAGCTGGCTCAGGGAGCAGGTGTGCCCCGAGATGGGCTCTTGGAGAGTGGGCCGCAGAGAAGGCTTCCTGAGCATCGGACAGCAGATCAAGTCCCCACAGTGGAAGGGCTGGGAAGGGCGTGCTGGGAGAGAGAAGGGCACGGGGATGTGACTCAGCTGGAGCATTGGAGATCCAGACACACCTCCGTTTTCCTGAGGGACAAGTGGGAGTGGGGGAGGCGAGAACAGATCCACGAGGGACAAGGAAAAAGGACGGGGGACACCACTTGGCCTGGGGAGCCGTCGCAGGGTTTTCAGTAGCCGAGGAAAAGGGATAGCTTAAAGATTCCCTGTGATCACTCCAGCCCAGAGGATGGTGGGGCCCCTCTGGGCGCAGAGCAGGTGGACTGTTTCCATTTTACAGTGAGAGTTTTGAGGCGCCGGGTTGGGAGGCGGGCTCAGACGGGTCACACCCAGTGAGATGAGCCAGGCCGAGCGCTCTGTACTCCACACCCAGCCCCCCCCCCAACGTGCCTTGGCACAGCTCCACCAGGAGCACGAGAGGGCGGGCTTCAATCCCGACAGCTGGGGGGGGGGGGGGGGTTGGGGGTCTGGGCCCCTGCGTCTGCTCTTGGCGCTGGACACCCTCTCGATCGTTCCACATCCTCCTACTTCTGTCTTCAGCTCTACCCTGGAACCAAGCAACTGACCTCTCCACCTTTGCTCGCAGTGGCTGCCTCTTGGACGCACAGACACCAGGCACCGTGACGAGTCAATGTGCTTATGTTCAATGTCCATAGACCAGGGATGTCTGGAAGGCTAGAATCCAAAGCTGTTCCAGTGTCTGCCGCTTTACCTTCCCACAGTAGAAGGGTCCTGGGGATTGGTATAAATGTTCCATGGGGAGGGGAAGTGAGCTGGAGCCTGCCCCGTGGGCTCCCTGCAGCCAGTGGGTCCCTGAGAGAGGACAGTCTTCCTGGGCAGACTTCTGAGTCACTCCACACGGAGACTCCATTTCTGGAATGGGGGCTGTGGCAGCTTGTTCCCAACCAAGAATCCTGGATATTCAGCGACATGGAGTAGGGGGTTTGGCTGGTTGGCTGAAGGGCCTCAGTTATCCATTTGCTCACTAGTTGTGTGACCTCTGGGAAGTCCTTCATCTTTTCTGGGTTGTATCTTTTTTTTTACTTGGAAAACGAAAGGATTGGATGGTTTTCCAGGTACAGCTCTTTCTGTTTCAATTAACAAGAACCTCAACCTAGGTTTAGACACAGACTAGCTTCAGGTACAGCTTGATCGGGGGCTCAAAGCCATCCCCAGGGCCTGTGTTATCACCCTCTCCCCCTCTCCATCTCTCTCTCAGATTCATTCTCTCTTCGTGGCCTCCTCATGGATCCACAGCATCTCCCAGCCCCTGTGTCCAGGAGCACACAGGGAAAGAACGCATATCTCTGTCCATAGGCTTATCCCCCAACCAGTCACTGCTGACAGGGAATGCAAAGCTCTAACTGGTCAGGTCTGAATTGTCTTCCCTGAAATCACATGGATGTGGGGCAAGATGGATTGTCCAACTAAAATATAAAGCTCTTCTCGGAAATAGTCAATTGCCCAAGGTCACACAGCAGCTCCCCTCCCCCGCCATGTCACACAGCCCCCCTTTAACATGTCCCAAACCGTCTTCCCAGTCATCTGGTCCACCCTGCCAACTCCAAGCTTTCCACAGGCAGGACCAGAAAACTCAGTGGTCAGCACATCAGTTAGGGTCCTCCAGAGAAACAGAACCGGTGTGAGACATGTATACATATGGATTTATTATAAAAATTGGTTCACTGTAGGGGCAGAGTTGATAGTGTAAGTCTCAATCCAAGATGGGATCTAAGTACAAAGCCTGGAGGAGATGATGTCCCAGCTCAGAGACAGCTGGGCAGAGAGAGTGAATTCTGCCTCACTCCACATTTTGTTCTCTTCATGCCTTCAGCTGATTGAATGAGGCTTGCCCTCAATGGGGAGAGCAATCTGCTTTACTCAGTCTACCAGTTCAAATGTTAATCTCATCCAGAAACATCCTCACGGACACACCCTGAATGATGCTTAATCAAATGGTTGGGCCTCCCAGGGCCCAAATTACACATGAAGTTAACCATTGTAGCTAATCCCCTACTCTCTATAGCCACTTCCACCAGCTAATCTTGTTGGCCTCATCTTCACAATTCATCCAAACTCTGAGAACTTTTAGTATCCTTTTAGTACCACAGCCCTGGGCTAAGCCACCATCCCCTCTCATTAGGACCATGTTCATGGTTTCCTATTTGGTGGCCCCATTCCAACTTGGCCCCCTGCTATCTACTTTCCACATTTGTCCAGGGTTAAGCCTCGAAAGCTAAAGTCAGATCCGGGCACTTTTCTCAAAATTCAGAAATGGCTTCCTGCTCATACATAGCAAATCTCACAGCATACACCACCCAGCACCATCTGGCTACCTTTCCAACCTCATCAGGAGGACTTCCTCCCCTCCACAACCTTGCCCTTCAGCTGCAATCACAATGACTCCCTTGATGTTCCTTAAGCATATTGACACACTATCCCACCTCAGGGCCTTTGCACTTACTATTTGCTCCACCTGCAATGTTTTCCTGCAATACCTGCCTCATTTCTCTGCAATCACTGCTCATTAATTGCCTCATCACAGAGGAATTCCCTGACTTTTCTGCCCAGAACAGTTCTCCCCATCCCACCCTTCCTCTCTGCAGCTTACCCACTTATTCCGGCCAACATATATTCTTCTTATTCTCTCTGCCACCAGAATATCAACTTTATGAGTCAGGATCTTGATACGCTTTGGGACCTGCTGTATCCCCAATACCTTATCCGTAGTAGCTGCTCAATGGATTTGACACCAAAAGCAAAAATAAACAAGTGGGACTATGTCAACTGAAAAGCTTCTGCACAGCAAAGAAACCATTAATAAAATGAAAATGGAATGGGAGAAAATATATGAAACCCCTTATCAGAGGTTAATATCCAAAATGCATACAGATGGGGCGCCTGGGTGGCACAGAAGTTTAAACCTCTGCTTTCAGCTCAGGTCATGCTCTCAGGGTCCTGGGATTGAGCCCCACATTGGGCTCTCTGCTCGGCAGGGAGCCTGCTTCCCCTTCTCCCTCTACCTGCCTCTCTACCTACTTGTGATCTCTCTTTCTCTCCCTCAAATAAATAAATAAAATCTTAAAAAATGCATACAGAACTCACGCACTCAATAGCAAAATACAATGTGATTAAAAATTGGGCAAAGGATCTGAATCAGCATTTTCCCAAAGGAGACACACAGATGGCCACCAGGTACAAGTAAAACTTCTGGACGTCACCCGTCTTCAGGGAAATGCAAGTCAAAACCACAATGAGATGTCACACACCTGTTAGAACGGCCATTAGCAAAAAGACAAGAAATAACAAGTGTTGGCAAGGACGGGAGAAAAGGGAGCCCACCACTCTACCCAGCCTCAGAGTTGTTAGTGGGGGGTCTTCTCTGGGCCCCACTTCTCTGGGTGGGTGGTAGATAATCTTTTGCTATTCATAATAAGCCTGCTTTCAAGCACACCCCAAGTTTGTGCTAACAAGGAGACATTTGGAAGGTGGTACCCGAGGAACCAGCCCTGCGACTGGAGGGGCTGGAATTTTCATTCCCACCTCTGGACCTTTGGGGAGGGGAGAGGGACTGGAGATTGAGTTCAATCACCAGTGGCCAATGATTTAATCAATCATCTTATGTAATGGAACCTCCATAAACATTCTAAACAATGGGATTCAGGGAACTTCCTGGTTGGTGAACACAGCAAGGCAGTGGGAGGGGTGGTTCTCTGGGAGAGCCTGGAAGTTCCACATCCTTTGCATATCCTTTGCCCATGCTTCTCTTCCATTTGACTGTTCATCTGTATCCTTTTTTTTTTTTTAAGATTTTATTTATTTATTTGACAGAGAGAGGTCACAAGTAGGCAGAGAAGCAAGCAGAGGGAGAAGGGGAAGCAGGCTCCCTGCTGAGCAGAGAGCCCAATGTGGGGCTTGATCCCAGGACCCTTAAATCATGACCTGAGCTGAAGGCAGAGGCTCAACCCACTAAGCCACCCAGGTGCCCCCTTTATTGTATCTTCTATAATAAACCAGGAAACAGTGATTCCCTGAGTTCTATGAGCCTTTCTAGCAAACTACTGAACTTGATGTGGAGGTCTTAGAACCCTTGATGTGTAGCCAGTCGGTCAGAAATAGGTGTGACTTATCCTTACACCTGTGACTTATCAGTGGCTTCTAAAGTGGGGACAATCTTGTGCGACCAAGCCCCTTGCCTCTGGGGTCTGTGCTAAATCCAAGTGGTTAGTGTGAGAACCAAATTGTAGGGCACCTATTTGGCATCTAAAGAGTTGAAGAATTATTTTATTTTTTTAAAGATTTATTTATTTGAGGGGGCGGAGGCAGAGGGAGAGGCAGACTCCCCACTGAGCAGGGAGCCCAATGTAGAGCTCAATCCCAGGACCCTGGGACCATGACCTGAGCTGAAGGCAGATGCTTAACCAACTGAGCCACCCAGGGACCCCAAATTGTTTTTTTTTTTAAGGTTTTATTTATTTATTTGTCAGGGAGAGAGAGAACACACAAGCAGGCAGAGTGGCAAGCAGAGAAAGAGGGAGAAGTAGGCTCCCTGCTGAGCAAGGAGCCTGATGCAGAACTTGATCCCAGGACCCTGGGATTACGACCCGAGCCGAAGGCAGCTGCTTAACCAACTGAGCCACCCAGGCGTCCCCCAAATTGTTTAATGTACGGGAATGCCCACACGTTTGGTGTCAGAAGTATTGTGAATGTAGAGAGAAACTGTTTCTCTTAGATGGTTATGAAAGAGAGCTCTCAGGAGACACAAGCAAAAGCATTTAGGGGTGAAGAGCATAACACTTACAGCCTGTTCTCAAATAATGTGTATATAGGAATATATACGCATAAAGGACAAAATCGGTGTGACAAAGATTGGTAAATCAAGGTGAAGATATACCAACCATCCTTGCAACTTTCCCTAGCTTTGAACTTTTTCCAAAATAAGAATTTTTACAAATAAAGCAATATGACACCATCGCAAAAGGGGAGGCAATTGGACAGTATACGTCTTCTGATTTAAGAAACAGTACCACCTATGAAACAATCTTGCCAAAAAAAAGAAGAGTCGAGCCTGTATCTTCTGAAACTTCTAGATCCAACTCCCAATCTACAAGATCCCCCAAGGATAGAGAAACAGGTTACATTACACCACAGGGCTGCAATCAGCGAAATCCAGGCTAGGATGATCCCTACAGGACAGACTGCCAAGCTTTTTTTCTCTTCTTTCTTTCTTTCTTTTTTTTTTTTAAGATTTTATTTGTTTATTTGACAGACAGAGAGAGCACAAGCAGGGGGAGTGGCAGGCAGAGGGAGAAGGAGAAGCAGGCTCCCCACTGAGCAAGGAGACCGGTGTGAGGGCTCCGATCCCGGAATTCCGGGATCATGAACTGAGCCAAAGGCAGATGCCTAACCTACTGAGCCACCCAGGCAACCCCATTAAAGGAAATTCTTTAGGAAGTATCTGGCACTTTGAGTGTTGACCAGACATTTGATGGTACTATAGAATTATTCCTTTGGCAGGGCGGGTGTTGGAAATTATACTATTATATTAATGAGAAACTCCTCATCCTTTAGATGACTCTTGCCTTTTGTGCGTGAAATGATGGACACTCTGGGGTTTGCTTTAAAGGTGTGGGACAGGGCGTCTGGGTGGCTCAATGGGTTAAAGCCGCTGCCTTTGGCTCAGGTCATGATTCCAGGGTCCTGGGATCGAGGCCCACATCGGGCTCTCTGCTCAGCAGGGAGCCTGCTTCCTCCTCTCTCTCTGCCTGCCTCTCTGCCTGCTTGTAATCTCTCTCTCTCTGTCAAATGAATAAATAAAATCTTTAAAAAAAAAATAAAGGTGCGGGACATGGATGGGAATGCAGACGAAGCAAATCAGCTCGGACCTGAAGCAATGGGGTGGAGACTGCCTGATTTTTTGTTCAAAATTCTCCACAATCAAGAACTTTGGCAAAGCAACCCTCTCTGTTAGTGGCGAAGGGGAGCCGCTAACATACCTGCACAACTCTGCAGCCCAATTTCCTCCTCTGGGGGTGCGGGGTGTGGGGGACAGCGATGGAAGGGGACCCACAAAGCGCTCTGATGACAAAAACCCCGCTGTCCAGGAGGCCTGGGAAGACTTTGTTCCCGATCATTCTGGGCAGTGTGAAGCATGGACGAGGCACGTGAACCGGAAGTGGCTTCAAGCCACCACCGCTGATGATTGTGGTGAAGACGCCCCACGGGGCAGGTTTCCACCCAGCAGAGGACGAGTGCTGTTCTGAGGAGGACTCAAGAACCAGAACCTGACCCCGGGGAGAGGCAGAAGCCAGGCGGGATGTTTGGAGTTCCAGCCAGGCCCGGCTGAGGAGGGAAGGAACACTTAGCTCGGTATATTTGGAAATCTGTGGGCGGTGTTTATTTGCTGAGAAGTCTGGGTCCCTTCCCCTGGGGGTGCTCGAAGCCGCAGAGGCCAAAGGACACGCACTGGAGGTGGCTCGGGAGTGGGCGGCTGGGGGTGGGGCTGAGGGCAGGGCAGGCTCGTGCCTGAGGATTAGCTGCTGACTCATGGGGGTCAGAGGTGGCCCTGCCGTGGGGGGGCCTGCACGAAGCCACCAACCTGCTGGGTGGACTCAGATAAGCGCCCTCTCTTTGGACCTTGGTTTCTACATTTAAGCAGTTTTGCCCAGGGGCCCCTGGCTGGCTCAGTCAGAAAAGCTTACAACTCTTGATCTCAGGTTCATGGGCTCGAGCCCCACGTTGGCTGTAGAGATTACTAAAAATAAATAAACTTAAAAAAATAATAAAACATTGGGCGCCTGGGTGGCTCAGTGGGTTAAAGCCTCTGCTTTCGGCTCAGGTCATGATCTCAGGGTCCTGGGATCGAGGCCCACATCGGGCTCTCTGCTCAGTGGGGAGCCTGCTTCCCCCTCTCTCTCTGCCTGCCTCTCTGCCTCCTTGTGATCTCTCTCCCTCTGTGAAATAAATAAATAAAATCTTAGGAAAAAAAAAATAGTAAAACAGTTATGTCCAGGGTGCCTGGGTGGCTCAGTGGGTTAAGATTCTGCCTTTGGCTCAGGTCATGATCTCAGGGTCCTAGGATTGAGCCCCACATCGGGCTCTCTGCTCGGCAGGGAGCCTGCTTCCTCCTCTCTCCTCTCTCTCTGCCTGCCTCTCTGCCTACTTGTGATCTCTCTCTCTGTCAAATAAATAAAATCTTAAAACAACAAAAAAGCAGTTATTTCCAGTGTCAGACAGACCCAGCTACAAATACTGATTTTGCTGCTTGCTGGCTCTGGTGTGGCTAAGGGTGGGCAGACTCCACTTTCTCTCTGCAAAATGGAGACAGTAAAGGGACCAACATCCCGTTGTCCTCAGGGGTCAGTGAGGCAAGTGAGGAAGTTCTTCACACGGGGTTGGATGCTCCCAAGGCACTCATGACATCAGACCAGACCTACTGGTGTCACTGATGCCGTCCCTCGATGAAGGTCCTTCCATCGCTGAAGAGACCAAACAGGTAAATCTTCCATATGAAAAGACACCATAAAAAAAAAAAAAAAAGAAAGGAAGGAAGGAAAAAAAAAAAGGACACTGTAAACACAGTTAACACACAGAAAACAGGAATAAAGGAGTAATTTAACAGTGAAAAACCTGCCAAATACTATCTCAGTGAGGTCAACATCAATGATGATAAGCAATATGACAAACATGGCACTTTATCTCTGTGGTCTTCCCCCCAAAGCCCATGAATCCTACCTAATCAGGAGGAAACGAACAAGTCCTAATTGAGAGACATTCTACAAAATGCTAACCAGTTGCCCTTAAAACTGCCAAGGTCATTAAACACACACACACACACACACACACACACACACACACACACAGACGCACGCACGCACACGAGGGAAGTCTTAGAAACTGTCACAGTCAAGAGGAACCTGAACTAAAGGGCCCCTGGATGGCTCAGTCAGTTAAGTGTCTGCCTCCTGATTTCAGCTCAGGTCATGAACTCAGAGTTGAGGGATCGAGCCTGCAGTGGTCTCTGCGTTCAGTGTGGAACTGCTTGAGGTTCTCTCTCTCCCTTTCCCTCTGCTCCTCCCCCTGCTCTCTCTCCCTCTCTATTTCTCTCTCTCTAAAATAAACAAGTAAATTTTTTAAAAAGATTTTATTTATTTATTTGTCAGACAGAGAGAGCACAAGCAGGCAGAGCGGCAGGCAGAGGCAGAGGGAGAAGCAGGCTCCCTGCCGAGCAAGGAGCCTGTTGCAGGACTCAATCCCAGGACCCTAGGATCATGACCTGAGCCGAAGGCAGCTGATTAACCAAGTGACCCACCCAGACGCCCCGAAAACAAGGAAATCTTTAAAAAAAGAAAAAAAGAGGAGCATAAGAAAGCAAGGGCACTAAAGGTAATGTGGCATTCTGGATGGATTCTGGGACAAAAGGCTTAAAAGGAGGAAATCTAAAAAGGGTTGGACTTTAGTTAATAATTAGCTGTTAATTAATTGGCTAATTAATTGTGACAACTGTACCACAGTAATTCACACGAAGGTGTTAGTAGAGAAACCTGGGTGTGGAGTACACGGGAACTCTCTGTCCCACCTTCACAGATTCTCTGTAAGCCTGAAACTCTTCTGTGTTGAAGAGTATCAAAAGAGAGAGGCGCCTGAGTGGCTAAGCGTCTGTCTTCAGCTCAGGTCATGAGCCCACAGTCCTGGGATCAAGTCCGGCACTGGGCTCTCTGCTCGGCAGGTGGGGGGGCGGAGCCTGCTTCTCCGGCTCCCGGCTCCCTCCGCCCCTCCCCCTGCTTGTACTCTCGCTCTTTCTCCCCCTCTGTCAAATAAATAAATAAAATCTTAAAAAAAAAAAAAGAGTATCAAAAGAGAAAAAAGACAAGAGACAGCGTGGGAAAAAATATGTAAACATCTAAGACAAGGAGGAGATCCGCGGCCAGAATACGTGGGAGCTCCCGGGCACGGGCAAAGGAAGGAAACTGGAAAATTCACAGAAGAGGAGAGAAACAGGTCAGTACTCAGGTGAAGACACCCTACGACACAGTAACCAGGGGGATACAGATTAAAACAACAATGAACCACCATCTTCTCACCTGATGAGAAACCCATGGTGTCCAGTACTGATGAGGGCACAGGGACAGAGTCAGTGTCTGCAGGTGTGTAATCCCTGGTGTAACCTCGGGAGGAGGCAATTTGGCTGTAAATTTTATTTATTCATTTTTTAAATCTTTTTTTAAAAATTTATTTATTTATTTGAGAGAGAGCGAGAGAGAGCATGAGAGGGGAGAAAGTCAGAGGAAGAAGCAGACTCCCGATGGAGCTGGGAGCCTGATGTGGGACTCGATCCCAGGCCTCTGGGATCATGACCTGAGCTGAAGGTAGTCACTGAACCAACTGAGCCACCCTGGCTGTAAATTTTAAAAATAAATACACTGTGCCTGGTGTGTTTGTTGCAGCACTAATAGTTATAAGCAAAACTAGAAACAGCCTTGGCCCATTGATAGGAGACTCTAATGCTCCCATAAAATAAAATACTCTGCAAGAGAGCCAAAGCATGAGGTCAGCCTTCAGCACAAATAGTGCAATGGTCTTGGTTAACCCTATACCATGCATCCTGTGCTAGCCTCTCCCTCAGTGTAATTTTCACAACTCTGTGAGTTCATCGCTATTGTTATTCCCATTTTGCAGATGAGAAAATTGAGTCACAGAGCTTAAGTAACTTTCCCAAGGTTGCACACATAGTAAATAGCAGAGTGGGGATCTGAACCCAGGCAAGTTGGCTTGAAACAGCAAAAATAACAGCCAAAAACAAAAAAATGTGTACACACAAATGGGGTGTTTATGCAAATGCATAAACAAGCAGCTAATAAATGTGCTCTCCTTTACAGGGTGTCCCACAGGACCAGCCAAGAGGGTCTGGGCTCCACATAGGATAGAAGTCAAATGTGAGGTGAGAGGAAGTGAGAGCAGAGTTTATTGAAGACATAAAGAGAATGCAGAGACAGAGCATCTGGGAGACTCCAAAAGGAAGTAAGCGTGAGTCTCCTCTTGGCTTGGGGCCTCGGGTTTTTATTGAGGATTGTGGCTTGATGCACGCGTCTTCTCAGGCATCTACGAGAAAAGACGCTATATACCCGTCCCTTGTAAGTCACTTAGGTCCTGGAGTTAGGGGTCTCGATGAGTCAGTGGTCTTGGAAAACATTCATGACAACCCTGCCCAGTCACTCCTTAGATGTCATCTGTTGTGCTGAAAGACTCCAAAGAAATCATCAAACCTGTTGACCTCTGTGAGGAGGACACACATTATCTGTTCTACAATGAATGCAGGAAGTGGGAAGTTAGGGCGAGCAAGAACAGAAGCAGGAAAAGGAGCAAAAAACACAATTTTTCATGGGACCTGTTTCGTTTCCTTGTCTCAACTGCACTAGGTTTCAAAGTGAAGCGAATTTTCTGCCTTGAGCTAAGGTCAAAAATAGAAGCCAAACTTTCTCCAAGACTATGAGATCTAAGTGTAAATGGAAAGTGCCCAATGCTAAATTGGCAGTATTAGGATTTTGCTGCCATTGAGCAGAACTGTGGGCAATGGGAGCTGAGCTCAGTTATTACAGAGTTAGAGATTCTGGTTTTTCATACCGAATTTCGTGTTTCAAATCCTAAATGACAGCCATTTGTTTGATGTTTGGTACATTGATAGAGCTTCTGTAATTTAAGAAAAAAAGTCTAATGAATGTAGTTCTTAAAGACTATCATGACTGCATGAATGAAAAGCAAAAAAGGACCAAAGGCCATGACGTTATCTGGGGTCTTGGGCAGCTCTAGTTTTGTTGTTGTTGTCGTTTTAAAATTTACTTTGAGTGAGAGAGAGACAGCAGGAGGAGGGCGGGCAGGGCAGAGGGAGAGGAGGAAAGATAATCTCAAGCCGACTCCCCAGTGAACTTGGAGCCGACGTGGCATTCCCTCCCATGACCCTGAGATCATGACCTGAACCAAAATCATGAGTCAGACACTTAACCAACTGAGCCACCCAGGCGCCTCAAAGGCAGCTCTAATTTTTTTAAAGCCAAATAATTAAGAACCCAAGAGATTCTTCTCCCATTTGGCCTAGAAGTGGCCGGCTCCCTTTCCGTCCCTGCAGATGGTCCTCACTGCACAACTGGATACAATCAGAAGGGGATCAAAGGTGACAAGGCTGAGCCCCACCTTCAAAGAGCACTTTATCATTTCTTGTGCCCACTCTGTGCCAACCTCATCCATCAGGGTGAAGATGGTGGTAAGAGTCACTATCATGGTAAAGAGACCAGTGGGCCCAATAGGCACAAAATTGGCCACTGTGTGGGGTGTCCCAATTGGGTGGGGACCAGCAGTGCAGGTGAGGGGAGAATTCACCCAAGGCAGAACTCAAGAGACAGAAATTTACTGAATACGATGCAAGGGAACAACAGGCAGGACAGCAAAGGGGGACTGCCCCCAGGTGGTGGGGACCGGCCACACTTATAGGGTGCAGTGAGGGAGCATGGGGATGTATGGAATTTTCCCTTTAATGGTAACTGTGCCTTGTTGTCCGTAGCCCATTGGATGGTTAGGGCCTATGGCTTAATGCACCTGTTTGCATTCAGCTCCGTGGTCACTGTGGGCCTTTGCCTTGTTCAAGTTTCCATTGCTCAAGCCTGTTGCTTAAAAGCGGCCTCTACAAAGGGTTTGGTGGGAGCTCTAATGGGGTAAGATAAGACACACAGGAGGGAACTTGGAGGCCAGTCGTGGGGGCAGCGAGAGGTGGGCAGAAACAGCAAGGATGGGTCACAACAAGCCCTGAAGATTGAGTACAAGTTTGGCCGGTATGGAAAACACCAGCCAGGCAGCCCCAAAGTCCCTGAAGGGCGTGGGTGCTCTTTACCCTGGAGGGCTGTGTCAGACAAAGGCGTAGACTGGATTGAACAGGGTGCTTCCCAGGGTGAAGCAGCCAAGGCAAGGTGAACCATGACCAAGAGCGAAAACCAGAGGTCAACTCCAAGGGACAGTGCCACCGGTAGATCTAAAGAGGCAGGCATGAGTCTGTGCAGGAGATGCGAGCCCAGGGGCCAAGAACCTAGAAGGTTGGTATAATGGACTGGATCATGTCCTCTCCAAATACCTATGCTGAAGCCATTACCCCCAGGGTGACAGTATTTGGAGGCAGGGCCTTTGGGGAAGTAATTCAGGTTAAATAAGGTTGTAAGGGTGGGGCCCTAATCAGATTGGGCTGGTTTCCTTATAAGAGGAAAAGACAATAGAGAGCACTTTCTCTCTCCATGGGGCGCTTTAAGGTAAGAGGCCATGTGAGGACAAAGTGGAAAGTGGCCCTCTACAAGCCAGGAAGAGCGGTCTCACCAGAAACAGACTTTGCCCGCACCTTGATTTTAGACGTCTGACCTCGGTAACTATGAGAAAATCAATGACTGTTGTGTGAGCTGCCCAGTCTACAGTATTTTGTAACGGCAGCCCAGGCAGACCAAGATGGTCAGGTTGGCAAGAAGATCTCAAGGCGAGGCATGGAGAGGAGGACTGGCTACACAATCTTTATGGCTTGCTGCAAAATGTAAGTGCAGACTCGTATTTCAAAAATTGTGAATTGTAAGACGGCCACAGCAGAGCATGAAACCACGCACGGGCTGTACACCCAGGAAGACAGGCCAGAGGACGGGTTAGGGTGGAGGCCTTGATCCAACACACGCACGGGTGAGGGGTCTGTCCCAACCCCATGCGGGGGTCCTCCCGGGCGGAAAGACCGGCACACACGACCGATTCAGAAAGCAAGCGGAAGAAGGCGACTTTAAACTGCGTTGCGCAGGACAGGCAGTCAACACACGCAGAGATTAATTCTGCAGGAGGTGTGAGGGTGAGAAACCAGCACACAAGCGGCCCGGACACCTTTTGGGTGACGTAACATCCCTTACTCCTCCCCTCCCCCCTCCAAGAGCAGGCCGGCGCAGCCCGGTTTGGATCACGTGACAGCGCGCCTGGCCACACTGGATTGGAGCAGGGCCGATCACCTGATCCACGCCAGCCAATCAGAGCTCTCTCCAGAGAAGGTGGGCCAGGTGGGGATTCTAGATGCTGTTAACCTGGGAGCTCGGCGTGGTCTTTCTCTGGGGTCCGGGGGCTGCGGAGTAGGAAGAAGGGGGCGGGGCCACAGAGGGAAGCCATTAGAGTTCATGACGGTCCCCCGTCCCTGATGCTTGTCCTCATGGACATCTGGCTGCATTGGCGGGGCGCCTTGCGACGCAGCATGTGTTTGACACCCCCCTCTTCTGCTTCAGCGAGCTTGAGTGGGATTCTGTTACTTGCTGGGGTGGGACAAGGCTTCCCAGAGGAGGGGGAGTGAGCTGGGTTTCCAGGGATGAGCAGGAAATAGGAAGTGGATGACACGGTGTGAGAGTGGGGTTCCTGGTGGGTGCTCTGTGGAGAGCTTCCTTCACACTCCCTCAGGTTTGCTATTTTTACCCAGAGCGCTCTCAGTTCCCAAGTGAGAGGCAATGATAAGAGGGAGTGGGAGAAGGAAGAATAGATTTATTAAAAGACTGGAGATGAATCAAAGGGTTTCTCTTCATTTCTGAGGGGGAACATTTCCTTTCTCATCCTGAAGAAGTCCCTCTTCATTTGATTTTCTCCTGTGGGACCTTTTAGTCATCTGTTCATTCATCAACTCATTCCTCCTCCACCTATTTTTCCTCCTCCTCCTTCTCATTGCTGTTACTACTGCTAGTACTCCTTAGTCATTTGTTTGAATCCCACCTCAGCTACCTGCTGGTCGGTTTGCTCTTGGTCACATTTTTTCTTTCTTCCCCAATAAGCACCATGGGGTCTGATATGGGAACTTTCATGGAAGGAGTGTTGGGAGTTAGGGTTAGGAGTGTCGGGAGGCTTAAATGGATCAAACTGTATAAAACACTGAGAACTGGGGTACCTGGGTGGCTCTGTCGTTAAGCGTCTGCCTTCAGTTCAGGTCACGAAGCCCAATGCAGTATTCTATCCCAGGACCCTGAGGTCATGACCCGAGCCAAAGGCAGGCACTTAACTGACTGACCCACCCAGGCGTCCCACTGATTTTTAAAATACTGACAAAGCACTAAAGGACTGAGAGATGTCTGAGAAATGGTACCTGATCTTCAGTTGGCCAGCATCCTGTAGAAACAGGTACAGAAAGAAATACTTCTAGGGCTCCTGCTTGGCTCAGACAGTTAAGCCTTGGACTGTTGATTTCACTCAGGTCATGATCTCAGGGTCATGAGATGGAGCCATGTATCAGGCTCCATGCTGGATATGGAGCCTGCTTAAGATTTTCTCTCTCCCTCTGCCTCTCCCCCCTCAAAAAAAAAAAAAAAAAAGAAGAAAGAAATACTTTCATGACAGACTTTATATGTGCATATGCTGAAAGGAAGGGCAAAGTTCTGTGGGAAAGGAGAATGACCTGTCGGAACAGTTATGAAAGACATTGCAGGAGAGGGTTTTGAAGGATGAAGAGGAGTTTTATATGGGGAGAAGCAGATAAAAGGCATTCCAGGCAAAAGGAATTGCATTGAGCAAAAGCCTGGAGGCAAGAAAGCCTTGGTGTGTTTGGGGAACAGTTAGTAAGGCATCTTGCTGAAGCTTAAAATGTATGGCCCTAAGGGACAGGGAGGGCTAGACAAGAAGCTGGAGATACAGGTGAGAAAATACCACAAAAATATCTGCCCTGATTTCTGCCTTCCTAAGAGATTGAGAGAAAATATTTTGTCACCTCCCAGGCTAGAAAAAGAAGAACCAGAGTCTTAAGAATTACCTGGAAGGGGCGCCTGGGTGGCTCAGTGGGTTAAAGCCTCTGCCTTCGGCTCAGGTCATGATCTCAGGGTCCCGGAATCGAGGCCCGCATCGGGCTCTCCGCTCAGCGGAAAGCCTGCTTCCCCCTCTTTCTCTCTGCCTGCCTCTCTGCCTACTTGTGATCTCTATCTCTGTGTCAAATAAATAAATAAAATCTTTTTTTTTTTTTTTTTTTTTTTTAACCTGTGGTACGGCAAGGGCGGCTGTACGTTCTGTTAAGACNAGAGAGAGAGGGGGAAGCAGGCTCCCCGCTGAGCAGGGAGCCCGATGCGGGCCTCGATCCCAGGACCCTGAGATCATGACCTGAGCCGAAAGCAGAGGCATTAACCCACTGAGCCACCCAGGCGCCCAATAAAATCTTTTTTTAAAAAAAAGAATTACCTGGAAGAAGACTCTTCAGTCATTCACTCTCCCCTATGGAAGCATCCAGGCCAACTCTATCCAGGGGCCCTCGAGGAGGGGGTGTGTGGCATGATTTCTGGAGCTAGCCACCTTACCCAAGTCCAGGTTCCATCCACCTCTGTCGTGCTGGGTCCTAAGGGGTGGGTAGCACAGATAGGAGCCAAGACGGGTGTCAGAGTCTAGACTGTAGGCACCATTATATAGCTGGAGGTCTGCAGTGCCAACCCTCCCAACCCTAGCTCCCTTAGCTCCCTTCCTGGGCTCATGCCCTTCATCCTGCCAGGACTGTTCTGGCTCTGTGTTAGCTGCTTGCTTAGTACCCTGCTGCTGACACCTGCCACCACCTCCAAATGCATTTGTGGCTGCCCCGCCTCCTGCTCGTGCCTGTGAGGCCCTGACACCCCTCCCTAGGCATTCTGGGTGGGGGGGCAGCCTCAGCTGTGGCTCAGGGTCTGGGGAGAGGTCAGAAGGAGCTTTCCTGTGGTTCTTTTGCCCTCTTTTAGCAGGGACTGTTGGCAGTGGTGACACACTTTTTTTGGTCTGACCCCCAAATGTGCTGAGCCAAGGGAATTTCAGGCCTGGGGAAGTAGGGAAAGGATTTGGGGCCCAGGGTCATTTAAGAATTTCCTAAGGCCCTAGGTCCTGAAGGCTTCATCCCACAACACACTGCTCAAAATGTGCCCACATGTCACAGTGAAAATGACTGATTCTTAATTGCACCATATCGAAGTGCAGTTTACTAGCTGACAAAATACTTGTGCATGATCAAATATGAACTTTGATTTTCTTTTCTTAGTTTGAAGGCAATAATTTCCCCAGTTTTCCATGTTGTAGGCCCTTGCAAACTGGGTTGGAAGCACTGGGTTGTCTTTGAAGAGCCTCCCACAGAAGTCCCCCAAGTACCAGAAGCCCTCTGGTAGCCTCCCGCTCTGAACCCCACAGTGTCCACTATCACAGTCCCACCCTTTGTGACAAACCTCCTGCAAAATCAACATTCTCATTAGGTATGAGGGACTTGTCTCCCAGTCCAGCCCAGGTGCACAGCAGGTGCTTAATAAATGGGCCTTGACTCTCTTCCCAGGGCCTGGAGATGGAGGGAGCCTGAGCCTGCACTTGTCCCACC
This sequence comes from Ailurus styani, assembly GCA_002007465.1. NCBI lineage: Eukaryota > Metazoa > Chordata > Mammalia > Carnivora > Ailuridae > Ailurus > Ailurus styani. The sequence continues at coordinate 5,545,283 of LNAC01000014.1, forward strand.
CTTCCTGGGGGCTGCCCCCCACCTCCCCACTCTTCACAGCAAGCCGGTGAGATAGAAAGGATGAGGAGTGCCAGCAAAAAATATTCCTTTGGATGTGCATTTAAGACTTTGAGGTAAAGTCCAGATCACTGGGACCCACAGGGTCCTGCTTGGCCCCTCTCTGCCTCCACAGTCCCATCTTGCTCCATTCCCCTCTGCAAGTAAATTTCATTCCCTCAGCAAATATTTACTGGGCACCTCCCAGGTGCTGGACATGCAGGGTTAATCAGATCAGGCCCCCTCCCTGCTTTCATGGAACTTAGGACCCAGTTTTCTCTGCTTGGAATGCCTTCTCCCACCCCTTTGGCCTAGTCAAGGCCTGGTCGTCTTTCAGGTCTTAGCTTAAAGGTCACCCCTTCCAGGAAGTCTTCTGGGAAGCCCTTTTCCCTCAGATTGGGCGAGCCACACTCCTTTGTGCTCCCACCATCTCTACACTCCTTCATCACATTGTCTTGTGCCTGCTTGGTTACGAGTTAGCCTCCTCTATCAGACTGTGGGCTTCGAGAAAGGGTAGGGTCTGTCTCATTCATGGACCCTAAGACCTGCCTTCATCTGAAAATGTAGGTACTTAAATGCCAGCAGGTGAATGGGGCAAAGGAGCCTTGAAATCAGTGCCAGATCTGGTTTCCCCATTGACCTCAAAGTGGCACTAAGAGACATCGCTCACAGAGCCACATTCCAGATTCTCGCTGGTCTAAGGAGGTGGTCTGGTTGCTTTGCAGTTTGGGCAAACTGAGGCATCAAGAAGGTAGGGAACTTATCCAGGTTCACGAAGTGACTCTGGTGCTCCTAACCACGTGTGCTGCCTCTGAGGGTCGTGGAGAAGGTTCGCCGATGTCAGATACTTAGTGCAAAGTAGGCACATGCTACAAAGGGCCTGCAGTGGTTGTTTCCCGAGGAGAAGGGTTCTTGGGGCAGGATTTGGGGCTCTGAGGTCCAGGAGAGCCAGCCTTTCCTTTGGGAGGTAGAAGCAAGAATCGACCTGTTATTCCTGAGTTCCGGTCCTCGAGGGATGGCACCCATGTCTTCACACGTGACGGGCTGTGGAGTCTGGCAGGAAAGGGGGTGTGGGTGGGTTGGGCCAGAGTAAGTCAGGGTAATCGAGTCACTGAGCGGGGAGGGGAGAAGGGCCGAGCCAGGCAATGTGTAGGGTCTCCGGATGGAAAGAGACCCTTAGGGACCAGCTGGAACAAGCCATACCCAGTGCTGAGCTCTGTGCCAGGCACTCTTGTTTCTGCTCTCCTTTGGTGGGGAGCTCAGTCCCTCTCTGGGATGCTTTCGATTTGGGAGACTCTGACCGTGAGAAAGTCCTCGTTTATGCTGAGCTGACCCTGCTTCCCAACACTGCTTCTGACAGGTGGTGCTCAAGGCCCATTTGGATCGCACCTCCCTTTTCTCCCTACGGCCCTTCCGGGAGCTGAGTAAGCCATCCAGACCTTTCTGGTTTTCAGCCAAGATTCCTGCCTCTCTCCTCTTTGCCCCAACCCTGGCATTCAAGGACTTCAGGCCCTGGGTCCATCCCCTTCACGGCCCCCTGGCCCCTGCCAGCTCCTGGCCCACAACTTCCCTCCCTGGGCCAAGGCCCCACCAGCCAGTTAGCGGGATGCTGGGCACACCAATGGTCCCGCCTTGGACCGTCCCCTGTGAGGTCTTCCCTTCTCTTCCCTTCGAGGTTCCAGGCCCGCGTCAAGTGCGGCCTTGGCTGAGAAGCCTCCTCTGACCTCCAGGTCGGGGCCTCTCTGCCCGCAGACTCCCGGGGGGCACTCTGCTCAGTGCTCGGCACGGGACGGGGTTCATGCCATTTGTAGGAGGTTCCTGGGCCTGCTGTAACAAATGACCACAGGCTTGGCAGCTTAAAACCGCAGAAATTTATTCTCTCACAGTTCTGGAGGCCAGAAGCCTGAATCAAGGTGCTGGCAGGGCTGGTTCCCTCTGGAGGTTTGGGGGAGCGGCTCTTCCAAGCCTCTCTCCTGCTTCTGCTGGCGACCAACCACCCTTGGCGGTCCTTGGCTTGGGCTCCTGTGTCGACTTCACAGGGCCTCCTTCCCTCTCTGTCTCTGCGTCTGTGATCTTCCTCTCTGTTCTCTTAGAAGGCCCCAGCCATTGCATTTAGGGCTCGCTCAATATCCAAGGTGATCTCATCTTGTGATCCTTAATTACCTCGGCCGAGACCTGATCTCTAAATAAGGTTACATTCACAGGTACTAGGGGTTAAGACTCAGATATATCTTTGTGGGGGGGCATAATTCATCCGGCGACACCCCCCCCCACCAGCCTAGGAACATTCAGGGATCAGGAACAGCGTCTCCTTCGCCTCTCCATCCCCATAGAAGGTGCTCGTTGAGAGAAGCCTATTGACTGACTCGGTGACTGAGAATTCAAACAGTGTGCCCAGAGCAGATGCCTGGGGGGGTGTGGTGGGGGCGAGTGGGGGTGAGCAGATGGAGTGGGGGGCCACAGACACCATAGGCTAGCCTCCCTGCCTCCCTAGCACCAGCTTCTCTGGAGAGGGCTAGAGAAGGGGCCCCTGCCGGCCTGCCCTCTGCCTGGGCACTAAGGCCGGGCCATGAGCAAGGCATGTCCCCAGAAAGTGGGAGCTGGTGGGAACCCTGGGCCTTGTGGGTGGAATCCCGGCTGGAGGATAAAAGGCTGAGGGGCTGTTGCAGGGGGAGGGGAGAAGTGGGTGCTGGGCTGGTCGAACAGCTGTTTTCACTTGAATGGAGGCGGCAACAAGGTTTGGCCGGTCGGTCTGAGGACACAGATGGGGCTAGGTATCCCGGCCTGCCCTGCACAGGCATCCGGGCCCCACGTGGCCTCCCTCCTCCTACATAGGTGTTTCCTGGCAGCTGGGTATGCCAAAGACAGGGGTCGGGGGTAATACAAGGACAATCCCAGGCTGTGAACTTGGACCCTGGGAGCTGATGGGTGCGCGAGGTGGGGAGGAGAGTTACAGCCAACCTGGGCCTCTGAGCCACAGAGGCAGATGGACAGATACCCATCAGCAGAGAAGTGGCTGGCAGCAGGTCTCCGGCACATGCTACGTGGCTGGAAAGGGCCCCCCCACCCGGCCTTACATCCAGAGCTGTAGCCTCCACTTATTTCCTCTGGCCTAATGCCAGTGCCAGTCCCCGCCCCCAGCCAGGGGGATCTGAGCTACCCATGAATGAGGCGGGCTGGGTGTCTTGTGGGTGCAGAGACCGAGAGTGCCCGGCATTACAACAGGGGAGCTGGGAGAATGAGTCCCTGCCCCTCCCAAAAGGCACTGGCATCTCCAGACCCTCCCCAGCCTGAGTCCCAGCCCCCGGGCCTCACCCTCTCTGCATCCCAGTGGGCAGCTCTCTTAAGGAGCTGTGTTGGAGACAGTAGCTGAAGGAACCACTTCCCCACCAGGGTGTGGGGGTGAGGCACGCAGGATCAGGCATAGTAGGCCCTCGGGCAGTGGTCCGATGGGATCCCCAACTGAGAGCAAAAGGAAGTTAAGCGGCTCCTTGGAGAGAGGGCATTCAGGATTTGGGGCCTAGGCTTGGGGTCTCTCTCTGGACGTGATTTCAGCTTCACTGGACTTGGGTTCTCTGTCAGTGACAAGAGTTAATTACAGCTTCAACCTTCTGGGATTAACGAGATAATGAATATAAGGAGGGTTTGAAACATGTCTGACAGATCCCAGCTGTTGTGGCCTTCACTACTGGAATCCCTTTGTGATTGGAGCTTTAGAAAGTTCCTCCCTGGATGTGACCGGAAAAAAACTATGAACACAGGAGGGTCCAGTCGCCCCTTCCTCCCTCGCTGGCTCTGGATCTCAAGGGGGTGGGAACGGGAGGAGGGGGACTGGAGAAGCCAGGGGAGGCCGGGCTGGATTTCACCGGGGAACTGGGGAGCTCATGGCTGGAGAGGAATAGCATCTGCGCAAACAGGGGGCATGAGGGCGGGCTGTGGGAGAGCCCCAGCAGACTGCTCAGGAGGCCGGAGCCAGGTAGAGAGAAATCTGGGGAGCACCAGGCAAGGGTAGGAGAAGACAGGAGGAAAGGGTTTTTCCGAGCATTATGAATGCGCTTCTTTGGCATTTTCTAGAGAGGCTTCTGGAAAAATGTAAATAACTTTTCAGCCATTTCAGATGCCAGACTAGTGTTTCTTTAAATGTGTAAGACAGCGTCTCCAAGTAGCATATATTATCAAAAAAGAGCATCACAAAATCTCCCTAAGGCAAGCTTGTTTGGGAACTACACTATTTTATGAACCTCGTGAATGGCATCACAGGAACGGTAGCATCTCCTCTTCCTAACTGGTTCTTGTGCCCCCAAGATAGACCCTAAATCTCTCTATTCCTCTTCCTGGTGAAACTCTGTTCCAAGCTCTCACCTCCTCTGCTTGAATCCCGCGAGAGCTTCCAGACTCTTGCCCCTCCATCCCTCTCCCACAGAGGGGCCAGAAAAGGAGTCACGAAAACTGACATCAGATCATGGTGGTCCCTGCTCCTGTCACCCCAGATCTGCCACAGTGCATCTTGCTGATCCATCTCTCCTCGCCACCACCTAAAGCCACCGGGTCCTCACCTGCACAGCTCACCAGGCTCCCTGCTGCCTCAGGACCTTGACACTGGCTGTTTCCTCTGCCTGGACTGCCCCCGAGTCCTAGCATGGTAGGTCTAGCTCAAATGTCGCCTCCTCAGAAGCCTTCCTTGCCCACCTAGCCCCTCTCTGTCATGTCGCCCTGCTTTATTATCTTCATTATAGTTATGAAAGTCTGTAAGCATCTCGTTTCCTTATTGATTTGCTCGTTTACCTCCTGTCTTCCCCACCAGGGCCCGGTCTGCCTCCTTCACGGTCACGTCTGCCTCGCGGGACAGGAAGACCCTTGGCTGGCTCTGTCTTTCCTGGGTCAGAAAGGCGGCAAGTAGAGGAGAAGGCGGGGAGCCCCTGGTCAGGGGACAGGCCACGCTCAGCTCTCGCTATGCTGAGCAACATGATTCCAGGATGGCCAATATGGGAGCCACCAGAAAGGAGGTTTCCGTCTTCTTGCTCCAAGATCTCCAAGAGCTGCAAGCTCTTGAGGAGGTAGACAAGAAAAAGGCCAGGAACGTATGTGTTCGGGGGGCGGCCCGCAGCATTTTGGAGACTGGTTCACACTCAAGCCAGCCCCCCTCCCAGAGCCCTCCTCAGAGAGCATTGCGCCCCCATTCCCCACCCCTGCTCTGGCCTTCCTAAAGCTGCTTACTCCAGACCCACCTGGGTGCTTTAGCTTACTGATGCTGCTATGACAAATGACCACAGAATTGGGGCTGAAATTTATTCTCTTCCAGTTCTCGAGGTCAGGAATCTGAAATGGGTCTTACAGGGCAAGAATTAAGACCTCAGCAGCTTTAGTTCCTTCTGGAAGCTTGAGGAGAGAATCCATTTCCTTGCTTTTCTCCTGTTTCTAGAGGTTGTCCTCATTCCTTGGCTCGTGGCCCCGTATCACGTGGCCTTTTGTCCCTCACCTAGTCTCTGACTCTGGCCCTCCGACCCCCCACCTCCCACAGGAAGGCCCTCAGGATTACCCTGGGCTCACGGTGATGATCAAGGACACTCTCACCGCAAGCCCCTTGACTTCAATCACACAAGCAACATGTGATTCCCTTTTACAGTGTGCCATTTATGAGGTGCCATTCATAGTTTGGGGATGAGGATGTGGACATGTGTGGAGGGGAGTTATTCAGCTACGACCTGGGTACCCCAAAAACAGACTTCAATGGATAGAACCTCAAACTCTGTTTCCCAGAACCCCAGGACTCGGGGGAAGCTCTGGCTTCGAGGAAAACAGATCCCTTCGATTTGTTTCATAGAGTAAAGAAAGACAGGATTTGGGGCATAAAGTTTGCAAATCACTAAAATGGCTGTGAGGGCCTTCGGGTTAACCCTGCTGCTCCAGTGGCCTGGCCTCCCCCTGCTATTCAGCACTTCTCCCCTCCGCCAGCTCTGCCCCCTCCCTAGTTGCTTCTTCTGCACATCTCCCATCCCCCAACATCCTGGCTCCTGTCTGTGATGGCATCCTCCCCCAGGCCCAGGGGCTGCTGGTGCTGAGGAGTAAAGGAGTCCCGGTCCAAGCACAGTGCTGGCTGGGTCCCCGCACACCTCACCCACCTCTTAAGTGCTTGGGGTCCCTGCTGGTCTCCCCAGTTTGCCTTCGCACTTCAGACCAACCCCATAGTTTATCGTGGCAAAGGTGAAGTTGAGGTTGGAGAGGCCAGAGAAGGAGTGTGGCCAAGAGGGAACCAGGGGTGGGTAGCCTGGGAAAGGGTGGGAGGTGTGCCAGGCACCCTAAAGAGCCTGGGCTTTGGGGGTGGGGTGGGGACAGAGTGCGCCACACACCCCACCCACTGTTAACTCACAGCATGACTCCTCTCCTGCTCTCCAAGCCTCAGTTTCCCCGTCTGGAATATGACAGAGTGAATAAGAAAATAGGCATGAATCCAGCCAGCCAGTTTGGGGGCTCCGGCAAGGAACCCAGCACCTCTCTCCCAAGCCCTGGCTCGCTGCTCTGTGCACCTTCGTCTTGGGACCCGTTCCCTCCGAGGGCCCACTGCCCCTGGGCATGAGCTCTGAGGTCAGGCAGATGTGAACTTAAATTCCCATTATGGGTGAGCATCTTCCCTTCCCTGAGCTGAGTGCCTTCATCTATAAAATGGGACGAACCTCACAAGGCTGGAGGGGCATTAAAGGAGCACATGCATGGCATACAGCAAGCCTTCAGCGAATGGGGGCGGCTGCTACCACGTGCCCCCACGTTTTCTTTGAAGTAATAATGCAGAGCTAGAATTCATATACAACTTGACACTGTGCAAGGTGTTTTCTCGGCTGTTACATCATGAAATCTTCACAACAGTTGGTGATATTGGGGCAAATGATCCCAGTTTATGGAAGGGAGTGGGATAACTGAGACCGAGCCCAGAGAACTTTCCAGAACTCACAGGTAGAACTGGAAGGTTCTTCTGGGGTGAGCTTGGCTTCTGGGGTGGGGTGGGAGGGAGTCTGAAGAGCTCTGATTTATTCACATAACAAACACTTATTGAGTACCTACTGGGTGCCAGGCACTGTCCCAGATAGGCTAGAAGGAAGAAGACAGGCAGAATTGTCAAAGTGGAGAATTAAAGTGGAGACTCTGGAGCCAGGCTGCCTGGGTTCAAACTCCAACTTTGCTGCTTTCCAGCCGTGTGACCTTAAGCAAGTTACATAACCTCTCTGAGCCCCAGTTGCCTCAACTGTAAAATCGGCCTAAGAATAATATCTCCCTATGGGGATCGGGTGGGGACTCAATGCCTTAATATAATGTTAGAAGAGCACTTGGCAAATAGTAAGTGTGCCATACATTTGTGATTATTAGTCTTGTGGGGGATGCAGAAAATTAACTGTAAACACATAAATAAAATAATTGGAGATTATGGCTGGTGTTTTCAAGGAAATAAATGACATACTGTGCTGGAGGACTCTCTGTGGGGTAGTCAGGAGGGCCTTTAGGACTGCTTTAGGGCGGTGTGTAGGGGATAGAGGAAGCAGCCTTGGCAAGAGCAGGGAAAGTGCTTTCCAGGCAGAGGGACCAGCAAGTGAGACTCCCTGAGGTGGAAAATGGCTTGGCAGGTGTCAGGAACAGCAGAAGGCCTGAGACTCGGGAAACCAGTGGGTGAAGAGGAGGACGGCACGACAGGTCAGAGAGGCCAGCGAGGCCGTATGGACCACAGAAAGGAGTTTGGCTTTTTTTCCTGGACAGTGGGCAGCCAAACGAGGTGCTTCTGTTTTTGTATACAGAAGCGAATGGTGCACACAGAAACTCACACAATCGAAGTGTCCGATGCTGGGAAGGTTCACAAAGTGAACACAGCCAGGAGCCAACACTGAGCTCAAAGCCAGGACAGGAGAGGCACCCCAGATACCCCCTTGGTCCCTTCCAGCCACTACCCGTATGGTAAACGCCATCCTGACTGCTCACAACAGAGTAGTTTTGCCTTTTTTTTTTTTTTTAACTTTCTATAAATGGAATCATACAGCTGTGTTCTGTGTCTGGCTTCTTTCGCTCGACATTATCAGCACCATTCGCCATCAGCTGCCGGCGAAATGCATGCCCCTTGTTGCAGGTGGCTGGTTTTTCTCTCCCTTTGCTGCACATCTGCCACGTGACTATGCCCCGATGCATTTACACACTTGACTGTTGACAGGCACTTGCAGCCGCTGACATTGGTGCACAGTGCTCCCGCTCTTCTGTTCAGGGAAGGGTTTTTCACATGAAATCTACAAGAGCTCCTTCCAAGGTCACTCCAGTTCCTGCATCAGCCCAGGGGGGCTGACATCGGAACCCCAGACCAGCCTCAACTTCAGCATTTTGCTTCCCCCATAGAAGCCCACATCAGCGTTGCCCTTTTTTTTATGTGTTGATGGCGTGTCTAACTCATCATTCCCTCCCAAACCGGGAACCCCGTCATTCCTTTAGGCTTTGATGTCCTAAGAAGATACTCTTCTTAGGCCAATGTTGTTGCATGGAAAATGGGCTCAATCATTCCAAAGCTGCAGGTGACTGTGAAGGTTCAGTTAAATGAGAAATGGCAATGAAAGCCCACAGCCTGGGGCCCCAGGTCCTACCTCTGAGGGTCATAGTGAATGCCCTTCCTCCGTTTTCTTTCAGACCCCAAAAATGAGCGGAAAACGAGGGCGCCCCCTGTGGGTACCAGTGAAACTGCATCCCTGCTTCCTCCGGGTCAGACCTTCTAGGCTAAGGAAGTCCCCTCCCCACAAGGCCCGCACAGATCCAGCTTCTACCGAGAGGCCAGTGCCCACAGGTTACTCTCAGCCCCAAAAGCCCAGAAGATAGATGATCCGGGAACCACTGCTGCCTTTACACACTTGTTCCCCGAGATCCTCCCCTCTTCTCCACCTCATCCCAGATCCTCCAGGTCCTCCTGGAGGATTTCCCAGGTGCCCACCAAGCCTGCTGTCTTGATCGCTGTGCCCATGGAAGGTGGCATCTTCCCCCACGCACCCAGGCCCCTCCTGATGCCGTGCGTGCCTCCCTAGCAGACTGCGAGGGTAGGGTGGGACCTGTCCCCCGTTCCAGGAACATGGAAGATCGCCCACACCTGGCACTCTGCCTAGAGTCCAGCGGGGGCGTCATAAATAGCTCCTGAATGATTCATTCATCCCTTTGGGAGAGAAAGCATGACCTTTAAGAGGTTAAGTGCATGGGCTTTGAAGTCACACACGTGTAGGTTCAAGTCTTGACTCTAAACTTTGGCTCTGTGACCTTGGGAAGGTGATTGCACCTCTTTGAGGCCTGTTTCCTCGTGTAAAAAATGGTGTGACCACGACCCCATTAGGTCATTGTGAGCATTAAGTGAAATGATGTTGGCCTGCCCAAAAGCCCAGCTACGAAGGGTGGGAGGGGTAATTATCCGTTCAGAGAAGGGGAAACCTTCCGCTGTTCCACCTGTTTTCTCGCCGGTTTCTAGGAGGCGCGCAGTATCAGGCCGGTGTTATGGAAAAAGAAACAGGCCGGAAAGGGAATAGGATAACGTGGGGCGCTGCAGGCTGGGTCTAGAACCCGGGCCTGCCGACTCTGCGTCCAGTACTCCCCCTGCCTCTCAAAGCCATCGGACAGCACAGCCCCACCCCACCCTCGTCCCCCGACCTGGGAGTGGGGGTCTGGGCTCGGCCTCCCGGGACTGCCGGGTGCGCCTGGGGATCTTGGGCTCAGACCCCGAAGCGGCGCGTGGCTCCCGGGAGCGGAGAGAGCGCTCGGGGTTGTCACTTTAAATTAAAGAGGGAGCGGGAGGGGGGCGGGCGAGCGCGAGGGAGCGCGCGGCGGGCTCCTGGGAGCGTGCCCGGACTGCGGCGCAGCTCCCGTCTGCCGCCCCGGCC
>LNAC01000014.1:5563412-5574211 GCA_002007465.1 Ailurus styani
GGGGGGGGGGGGGGGCGGAGTGGTCATGTCCATTCTCCGGGTGGAAAGGCTCAGGCTCAGACTGGCGAGGCGGCAACCGGGCTCTGCATTTCCTACCCCGTGGCCTCGGGCCGGTGGCTGGGCAAGCTCTCTAGCCTCTCCCAGCCTCACGCTCCTCCTGTAGCAGGGGGAGGTCGGGAGCTCATAGGATGCTTCGTGCTGGATAAATGCCGGGGCTGCAGGCTGCCACCTGCTCTGGTCGGAGTACGTGTGTGTTGTGGATTTTGGCTGGAGTTGCCCGGGCTCCAGAGAGCAGGGGCAGGCTGAGGTCTCCCACTGCCAGAAGGGCTGCTGCCGCCACGCAATCCCTTTGCAGCTTGGCTTCAGGGAAGGGGTGACAAGGAGCTCCCCAGCCCCAAATGCCCCATTCCCTCTCCCCTAATGGACACTCTGAACACTCTGGGCTTTGGACACCCCCTCCTCTTCTTGTCCTAAACTCCCAGTCCCTGGCGCCTTGGCCTGGCACATTTCTTGCTCCTCCTTCGTATCTCAGCCTAGATGTCTCTCCTCCAGGAAGCCCTCCTGGACTGTTCTCATCATTCTGTTTTGTCTATTGATTTGCCTACTTATCTCATCCCTAGATTGTGAGCTACATAAGGACAGGGACTGGGCCTGGGACTGACTCCCTCACCAGGGTGCTCGCACACAGTAGATGTTCCACGGATGTTGCAGTGATAAATCTCCACCCCTGAAATGCCCTCCCTGCCTCTTTCCGCCCTGCTCCTTCAGAGCTGTGCTGGGTCAAGGCTGGGTGGGGCAGTGGTGACTCCTGCTTGCTCTGAAGTTTGGCTGCCAGAGTTGAAATCCCAGGACCACCCCTTCCTGGCTCTGTGACCTTGAGCAAGTTCCTTATCCTTTGTGCACCTCAGTTTCCCCATTTGAACTGAGCATAGAGGCAGCACTGAAAATGGTCTAGAGAATTATATTTGCCAACACAAGGTCACTTCTGGTAAGTGAGAGCTCACCCAACACAGGTCACTATGTTTTGGGACAGTGAGGCTCAGATACAGCAAATTCTTTACTTATCAGTGGAGAGAGAGCATTTGAGCATCTGGATTTGTCCCCAAGTACTGCCCAGCCGAAAAGCTATGTCTCACGTCTGGCTGAGACTTTTTTTTTTTTTATAGCTTTATTGAGATAAAATTCACATACCATACAATTTACCCACTTAAGGCCTATAATTCAATGGATTTAACATATTTTATACCCATCAACACTTTTAACTTTAAGAATATGTTTACCATCCTCCAAAGCAACCCCATGTTCTGCATTGCCCCCTTATCCCCCCAGACAATCCCTAATCAACTTTCTGTCTGTATGGATTTGCCTATTCTAGACATTTCATATAAAAAGAATCATACAACATGTGTTTTCTTGTGACTGGCTTCTTTCACTTAGCATGACGTTTTCATGGTTCACGTATGCTCCAACATGTACCAACACCTTTATGTTGCCAAATTCTATTCCATTGTGTGGATGGGCTCCATTTTATTTTTCCATCTATCAGTTGGTCTACCTGCTGCTTGGATAGACGTCTGTAACCACTGGGGGACCCCAGAGCCTACTAATGGAGGCTGCCCTTGCCTTGCAGTCATCAAGAGCCCCCCAGGCTGGGAGGTGGGTGTCTACACTGCTGGGGCCCTGGCACTGCTAGGAATCGCAGCTGTGAGCCTGTGGAAGCTCTGGACATCGGGAAGCTTCCCCAGCCCCTCCCCGTTCCCAAACTACGACTACAGGTACCTTCAGCAGAAGTACGGGGAGACCTACGTGGAGGCCAAGCAGAAGGTGAGGTTTCCTCTCTCTCCAGATGGCCTCCCCTCCCTCCCCGCTCCCTTGTTCTCTCCTGGTTAACTTCCTCCCAGGACCAGGGACCCTTGTCCCCCTTTGTGTCTCCACCATAGCCCAGTGCTGTGAAATCAGGAGACGCTTTGTGAGGCAATGGATGCTTTCAATTTTAAAAACCATCCTAGCGGGGCGCCTAGGTGGCTCAGTCGTTGGGCGTCTGCCTTTGGCTCAGGTCATGATCCTGGGGTCCTGGGATCGAGCCCCACTTCGGGCTCCCTGCTCAGTGGGGAGGCTACTACTTCTCCCTCTCCCTCTGCCTGCTGCTCCCCCTGATTGTGCTCTCTCTCTCTCTCTCCCTCTCACCGTCAAATAAATAAATCTTAAAATTAGAAAGTAAAATAAACCATCCTGTGAAAACTACAGGAAAATACAAATAAGAAAAACCTCTCCCCACATGTCACTCCCAGGGACAAATAACTGTGAGCTGTATTTTAACCACTAACATTTTGATTTCATTCCAGTTCTTTCCATCTACCCTCCAGTCTTTTTTTCCACGCATAGTTTTTATACAACCAGTGCAATTTCTATATGGAATTTTATACCCTGCTCTTTTTATCTCGCAGCTAAAGCATTTTCTCATATTGGTTTTTTTTAAGATTTTTTTATTTATTTGACAGAGAGAAAGAGATCACAAGTAGGCTGAGAGGCAGGCAGAGAGAGAGGAGGAAGCAGGCTCCCTGCTGAGCAGGGAGCCCGATGCGGGCCTCGATCCCAGGACCCTGAGATCATGACCTGAGCTGAAGGCAGAGGCTTTAACCCACTGAGCCACCCAGGCGCCCATTTTCCCATATCGTTGAGCCCCCATGATAAAACATCATTTCTTTTGAAAGATTTATTCATTTATTTTAGAGCGAGAGCAGGGGGGAGGGGCAGATGGAGAGAGAGTCGTAAGCAGACTCTGCATGACCCTGAGATCATGACCTGAGCTGAAACCGAGAGCTTAACCACCTGAACCACCCAGGGGCCCCATCAACATCATTTTAATGGCTGTGTCAGGTTCCTTTTTATGTTTGTGCCATAATCTCCTAAGTGCCATTATAAATAATGCAGTGAATGTTTTATATATAAGACTTTGTCTTCATTTGGGATTATGTACTTTGAGAGGATGCCCAGATGTGGAATTCCTATGTCAGGGAGTACAAACATTTTTAGGGCTCTTGGTATGTATTGCTGAAAGTTTCATCCTTAGACACTTGGCAGAGAATTTTTCTGACATCATGTCAAGTTCCAGGGAGCACAGCCAGAATCCGTTACCGGATAGGGGCCCCGCACGCTCGTTCATTTGTGTGTGTGTGTAAGGGGACTCTCTCCCATTCTGCTGGGGGGGACTGTACATCGGCACAACTTTTCCAAAGAGCATTTTGGCAGCATAGGTCAACAGCTCTCAAAAGGACTGTGTCCTCTGAGCTAGGATTTTAAGAAAGCTCTTTGATGCTGCATTATTTATATTTATGCAAAATAAGCAACAATATAAATGTTCGGCAGTAGGGGGATAGTAAATTACAGCTATCCACCCAATGACGGGTTGGGGGCCTGTTAAAAATTATGGTAATGAAGACTGTGCAGCAGCTCGGGAGATGCTAATGGGACAGAGGCTTTTGTTTTCTCAAATCCCAAGGTCAATTTAGAGAAAAGAAAATTTTGAATATTAGGGTGAGCGTTATCCAACTTGGAAAACTTCCCCTCTTGTGAACATTTTGGTAAATATTCTTTGAGGCTGCTCGGTCATCTGTTGAGCAGCTCTGCTCGAGTACTCTTACCCATTCCCCTTCCACTGGAAACTTAAATTGCTGACTGCTTTCCTTTTTATAAACATCACTGCAATGAACATCTTTATGTTTAGAACTCAGTCTGCATGATTAAACATTTTGAGAAAAAGCTTTCTTCCCTTGTGGTTAGGGAAAGAAAACTGAGTGACACAAAATAGCATTAAACAAGGACTTTCCTGGGGCGCCTGGGGGGCTCAATTGGTTGAGCATCAGACTCTTGGTTTCGGTCCAGGTCCTGATCCCACGGGTTGTGAGATTGAGCCCCACACCAGGCCCCATGTTCAGTGGGAGTCTGCTTGGATGTTCTTTCCCTTTGCTTGTGCTCTTCTCTCTCCTTTTCTCTCTCTCTCCCACCCCCCCACCTCAAATAAGTAAGTAAATCTTTAAAAAAAACGAAGGACCTTCCTGACTAAGGCATGCATTGTTTCTGCAAAAGGGGACCTAGAGGTGTCTCGAATAAACTGGGCTCACAAGACCATTTTGCATTTGTGATGCTCCCGTGTCCCTTTTTCTCCCCCCCACCCAGAGGGTGCCTGCCTGGAATGCCCCGCGGGCCAGCACTCGGGCATCACCCAGTCGCAAAGGCAGCCTCAGCATTGAGGACACCTTTGAGAGCATCAGCGAGCTGGGGCCCCTGGAGCTGATGGGGCGGGAGCTGGACCTGGCCCCCTACGGGACCCTCCGCAAGTCGCAGTCGGCTGACTCCCTGAACTCCATCTCCTCCGTGAGCAACACCTTCGGGCAGGACTTCACGCTGGGCCAGGTGGAGGTGAGCATGGACTACGACGCGGCCTCGCACACCCTCCACGTGGCCGTGCTGCAGGGCAAGGACCTCCTGGAGCGGGAAGAAGCCGGCTTCGAGTCCTGCTTCATGCGCGTCAGCCTGCTGCCGGACGAGCAGATAGTGGGCATCTCCCGGGTAAGTGGGGTGTGCGCTGGGCCCTCGGGGGTCCTCCCCGGGCAGGCGGGTCTGCAGGGCCAGGCTGGATGTGAGGAGGGTGCCACAGGGCAGCTTCGGATGTTAATCCCAGAGCTGAAGGTGCCGCCAACCTGAGGGCTCACATCAGGTGCAGCTGTTGGCAGTCCTACCCCGGAGCCCAGTGTGTGGTAATTGTCCGCTTCCACTCCTGTCCCCTGGGTCTACTTAGGGTCCTGGCAGGAAAGGGATGACATGTTCCAGCTGGCTCATCTGGGGAGAGCTTAATAACAGGACTGTTCATGATTGTGTGGGGGAGGGGTGCCTGGGTGACTCAGTCAGTTAAGCTTCCGACTTTTGAGTTAGGCTCAGGTCATCATCTCGGGGTTGTGGGATTGAGCCCTGTGTCAGGCTCCATGCTCAGTGGGGAGTCTGCTTGAGATTCTGTCTCTCCCTCTTCCTCTGCTCCTCTGTTTCTCTTCCTCCCCGCCCCTGCACCCTAAAACAAGCAAATCTTTAAAACACACACACACACACACACACACACACACACACACAAAACAATGGTGTGGGTGGGGTATAGGGCGACCTCAAAGATGGAGTGGCACTCTCTTCTGAAGGGATAAGGGGAAGGGAAGGCTATTGGCCCCCCAAAGAGAAAAGCGTGTGGAGGGGCCATGTGCCCTTTGGTCAAGGGACATGACGCAGTCAGACCACAGCAGTACTGCAGAGAAGGACAGAGGGAATAAGCACCCGAGCTCCCTGTGACCTCTGGTTTCCCTTGAGTGACGCCCCCACTGTCTGACCCCACGGGAGGCCAGAGGCTAAGGGAGCCTGTTGATCAGCCCATGGAGCTCGGTTCCTGGGGTCGAGAGCAGGTGGGGAGAGAGGGGGAGACAGCATCCTCCCACACCAGGCTAGCCCTCGAGGGCCCCTCTGTTTTGCCAAGAGGGAGCAAAGCCTTCATGAGACACACTCCCCTCCAGGCTGGATTAGGGGTAAAAGGGGTCCAGACGCCATGACTGGGCAAGGTTGCCACCCGGTGGCCTCTAACCGGAGTAGGAGGAGCCTAAGGGCCTGTAGGACCAAGTACTTTCTGACTCCTCAGAATCCCACCTGTGCCCAGTCACTCTTACCACGCTGAAGTTGGCTGTCTCTCAGGGGTGGACACTACCATCCCCCTCCTACCCCACGCTACCCCCTCTCACTCCTGGATGGTCAGCAACTGACCACAGCCCAGTATGTGTGGGACCCAAGAGAGGCAGTCCAGTGGGTGGTGAGGAGCAGGACCCTAAAACCTCACCATCCGGGTTCCAGGAGCAGTTTCCCACTTCCTAGCAGCATGACCTTGGATAAGTCACGTAAGCTCTCTGTGAGCTCACGTGAGCTCACAGTTTCCCCATCTGTCAAATGGGGACCATAATCCTTGAAGAAGAGATGTGTTAATATATGCAAAGCCCTCAGCCCCAGTCCCTGGTAAGCACTCAATGGATTGTATCTCAGGACCGTGAAGTGTCCCTGCTGAGCCTGGATCCACGCTGCCGATGGCCTGGACTGCCTAGAAGATCCTGGGTGGTTCTGGACACCTTCCTTGTGAGGAGGGACATTGGTAGACAGGAACCACCACAGCCTGGTGTGTGGTGAGAACCTGGTTCACAGAGTCCCTGCATCCGTGACTCTCTCATGAGCCACAGTGGGATGGACCAAGGGCATGTTACAGACGAAGAGGTTCGAGAGAGTGCTTTGCCTATCACAACACCTGCAAGTGAGCTGGAGATCCAGGACTTGGTCTTGGAGTTCCCGTCCTCCTCCCCTCATGTGCTCCTAAAGCACAACACATAGAGAATGGATGGTCAGGAAACCCAAGCCCCTGGAGGCAAGGGAGAGCAAAGTGGCTCATTTGGCAGGAGGGGGGAGATCGTAAAGAGCCTGAATGCCAAGGTCAAGATCAGGGGGTAGACTTTATCCCACAAGGGGAAGGAGCCCATGAAGATCCTCAAGCAGGGAACTGGGTGGGGAACGTGGCTCCCAGGGAGCAGTGGCAGAGGAACCTTCCCACAACCCAGGCAGGGACCAAAGAGTATGCTTCAGTGTGCCCGGAGGTGTTGGCGGATTTATTCCCAAGATGGCAGGCTTCTTAGCATTGCAGCCCAGCCAGTCCAGTAAGTAGGTGGCTGTCCCCAGGCTGGGCAACCCCCCAGCTTCAGGCAAGTTGCCAGGGATGAGAGCTCCTCTCTAAATATTGCCAGGCAGTGACTAAGGCAGCTCCCAATGGACGGGGGAGCCATGCCCGCCAGGGCACCTTCCCAGGGGGCCTGCCCACGGCTTCCTGGGAGGAGGCCAAAGGTGCCCACCAGGCAGGACTGGACTTGGAAGCGGAGTCTGCCCAGCCTTGCCTCGTCACTCCAGCCAACCATCCATCCATCCCACAACTTTCAGACCATCCGGACCCAGGCTCTGCAGGGGCTGGGATATCATCAGCCCTCAACTCCACATTTTCAGTACTTACTACACACCCCGGCCCAGAGCTGGACCTGAACACGTGCAAGAAAGAGGAGACCGGTTCAGCCAGGACATCACAAGGGTTTTATGGAGCCATGGGCACTGAGGGTGGGAATTAGTTGGTGTCAGATTATGGAAGCTTCAAAAGCCAGGCCACCAGATTGGCCACCACAGAGAGGTAGATGGGGGCTTTTAAATCCCCAGGGCGGTGGTGCCTGACTAGCTCAGTCGGTAAAGCACACAACTCTTAATCTCAGCATCATGAGTTCAACCCCCACGGTGGGCATGGAGCCTGCTTAAAAAAAAAAAAAAAAAAAAAAAAGGGCGCCTGGGTGGCTCAGTGGGTTAAAGCCTCTGCTTTCGGCTCAGGTCATGATCTCAGGGTCCTGGGATCGAGGCCCGCATCGGGCTCCCTGCTCAGCGGGGAGCCTGCTTCCCCCCGCCTCTCTGCCTCCTTGTGATCTCTCTCCCTCTGTGAAATAAATTAAAAAAATAATAATAAATAAAATCTTTAAAAAAAAAAAAAAGTCCTCAGGGCTGAGCCGCCAAAGGAAGAATTAACATTGAGGCTGGGGGTGGGGGGTGAGGCTGAGGCCTTGCCCGGGCCTCTGGACTCCCTGTCCAGTGCTCTCTCCCCACCATGGCTTCATAGGCCCCTGGCTGCCACCCCCTCCCCAGAGTCAGAGCTCCCTCCGTGTCCCTTTCTCCCTACAGATCCAGAGGAATGCCTATTCCATCTTCTTTGATGAGAAGTTCTCCACCCCCCTGGACCCTGCCGCCCTGGAGGAGAAGAGCCTGCGGTTTTCTGTGTTCGGCATCGATGAGGACGAGCGGAACGTGAGCACGGGGGTGGTGGAGCTGAAGCTCTCCGTGCTTGACCTCCCCCTGCAACCCTTCGGCGGCTGGCTCTACCTACAAGACCAGAACAAGGTCAGTCCGCCAGTGGAGGGAGGGACACACACACACACACACACACACACACACACACACACACCCCTCTCGCAGGGGGGGGGGGCGGGGTGCCCAGCATCCTCCTCAACAGCCCACACTCCGGCATTCTTTAGGAAATGGGAGAAAGTCCTGAGCCGCGTTCAGGGAAACTCTTTACCACCTGAAATGAAGATGCTCTCGCCACTGCTCACTGCTCCAACCACCCAACCTTCAGAAGCTCTCCTCCTAGGGCATTTCTGCTGGGGAGACGCTCTGGCGCTGAAGGGAGTCATTGCAGACAGAGCCCGAGCTGCGTTTTACCTTCATCAGCCTAGGACGGCTTGGGGACCATCACTGTTATTCAAGCAAATGATCTACCCGTCCTAATCCACCGGGACCTCTGTGTGCAGCTGCACAGAATGTTTCCCCGCGGCTGGCAGGAGGGACCCTGCCTGCACTGGGTGGCCACATTGGACAGGCGCCCTCTGGCCCTCCTTCCAAAGCAGGACGCACGCGCTGTAGGAGGGAGGGATGGTGTGCACTTCATGGGATGGGGGATTGGGGTCCCTTTCTCAGTCGTACTGGCCCAGTGCCTGGTGGAAGGGCAGGAGCAACAAGTTCTCAGTAGAGAAGGAAGCTTCTGCCTTGCTGTAGACCCCTCAAGTCACTCACGTGTCCTCCAGGCTGCCGACGCTGTGGGCGAGATCTTGCTGTCCCTGAGCTACCTCCCGACGGCTGAGCGCCTCACGGTGGTGGTAGTGAAAGCCAAGAATCTCATCTGGACCAACGACAAGACCACAGCAGGTAAGACCCGGCTGGCTGCCTGGCTCCTCCATGTGGGCTGGTGGAAGCGGTGGCCCAGCCACTAAGCCGGGGACCCCTGGGGGGGCATCAGCAGGTGTAGGCATGGCCCCAGGCCCCTGTGTCCCCTGGTCTTGGCTGAGCTCAGGAGCCGTGCACAGTGGGGAAAGCAGTCTGGCAGGGGAAAGTTGAGAGCCGCGGGGATGGCAGGAAACCCCTGTGAGGCACAGACAGGAGTCCGAGAGCAGGAGGCGGGGGCACAGAGAAGAAACCAAGGTGGACACCGCTTTCCAGAACTCGAATTCATGACAGAGGCTCCGTTCGCAGGAGTTGGGCTGAGTCCCAGATCCCAGACAGGGCCCCGGGCCCCCAGGATGGTGTGCCGGGCGGGACCTGCTGCCCCCAGTCTGCAGGAACAGACCTGGAAACAGAGGGCGGGGGGCGGGGGGCGGGGGGTTCCAGGGTCCAGGCGGGTACAGCAAGGACACCCAGTGGGCGGAGGGTGACAAGCAGAGAGTGACTTGTTATTTCAGAGTCAGGCTCCACGGAGCGGGCGCAGCGTGACTCAGGGCTGACGTCTGTGCTCATTATAGAATGAGAAGCGGTGGGCCTGCCGACTCTGCTGAGCGCCACGGGCGGGGAGCCCATGTGGGGGCCGGGAGGCGGGCTCCCTGCGCCCCAAGCCCAGCCCCAAGCTTTTCTCCTGCCTCGTGCCCGAGCCTCAGTCTTCTCATCTGTAAAATAGGAAAGGACTAAAGGCCCAGTGGCAGGACGGCGGGGGATGGCGGCAGCGGTGAAGGTTTGGGCCATGTGGAGCCAGAGGGCCACTCGGACTGGGCAGGCCTATGCCAAGGGAGCGTGGCCCTGACCCCCACCTCTCGCTCGCCCACAGACCCCTTCGTCAAGGTGTACCTGCTTCAGGATGGGAGGAAGATGAGCAAAAAGAAGACGGCCGTGAAGAGGGACGACCCCAACCCGGTGTTCAACGAAGCCATGATCTTCTCGGTGCCAGCCATTGTGCTCCAGGTGAGGGGAGGATCGGCTCAGGCACGGGGGGGGGGGGNNNACTCCAGCCGCTCCGGCCTCGCGTCTCAGGGCTCCCGCAGGTGACGATGGTTTGCCCCAAGCCCTCACCTTTCTAGCGGAGGGGCATTTACAGACCATTCACCAGGTACCGGCCCTACGGTGGGTGCTGGGGACACAGGCACTGCTTCCTTGGTGCTCCCAAGGGACAGGCAGAAAGTCCCCAGACAATCCTAATCCACTAAGAGCATGCCAGACTTTGGTGGTCACGGGAGTCTTTTGCAGGAGCGGGGAGCTAAGCTAAGACAGTTCCCGGTAGGAGCTCCAGAGCCCTGGAGATGAGCCAGGGCTAAGCCAAGGGCCTGCAGTTCTGGCCCGAACTCTCTGGAGACTACCAGCAGAGGCCCTGCTGAGCCCCCCATACTTCCGTGACTTTCCAGGGTCTTGGGCTCCGGGGAGATCCCCCCCCCAGCATGGATACCACAGACCAAGCCTGGGGATTACAGAGGATATGCCTGTGCCTCACCAGTGGCCCTGCTGGCATGCCTCAGAGGATGGGAAGCTTACCACCTCCCCTTACTACCTCCTTCCGTCCCTGGGCATCCCTGACAGTGAGAACGGCCTTTTGTGCCTTGAGTGGAAACCTGCCCCTTATCCATGGGACTGTAGGGAACCCGCCTACTCTGCCACTCCCCCCCCCCCCCNCCAGAAGTCTGCCTCACTCCCAGAGTCCCCAAGCCAGGAAAACATCCCAGCATCCCTGGTTGGCACTGGGTGTTGCCTTCCTGCCACCCTCATGGGACAGACTGTCCACCTGTCCCCTTCCTCCCCCCTGGTGGCCACAGTGTCCCTCTCCACAGCCTGCAAGGGTGGGAGACCTCTTGGGACCAGGAGGGAAGGTGGGGGAGGAGGGGCGGGAGAAGGAGGAGGAGGAAGAAGAAGGAGGAGGAGCAGGGAGGAGGAGGAGGGAGGAG
>LNAC01000014.1:5582042-5618569 GCA_002007465.1 Ailurus styani
GATGAAGGCGGCCCAGGCCGCGGGCGCCGAGGCGCCGCCGGGCGCGCGGTCGGTCAAGGTGGTCCTGGTCGGCGACGGCGGCTGCGGGAAGACGTCGCTGCTCATGGTCTTCGCCGAGGGGGCCTTCCCCGAGGTGAGTGCCGACCCCCTCCGCGCCCCGCGCCCCCGAGCCTCGCGCGCTCGGCCGCCGCGTCGGGTTCCCACGCGCGTCCCGGGGCGCCCACCCGGTCTCCCGAGGGGTCTCCGAGCGGAGTGCGTGCTCAAAGGCAGTTCTCGCTCCGCCGTCGGGAGCCAGGGCCTCAGTGGTATCATCTGTAAAGTGGCAAGAACGGCACTTCCCTGGGAGAGGTGCCATGGGGCCTGACTTAGGCAACCCCCCCCCCAGATCCGCAGAGAGCCCCTGGCGGCCCGGCATGGCTAGGAGGGACTGAGGACACTGGAGCCAGACTTGCCTGGGCTTGAATCACGGCTTTGCCACTTAGAGCTGTGTGCCCTTGGGCAAGTCCCCTACCCTCTCTGTGCCTGTTTGCTGGACCACATAATAGGAATAAGATTGGTGCCCACCTTCCAGGGTCTCTGTGAAGAGTGAATTAATACAGGTCAAGGGCTCAGCTCTGAGTCTGCAGCAGGAAGGACTCGCTGAAATTTGGCAAACATCTCTTCTCCACCAGCTCTTGCATGTGCAGGGGACCTCTGGTGGGCTCCGTCATGGAGGTCAGAGCACACCAGACTCAAATCAGATAGCTTGGTTGGCACGTCAGCTGTCCTCTAACAAACTGTGTGGCCCTTGGTACCTTGCTTAGCCTCTCTGGGCCTCCATTTCATCACACAGCCTCAGAGGGCGGGAGACCCATTGAGGTGGAATTAGGGACCCCTTCCTCAGAAGGGAAGGTTGAGAGACAGCCGTGTGTACCTGGCACGTCTGGGACGCTCTGGGCACATTGGCTGTTGGTCCTTCACTAGTGTGCTCAGACTGTGCAGACAGGCTCCCAGACACCAGGACGAGAGCTGGACCCACTCACCCTGCCACCTCTCAGCCCAGTTCTGGGAGTCTGGGGCTTTGCTTCCAGCATCTTGTCTCCCCCCTGCCTGTCCCATCATCCTCCAAATCGCTGGGTTGTGCAGACCCTGAGAGTCTGATGGGGGAGGCAGGAGAGGCCAGGCCTGGTAACAGAGTCCGACCTTCCTTTCCACTGTGGCAGCATCGAGCCAACCCTTGCTTTGTGGTTTATGGAGCTGACGTCACCTCCTCTGGCCAGTCACATTTTTTTTTTAAGTTGGATGGGACAAGTTTCTGGGCCCCCAGATGCTGCCCAAGGGAACCCAACAATCACGGCATGGTGGGGAGAGGGACCAGGCCAGCCAAGGTCCAGGAGACCAGCAGTGAGGGGTGTCCTGGCCCCTGAGGCATCCTTGATGGCAAGGCTCATCCTGATTCCAGAGAGGTTGCAACATGGAAATGGGCATCTAGAAGTTGATGGAATGTGTGTTTTGAAGGGCAGGCTGGGACTGGCCAGGGGAAGGGAGGACATGCTTGTCACCAGGGAGATGGACCTGTCCTTGTCTAAGCTCCTCATCTGTTTGAGGACCCCTTTACCTCCAAGCACAAGAAAGAGCTCTTCTTTTAAAAGAACCACAGGTCCAAGCACTGGGAAGGCCTCATTCTCCAGGTGGGAAAACTGAAGCTAGAGAGACAGTCTTGCCTTGGGGAGCTGGGCCCAGCAGTGGCAGTGCAGGTCAAGAGCCCAGAGCTCCCTGCCCCTGACCAGGACACTCTCTACGGTCCCCGGTGCTCTGCCTGCCAGACCAGCCTTCTGCTCCGGCCTGGAGACTCCTCCTCCTGGCAGGTCTTCAAGCTCAGGGAACCAGCAGCTCGAAGACCTTGAGTCCCCCAAAGAGCAGAGAGTAGGCTGGGATTCAAAGGGGCCTCAGGGACCCTCACCTGGCTGTGGTCCAGCCTCAGATTCAGAGCAAGGGGGCAGAAAGGTCCCAAGGTAGAGGGAAGTCCAGGCTGGGCACCAGCCTCTGCCCAGCCCTGGCTGACATTTGGATCAGCAACCATTCCAAAGCCCAGGGGTCCCACAGAAGGATGGGAAGGGGAGAGGACAGGGAAGACCAGCGCTGTCTTCCAGAACCAGCTCAGTCCCTCCTGGTCTGCACAGGGACTCTCGTGGGTGGGTTGAAACCCCTGAGTCTCCTTTCTTGAACTATGTTGCCCCATCCTGTAATGATCCATCTGTCTGCGAGCCCCATGAGGGCAGACCCAAGCCTGAGTCACCTCTACCCTGGTCTGGCTTAGACCTGGCCCTGCCTTTCTGGCTAAAGACAGCTCAACAGATAAGATTAGGCGCTTACTGGTCAGAGTGACCCTGCCTGGTGGTTCAAAGAACACAACAGAAGGTGTAGGCAAAGTCTATAGAGTTGGGGGAAGGGTTGTGCTAGTTACAAGCCACAGGAGCAACCCAGCCAGGCAGCCTGGAATGGGGCTTGCCTGTCCACTCCGGATGCCAGGAGCTAGAGAGACAGTGACCTCAGGACAGTCAGTGGGCTGGCCTCTTGAGCCAGAAAGACCTGGCTCCCTCCTTTCCGGCTCTGTCCTCACAAGGGAAATGGGGATAGTGCTAACTTCCTGAGGTTGCGGGGATCCCAGAGAGGACAGGTGGAGGGCCATGCACAGTAGATCCCTAGAAAATGTGGGTGACGGGGTCATCTCCACAGGTGTTCACAGAGTAGTGACACATGTCTCCCCAAGGCTTCGTGGCCGGCTGCCCTCCCCGCCTCAGATCACGAGGGGTCCTGCCACAGGTGAGTGGGTGAGTGGAAGCTCAGCAGGTGTCAGTCCCTTCCTCAGTGACCGGCGGGAGAAGGGCACATCACCTGCAGGGAGGGACAGCAGCTGGCATGGACACTGCCCATGGGGACCCACTTTTCCTTTTTTTTTTTTTTTTTAAGATTTTATTTATTTATTTGGCAGAGAGAGAGATCACAAGCAGGCAGACAGGCAGGCAGAGGGAGAGGAGGAAGCAGACTCCCTACTGAGCAGGGAGCCCAATGCGGGCCTTGATCCCAGGACCCTGAAATCATGACCTGAGCCGAAGGCAGAGGCTTAACCCACTGAGCCACCCAGGCGCCCCCCGCTTTCTAAGCTGTGGGCATCTATGCCAGGCTTCACCTGCCAGCCAGTCTCCCCGATCACACTGTAAGGGGACACTCTTCTCCTTTAACCAATGAGGGGACAGGCCCAAGGTTGCACAGCTGGTGAAGGCCAGAGCCAGTCTGAAGCCAGGAACATCTGAGTCCAAAGCCACTGCTCTACCCACCATGTCGCACTGTCTCCCACAGGCAAGACACCTGAGGGGAGGGACCCTGGGCCAGCCGGGGGTGTGGTGGAACTCAGTACCTACTGGTAGAGGGAGTGACACGTGGCTAGAGTCCAGGGCGGATTAAACCCCTGTCCCAGAGCCGTCCTCGCCTTCTCCACTGGCCCACCCTCCCCTGTACCTTCCCAAGTGGCCGGCAGGACCGCACTGACCACTGCTGAGGGCCTGCCCCTCCCGGGAGGCCGGGGCCTGACTCAGAGCACCAGCAGGCCAGAGGGCAGACAGGCACACAGGCTTGAAGTCGGCCTGAGTCGGGGCAGTGCGGGCCTAGGAAGTGCAGAGGCCAGGAGGCCAGGAGGCCAGGGTCTCCCCATACTGTGGCCCCACCGACCAACCCTGAGCTAGTGAGCACGCCTTGGGGACCCTAGCTGTGGCTGGTCCAGCACGCCGCTCCGGCAAAGGGCTTGTGTTGTGGTCGAGTTTTGGAAACCTCCTCACCTGTTGCTCAGACGCCATCGGTACACGTTCCCCCTTCTCATTCGGGCATTTTGTCTGTGTACCAAACCCATCCTGTTTTCCATTCATCCAGCCCTTTTGGAGAGGGAGTGCCCTCGGGCTCTAGGCCTGGCGTGGAGGGACTTGTGGCCCAAGTGACTCCCTCCTGACGCCAGACAGGGATAATAAGAAAGGCAGATATGGAGAGGACATGGGAAGGGGTCCGGAAGGGTCTCCTGGGGGAGGTGACATGGGGCAGGGGTCTTGGTTGGACTGTGAGAGGTTGAGAGGCAAAGCAGGGACACCCCCCGCCAAAGCTACAGGCTCCCCAGAGCAGACAGTGAGTCTTGTTTATTACTTGCTTCCCAGTGTCCAGAACTAGAGAAGGTGCCAGTGTTTACTGAATGTATATATGAATGAGTGAATGAACAAACAATCGAACCAACAAATGTAGGCTAATGTCATTCCAGAAGGAGGGGACAGCACGAAGGAAGGCTCAGAAATGGGACAGTCCCCCATCGAGGGGGACAAAGATAAAAATAACGGCAGCTGGGATGTGTAGAGTGCTTGGTGAGTGCCAGGCTCTGCGCGGAGCTTCTCATGACTCCTTACAGCAACACACTGCGGGAGGCGCTTCTCATTTTCCCACTTCACAGTTGGGAAGGCCAGGGAGGTTCCGTGCCGTGCACTGGGGCCAGTAGCCAGGAGGCGCAGCGCTGGGCCTCAGCCCCACAGGCCCGCGACCTCGGCGAGATTCCCTCAGACTGTCAGACTCCCAGAGGGGGGCGGTGCTGCAGGCATTCGTGGGCTCTGGCCTGGGCACCTGGGCCCACCCTGCTTCAGAAGCTGTCCTCACAGCCTCTGCCTTGCCCCCTTCTTCCTCAGAGCTACACCCCCACTGTGTTTGAGCGGCTCTCCGTTAATCTGCAAATGAAGGGCAAACCCCTGAACCTCCAAATCTGGGACACCGCAGGTGGGTGTGCAGGCTGCAGGAGGGGCGAGGTGGGAGGAGGGCCCCCGCCCCATGCCCAGGAGCCAAGCCCTGCTCCCTTCCTTCTAACCAGAGAAGCCCAGCCAATCTCACCAATCTCCAAGGGACAGGTGTTGGCCAGGATTAGGGTCCCCAGGAACCTGAACCTTCTTTGCTCCTGCACCTGTGTCCGCTGCCTCCCCCATCAGAGGGTAGCCAGCTGTGTCCCAGAGACAAGGGGAGTCCAGAGCTCTTTTCTCTCAAGGGGTGAGCTATTCCTGGCCTCCTAAGCATTCCACCCTGGCTCTAGCTTCTGTAAGATCCGCCTGACCCTGACCTCTGCCCTCCAGCTTCCTGACCTTACCCACATAGGGTTCAGTCAAATCCACACCAGAGCTGAAAGCTCACCCCAGGGTATCCCGGCAGTCCCCTGATCATGCAGGGGTTAAGGGGCCTTCGTCCAGGGTCCTACCTGCTTCTACTCCTCACCCCCCAAGCTCAGGGCAAAGCAGGCTTTGGACCGATGGCCCCAAGCCCTGCGGGCTGGGCCTCTGCTGGTCCCCCATTCCTTCCAGAACAGGGCTCTCTTGGCAAGCAGTCTCACCCAGACCAGAGCTAACACAGCCCACGAGCAAGCCAGGGGAACACTACCCGGAGGGAAATGTGTGTGTGCAGTGGCCACCTAGGCACCACATTAGTATCAGACCACGAGGCACACAACCGGGCCCTGATCCGGGCTCCCCGATCTGCTGGGATGACCTCCCTGATGTTGGGGGAGAGCTGAAGGGAGTGCCCACCCCCCTCCCCAGGGCAAGTTGACTATGACCGCCTGCGGCCCCTCTTCTACCCCGACGCCAGTGTCCTGCTCCTCTGCTTTGATGTCACCAGCCCACACAGCTTTGACAACGTCTTTAACCGGGTAGGTACTGGGGGGGGCGGGAAGGCACAGCCCCCGCAGCCGGGCCCCTCTGCTCCGGCCCCACCCTCGAGTCCGCAGCCTGTCAGAGCGTGGCAGGCCCTGGATGACGTCGAACCCAGCCCCTTTGGTGTACACGTGGGGAAACTGAGCCCCAGAGCAGGGGCCGCAACTTGCCGGAGGTCCCATAGGGACTTGGTGGCAGGGTCTGGACCGAGAATGCGGGGTGACCCAGAGGCCCCAGCAGCTCCCCAGCCTGGGCCGGCCCGAGGTCGCACGCACCGGCAGCCTCCAGCTGCTCTCCTCCCCCTTCCGTGTGACTGCTGGCTTTCGGCAGCCTCCCACGGTGCCCCCCAGCCAGGTCAGGGCTTCCCGAGGCTGCTCTCTGCCCACAGGCGTCAGGGATGTGGTCCCTTGAGTTGTTCTGCCCGCCTGCTGCCAGGGCCTCCACGTGAATGGCATGCAAACAGCATGCCCTGGGGTTCCTCAGAGCCCAGCTGGTGACGGCATGGGTGACGTTGACCGCAACAGTGATGGTAACAGTTACTGAGAACTTGCCCTGTGCCAAGTACCGTTCTGGGCACTTCTGCCCATTCACTCATCTCCTCCCCCTGACAACCTGATGGGGCCAATGGTATTGTCCCCAGGTTGGGTGTGGGTGAGATGTTTTGACCAGAGCAAATGGAAGGCAGCCTTGACATTTCCCAAGATGAGAAGGAGCAAGTGGGGAGTAGGGAGGTGGGAGATGGGGGCCTGTTGGACGTCGCACTGGAGGGCCAGGTAGACCTGGGGGTCCGAGTCTGCAGCTCCCAGGGCTGCGCAGGTCCATTTAGTAACCACCAGTGGGGAAGAGCCTTGCACACGGGAAGGTCACCTGGAGAGAAGCAAGAGAGCAAGGTCATAAGGCAAAGTGCCAGCCAGCGGTAGAGGAGGGAGAGATGCCTGCCTGGTGCCAGGGCTCAGGCAGGATGAAGGCTGAGGATTCAGTGTTGGATTTAGCAAGGCAAAGTCATGGGGGAGACCATGATCAGACACAGTTCCGTGGAGGGGTTGGAGTACGGGGAGGCAGCCCAGGACCCCACCCGGGTCCCGTCTGGCTCCGGCAGCCAGACGGTTTGATGCCAGTTTTTTCTGAACAGACAGACTGAGCAGGCATGCAGTCCTGGAGGTATAAACCCCCTGTCTCCAGATTCTAGACTCCCCAGTTGTCCAGGCTAAATAACCAGGCCCTGGAGCCTCCCATTCCAAAGGGCAGCTGACACAGGATGGGAGCGTTCCCTCCAACAGGCAAACAGCTGCTGCAACCATTTTGTGAGCTGCTTTATTTTTAAAGGATGACTTATTTTTTTGTATATTTACCCAGCTGGGAGGCGGTCCTGGGGGCCCTTACCTTGCAGAGTGGCAGGATTCTAGACCAGGTAGGAGCAAGGCTCTAGGCCCCAGCCCCTGGGCTCAAGTCCTGCCACTTCCCGTTGTGTGACCAAGGTCAAGATACATAGCCTCTCCAAGCCTCAGTTACTGCATCTGTACAATGGGGTTGATGACAGAACTTGCTTCATTCGGGACTTGGGTTTGAAGGGTTCATACGTGTAAAGTCTTAGAGCCCAGCACAGAGTAATTCTCCCGAAATGTTGGCTGCGCTGATAATCATTGCTGGAGTCTACCCAGGGAGCGAGAGGGTGGCCCTTTCTCCGCATCTGCAGAGAGGGACAGCAGTCCCGATGGCTAACACACACACCTGCATTGCCACCCTCCCCGCAGTGGTACCCAGAGGTGAGCCACTTCTGCAAGGAGGTGCCCATAATTGTAGTGGGCTGCAAGACTGACCTGCGCAAGGACAAGTCGCTGGTGAAGAAGCTGCGGAAAAATAGGTTGGAGCCTGTGACCTACCACAGGGTAGGAAACTCAGCCCCCGGGGGTGGGGGGGGCGGGGGTCCTAGGAGGGGGAGCTTCAGGGTGTTCTGATCCTGCCCAGCCTCTCAGCAGCATGGGGCATCCAGTACAAACAGGATGTGGGTCAGGGTAGGGGTCATCTTGGAATGGTCTGGACTTAGATGTGGTACCTAGAATACTCTAGAAGTTTCTGCCTATGGAAGGGAGAGCGAGTGACATGCCCATCAGGTGATCCTGCCCACCCACTTCACAGATAGGGAAGCTGAGGCCTGGAGAGGAACCCCAGCTCTTCAGGCCACAGGCCCCTCTGTGCTACCCGCCTGGGCAGTGGGTTAGTTGGTGCCGTGAGAGGCAGAGAGACCCATCCTGGAACTGAGGCAGGAAACCCAGAGAAGCCGTGAGAGTGCTTGGTCAAGCCAGGGGGCAGGAGCTGTGGGTGTCCTGGGAAAACTCACCTTCCACTTTTGTCCTGGAGACTCCACTCCCTTGGATGGCCAAGAAGGCCGTGAGGCTGTGAGGAGGCGGGACGCGAGGCCCCCCGGAGGCCTCCACCTCAAGGCAGCCCCCTCCCCTCTCTCTGTTAGGGCCAGGAGATGGCGAGGTCCGTGGGCGCGGTGGCCTACCTCGAGTGCTCAGCCCTGCTCCAAGAAAACGTCCACGCGGTCTTCCAGGAGGCAGCCGAGGTGGCCCTCAGCAGCCGCAGTCGCAACTTCTGGAGGAGGGTTACCCGGAGCTGTTGCGTAGTGACCTGACGTCTTGAGGCCCTCCCTGCCCCAAGCACAGGATGGAGCTGGGCGCTGCGCTGCCCAGTCGGCTGGGCTGGACCCAGTCCTCAGGCTGTGATCACTGAACTGCACCTCGAACAGACGGACCCCACCGAGGCCGGGCCCCTGAGCGGGGGCTGCCATCCCTGGACTAGAGCGTAACCAACCGCCCCCCACCCCGAGGCCTGAGGAAGGGGCTTCCAGAGCCCACCCGCCCTGCGGAGGGCTGCTCTTGAAGTCCCCTAAAATGACTGCCAGACCCCTAGCTCCCAGCTGGACCACACGTCCAGTAGCAGCCTGTTCAGCCTGGCGCCGCCTCACCGCTGTTCCCAGGGCTGCACCTTCGGGACTGGGCGCTCCCAGGACCCTGGGCCACACAACTCACACCCTCTCCCATCCCCCCACCCACCCACCCCACCCAGTGGTAACTGTCACAACTAAAACCACATTGCTTGCCAGTTATGTCACATGTCTTGCTTTACACACACGTTCTGTAGCAGAAAAGGACCCACCACACGTAGACACTGGAGTGGGACTACCCGATCCAAACCTGGCTCTATCACTTCGGGACCTTGGGCAAATCACCTGAACCCTCTGTGCCTCAGTATCCTCATCAGTGAAATGGGACCAATCACAGAGGTTGGCATGGAGCCTTGAGATGAGTAAGAGCATCTGAGACGCAAAGAGCTTAGCAGGTGCCTGGCACCCAGTAAGGGCTCACAAAAGGTTCACAAGTGGGGATTTTTTTGTTTATGATAAATATATAATATTGCAGAGATAGAATATATGTAGTATACTCAATAATATAGTAGGGTTTTCCAGAGAAACAGAACCATATAGAACCAATAGGGTGTGTGTACATGGGGCGAGAGAGAGAGAAATTGTAAGGGATTGGCTCACAGGATGACAGGCGCTGGCAAGTCTGAAACAACGGCAGGCTGGAGATTCGGGGAAGTTGATGTTGCAGGCTTGAGTCTGAATTCCGAAGAGCAGCAGGCTGGATGCTCAGGCAGGCTTTCTGTGCTGCTGACTTGAGGCAGAATTCCCTCCTCAAGAAACCTGTCATTTCTCTTAAGGTCTTCAACTGATTGGGTGAGGCCCACCCACATAGAACCACCCACAGTTATGCACCCCTTCAGTTTTGTTAGAAAGAGCTGTGGGGGGAGTGGCGCCTGTGTGGCTCAGTCCATTAAGTGTCTGTCTTTGGCTCAGGTCATGATACCCGGTCCCTGGGATAGAGCCCTGCATCAAGCTCCCTGGTCAGCGGGGAGTCTGCTCCTCCCTCTCCATCTGCCCCCCACTTCAAATAAATAAATGAAATCTTTTTTTAAAATTTTATTATTTACTTGTCAGAGAGAGAGCACAAGCAGGGGAAGGGCAGAAGGAAAAGCAGGCTCCCCGCTGATCAAGGAGCCTGACATGGGACTCGATCCCAGGACCCTGAGATCATGAACTGAGCCGAAGGTACACACTTAACCAACTGAGCCACCCAGGTGTCCCAATAAATAAAATCTTTAAGAAAAAAAGAAAGAGAGAGAGAAAAGGTCCCTGGGTGGCTCAGTTGGTTGAGTCCAACTGTTGGTATTGGCTCCGTTCATGGTCTCAGGGTCGTGGGATCATGCCCAGTGCTGAGTTCTGTGTTCAGCATGGAGTCTGCTAGAGATTCTCTCCCCCTCCCTCCCTCTACTCCTCCCCACACTCACTCCCATTCTCGTTCTCTCTCAAATAAAAATTTTTTAAAGATTTTATTTATTTATTTGACAGAGACACAGTGAGAGAGGGAACACAAGCAGGGGGAGTGGGAGAAGAAGAAGCAGGCTTCCTGCTAAGCAGGGAGCCCAATGTGGGGCTCGATCCCAGGACCCTGGGATGATAACCTGAGCTGAAGGCAGACACTTAACAACTGAGCCACCCAGGGGCCCCTCAAGTAAAATTTTTAAAAAAGAGACTCAAGGGAGTGACCACTTCATGGGGACATGGCTGACTCAGTCAGTTAAAGGTGCAACTCTTGATCTCAGGGTTGCAAGTTTGAGCCCTACGATGAGTGTAGAGATTACTTAAAAATAAATCTTTAGGGC
The DNA here is from genome assembly GCA_002007465.1 of Ailurus styani. Lineage (NCBI taxonomy): Eukaryota > Metazoa > Chordata > Mammalia > Carnivora > Ailuridae > Ailurus > Ailurus styani. Next base: position 5,592,479 of record LNAC01000014.1, read on the forward strand.
GCCTGGGTGGCTCAGTGGTGAAAGCCTCTGCCTTCGGCTCAGGTCATGATCCCAGGGTCCTGGGATCGAGGCCCACGTCGGGTTCTCTGCTCGGCAGGGATCCTGCTTCCTTCTCTCTCCTCTCTCTGCCTGCCTCTCTGCCTACTTGTAATCTCTCTCTCTCTCTGTGTCAAATAAATAAATAAAATATTAAAAAATAAATAAATAAATCTTTAAAGAAAAAAAACTTAAAAAAAAAAGGACAAAGACAAACAACTCAAGGGAAGGACTACTTGTGCCAGGGGAGGCCTCGTGGCTCGGGTTACAGAGCTGAACTGAGGCAGGTGAAATGACGCTGGCCTGCTCCGGAAAGCCCACGTGGATTACAGGCTTCACTCCAGGAATGAATGGGAAATAACTGGCCTAGATTCCTAGCCTGATTGCTCCTCCCTGCCAAGCATACCCCATACCCAGAATATTCCCAGTTCTCCCCTTCCTGCTCTCCCCAAGCCTAGCTCACACAGCCCTCTTCTCTAATTTCCCAAAATACATGTTCCTGGAGCCCTGGTAGTTAGGTTGCTATGAAGCTTTTCATGCTAACTTCTTGCATATCTGTCTTTTTTTTCCCCCAAGATTTTTATTTATTTGACAGCGACAGCAAGAGCAGGAACACAAGCAGGGGGAGTGGGAGAGGGAAAGCAGGCTTCCTGCCAAGCAGAGAGCCCGATGTGGGGCTCAATCCCAGGACCCTGGAATCATGAACTGAGCCAAAGGCAGAAGCCTAATGACTGAGCCACCCAGGCACCCCGCACACCTGTCTTCTTGCACTAGACCTCAACTTCCATGAAATCAGGACCCTTGTTTGCTTTGTCTCTTTGTCCCCAACCCCTAGTTGAGGATGTGCCTTGGCCTGTTGGTACTGAAGAGTGTCCCATCTTGGAGTCAGTAGCAGATCCAGGTCCGAATGCCAGTGCTGCCATTTTCCTTAACTGTTTTATGAGAGTTACACTCTTTGAGCCTCAATATCCCATCAGGTAAATGGGAATGATCATATCCATCTGCAGGGCTGTTATGGGAAGGAAGCAACAAAATGCTTGTTGGGTGCCTAGCACAGTGCTGGCCATAAAGGAAGAAGCAGGAAGCAGGGAACACATTGCAAGAGGTCCAGCCGGGCTGGACAGGATGTCCTATACTCAAGGGCAAGGGGCCCAACAAGAGGTCAAGTGACACAGGCACTGGCATGGGCTCCTTCCTTGAGATAACCAGGGACTCCGTCATCTGTTCCTTCAACAGCCTGGTGTCTCAGGAGCCCCAAGGGGGCTGATAGGATTAAAAAGAAGGTAGAAGGAATGATGTGCTTAGTCCCAGGAAGGTCTCCGTCTTCTCTTCTCACCTGACAACGGGAGGAATAAGTTCAGCTTCCTTGCTTATCTCTTGGCAGTGTTCTATCAGGAATGAGATGATTAGATAAATAATCAGGTTTGAGGGTTAAATTTATGTGTCAACTTGATTAGGTGACAGTGCCCAGTTGTTTGCTCAAACACCAGTTTACATGCTGTCCCTGAAGGGATTTTTTAGAGGTAATGAATGTTTGAATCAGTAGGCTTTTTTTTTTAAAGATTTTATTTATTTATATGACAGAGAGAGATCACAAGTAGGCACAGAGGCAGGCAGAGAGGAGGAAGCAGGCTCCCTGCCGAGCAGAGAGCCCGATGCAGGGCTTGATGCAGGGCCTGATGCGGGGCTCGATGTGGGGTTTGATGCGGGGCTCGATCCCAGGACCCTGAGATCATGACCTGAGCCGAAGGCAAAGGCTTTAACCCACTGAGCCACCCAGGCGCCCCGAATCAGTAGTCTTTGAGTAAAGCAGGTGATCTTGTGTCATGTATGTGGGCCTTGTCCAATCAGTGGACGGCCTTGAAGGACAGGTTTCCCGAGGAAGAGGATCACGTAACCAGAGGCAGGACTGAAGTTTAACTCAACCCTCACCGCATTTCACCCGGGACACATGCTAGGAGGTCAAGGTCAGATAAGAACTGCTCTGTGAGCAGAGGTGAAGTCAGATGGAGTCAGGGAGACCAAAGGTACAGTGGTAAGCAGGTAAGGGGCTTCTGGGGCCACTGCACGGAGGGGGACAGGGACGTAGGCACGTTCCCAGTCTCATGGGGTCCCTGCAGGGGAGCAGCTGAGTTAGGAAGATACATTCGCTTTCTACCCGCCTCGCCCCACCCTTGTCGGTCCGACGGTCTCGTGTGGCTCGCCACGGACTACCAGCTCCTCAACAGAACAGACTGGCTTCGTGATTCCCCTGTGCCGCCAACAGCGCCAGCATATAGGAAGCTCTAAAGAAATGCCCGCTGGGTGAATGGAGGCTCACACTCGGTCCTGCCTGGGTTACCACGGACATCTCCCCGCCTTCCTCCTCCTCACGAGGCTCCGCCCCCCCCCAGCAGGGATCCAGTCACGTCCCCTTGATCCTTCCCCAGCCCCTCTGCTGGGAGAAGGTCGATGGGCGGGCGTCCCTGGCCCCGGACTTGAACTCTCCTACATCTGGCGGCCTGGCTGCCGCCCAGCTCCCCTGCCTCTTGCCGGGACACCTGACACTCCAGCACCACGGACCAGTCCTAGCCTCCAAGCCTTTGCTCAGGCCATTGGCCCACCTCCTAACCACCGCCTGTTCAAGTCCCCCCTCCATCCCCAAATCCTTCAGAGGCGGCTCAGACACCTCCTTGCCCAGGAAGCCCGTGGATCTGCAGACTCATCCACTCCCCCTCACCGCACGCGCCCCATAGCGTCCCTTGTCTTTGCACCGGCCCCTTGGCTAGGGAACTGGGCTTTGCTTTCTGGCGGTGGGAACGGCCAGACTGGGCTCCTCAAGATGACAGTCTGGTGGCGGACGGGGCAGGATGGCTGGGAGGGCGGGGGCAGGAGACCCGTCGGGCAGCCGCAGACGTCCAGACACGACCAGAGCAACAAGCCCGCGCAGGTCAAGGCCGGGTGGCTTCTGGGCTTGGAAGCCGAGGTGGCGGCCCGGGTGGACTGCGGGAAGGGTGGGGACGCTGAGAGTGAGGGAAGAATGCAGGCGTCTCCCCTGCGTGAGAAGCCTGGAGACGGGAGCCCCTTCCCCGCTGGCGGCCCTGGGAGAGGCGGATCTGGCCAGGCCGCCCCCCATGGCCACCCCAGGTGGCAGCCCTCGGAGCCGCCTGGCCGAGGAGCCAGGGTTGTCGTTATGGGTTGTCGGTGTCCTCCTCCTCACCCGCCGAGCCCCCCCTTTCAACCCCGTACAACCCCGCCTGGTAGGGCGGCGGCCAGACTAGTGGGAGCCAGGGGAAGGCACAGCCCAGAGGCCAGCTGGGGCCAGGAGCCACAGACCGCAGTGTCTTCAGTCCTCCACACCGCCTCCGCTGGCCCTGGGGTTGTCTGCCGGGAAGGCAAGGGGTGGGGGGTGGGGACCCCAAGTCACCTCCTCCAGAACAGGCCACTCCCTGGCATCCTTGGGCGGGAGGGTGGGGCGCACTCCGTGAGTCAGGAAGCTTCCCTCTGGCTCTGCCTGTGCAGCGGCGCCCTGAGCCCCACATCTGGGTGCAGGGAGGGGAGGGTGGCTGCCAGATCACCCCACTTTGGGCCACTCTTTGTTTTCTCTGGCCTCATTTCGGAGGATGAGAATTCACAGCCTCCCAGGAGGTCATCCCGAAGCCACTGGCAAAGGAACCAACAAAGCCTGAGAGCCGGCTGAGGGGCAGAGAGAGCCACCCTGCCTTCTAGGGCTTGATCTCCAACTAAACGCTTCCGTTTTCCAGGTCAGATTTGGCCCAACCTTCCGAGGGGAGGCAGGAGGATGGGCTGGAATTTCCTGTGGGGCTCACGTCTGCAGAGACACCAAGCCTGGTCCACGACTAATCTCAGGGCAGACACTCGAAGCGTTTGTTTAGGAAATTCGTGTTGGTTGCCTACCATGTGCGGTCCCTGTTCCAGACGCTGTGGTGTCTGGGGGGGTGTGTGGGAGGGAGCAGGGCGTGGCCCCTGCCTTCCAAGCCTCCATCCCCCACCCTCCGTGGGAGTTCCGTTGTGGACACCACCAGCGGGCCAGGGAGCGCCCAACATTGGTCTGTTGCCTGGTTCCACCGTTGAGACAAATGGGAGGGGAGCTGGAGATGGCGGGGGAGGGTGTCGAATGAAAGACAAGGAGCTCTCCCCTCACACCCAGAGATCTGAAACAGGGCTGTTCTAGGACCCGTGCTCCTGTCTGCCCACCGGAAGAGCATCACAGAGTCCTGTCTGGCCAGGCGCCGTAGGTGACATTCTGCACATTGTCCCTCATTCAGTCCTCGTAATATCCTCACTTCAGAGACCAGGAAACCGCTTCTGAAAGCTAAAGAGTGGGACCAAAAGCTGGGCTTTGCGCGCAGGATGGGACTCCCAGCCCAGGCTCCTGACCTCCCCTGGGCAGTGGCCCGGTGGCTGCACCTCCACCAGCAGAGGGCAGCAGGGTCCAAGGAGAGGAGACTTTCTCCGGGGGAGGCCGGCAGGCAGGCCAGGAGAGGACACCTGCCCCACCGCCCCGGCCTGGGGCACTGTGGGCCACCACACCATTCCCACCAGCCACCACCCCCTAGCCGTGCCCATCCCAACATTTTACTGAAGAAAAAACAGACGCGGGGTGGCCAAGGACTTGACCATTGAGTGAGTCTGGGCAGACTTAGAATGAAAACCGGGTTGGGGTTCTGGCGTCAGAATCTAGGACTAGAATCCCAGCGCAGCATTTACGCCTCGCAAGATTACAGTCAAGGGCGTGGGCTCGAGCGAGATCAAAGGAGGCTGCTCGCGGGAAGCGCTTTTCGCGGGGCCGCAGAACCTAGGCTCGCTTAATTTCCTCGGGGCTACACCTGGGGAGGCAGATGGTGTCTTGGCCCCCGACTTCCTCTCCCTTGACCCCACCCCAGAATTTATAACATGGTAGTGGGAGATTATCCAAATACTTTAGAACGTCGAGGAACCCCAGGGGAGCGCTCGCCTAAAGGAAGACACCGTGGGCTGGCAACTGGGGGCATGACCCACGTGGCCAGAACTACCCTGGGGGGCGGGCGGGAGGAGGGAAAGGAAGAAGGGGGAGGATCTGGAGGAGCGCGGGGTCCTTCCTGCTGGAGAACTAGCCCACGCAGAGACCCAGACCCTGTGATGGGGGAGGGGAGGCTGCTGGAAAAGGCGGGCAGAGTCGCTCCTGTCTTCTCCCGGGGCTCCTTCAGGCTGAAGGCGCTGAATCATGTGACAAAGAGCTGTCTCCAGAGTACGGGGACTCTCTTTACTTCCCCACCCCAGCTTTTCCCCCCAAATAAAAAAAGAGTGCTTCTCGCTGTTGTCATTGGTTGGGCGCCTGGATTCATGAGGTGCAGCTTCCCTCTCGCCCCAACTTTATCCCTGCCCCTACCCCAGGCCGGGGACCCCTCCTGAGCACAGGGCGGAGGGGCAGATCTAAATGCCCCATGGTCCCAGGGGCGACCTGTCGGTTCTCACTGCCCCCACTCCGTCCTGCTTCCTGGGATCCCCTAACTAGCTTTTCTGTTCCTTGTACTTGTTGCATTTGTTTTGCTTGTGTATTCATTCATGAACTGGACAGTTCTTTCCTGAGCACCTCCCAGCACAGTCCCTGGACTACCCCCTGGCTTCTTGATTCTCTGTGCAGTCTTACTGGTTGAGGAGAGGCAGCACCTCTTCCTCTGTGGAAGCTGGACCACCCATTGGACCCTCACTCTGTCCTTAACCTGGCAGCTAGGACATCACCAATATCGACTCCTCTTGCTGTCTCTCCCGCACTTAAGACTGAATCTGGGGGTGCTTGGGTGGCTTAGTCATTAGGCGTCTGCCTTCAGCTCGGGTCATGATCCCAGGTTTCTGGAATAGAGCCCTGCATCGGGCTCCCTGCTCAGCGGGAAGCCTGCTTCTCCCTCTGCCTGCTGCTCCGCCTGCTTGTGTTCCCTCTCTCACTGTCAAATAAATAAATAAAATCTTTTTAAAAAAAGACTTTGAATCTGGAGGAGGAGACAAAGAGGAACGTTTAAATTCTTTCTAATGACATGGCAATATTTTTTTCTCTAACAAGTATGTAGGGCTCACTACCTGCCAGACTCATGGAGTCTTCATAACCACCATACAAGATAGGTCCAGTTGTCAGCAGCTCCATCTTACAGATGGGAGAACTGAGGGACAGAGAGCTTAGGAAACTTGTCCAAGGTTACAAGCCAGCAAGTGACAGGTCTAGGGTTTGAACCAGGGCTGGATGTGTGCATGGTCCAGGCAGTGGGTGGGAGTGGCCTGCCCAGGGGCAGTGCTCAATGGCTGTCACCTGGCCCATGGGGACCTGTTTCCCTGCTTTTACACTAACTGAGAGTGATCAGACAGTCTTTCCATAGGGCCTTTTCTGCAGAAATTAACCAGCCCCCTCCAAGGTCCAAAGCCTCCAAAGAGCTCTGAGTGGTTGAGGTCCTATATCAAGGAAAAATTGGAAAACAGGATTCAAATTACACTGTATCATGGTCAACCAAAACAACTGTTGATAATTTGCATATTTTCTTTTCCTCTTTTTTTCTATAAAAACACTTTTGCGGGGCACCTGGGTGGCTCAGTCGTTAAGCGTCTGCCTTCATCTTAGTTCATGATCCCGGAGTCCTGGGATCAAGCCCTGCATTGGGCTCCCTGATCAGCGGGAAGCCTGCTTCTCCCTCTCCCACTCTCCCTGCTTGTGTTCCTTCTCTCGCTATGCTTCTCTCTCAAATAATTAAATAAAATCTTTTAAAAAAAACACTTTTGCATAGTTGTAATCACGCCATCAACCAATTTTGAATTATGCCTTTCTTTTCAAAATTTTAGCCTGAACAAAAACAAAGACAAAACCCAATTTTTAGTCTAAACATTCTTATATTCCAAACAGCTTGTGCATATCATTAAATTTTTTTTTGGAATAATCTCAGATTTAAACAAGAATTACAAAAATAATACATCAAGTCCCCATAAACTCTTCACCTGGCTTCCCCTAATGTTAACACTCATTTATCAAAACTAAGAAATTAACATTAACACTGGACCTGACTCGGGTTTCAGTAGCGTTTTCTCAAATGTCTCTTCGCTGTTCCAAGATCCAACCAGGATATTATGGTGCATTTAGGTGAGTATCACTTTTAGTGGCTGCATGTTATTTCCTCTAGTGAATATTCTAACAAGTTTTTAAAAACCTATCTGCTGCTGAACATTTTTTTGCATTGTTTCCAGTTTTACTTTGGAAAACTTATTTCATAAGAAATGAAAATAAGAAAGCCTATTCAAAAACAAGTGCTGGTTCACACCTGGGGTTTGGGCACCAGATGAAACAAAACAAAAAACAAGTTCTATTTAAATAGTAGCCCCGCTCATCAGTGGTGTGTTAACTGCTCAGTGGCCCCATGCCTCCTCCACGCACACCCCGGTGCTCACTCAGATAAGGAGAAAGTTTAGGGGACTGGCCCAAGATCACACAGGACTGGCCGGGACAGGGTTCAGGTCTTCTTGCCCCTAAATCCTAGGCTGTTCTCTACATGAAACTCTATCAAAGTGCTAGTGTGGCTTCTATTGGGAATTGTTGGGAATCGTTTTTTTGTTTTGTTTTGTTTTAAGATTTTATTTATTTATTTATTTGACAGAGATCACAAATAGGCAGAGAGGCAGGCAGAGAGAGAAGAGGAAGCAGGCTCCCCGCTGAGCAGAGAGCCCGATGCAGATGCCAGGCTCGATCCCAGGACCCTGAGATCACGACCTGAGCCGAAGGCAGAGGCTTTAAACCACTGAGCCACCCGGGCGCCCCTTGTTGGGGATTGTTAAAGGGAGTCCAGGAATCAGTAAACTAGAGAAGGAAGGTTTTAGAGAAGGAAAAATGACTTGCTCCCTGACATTTTTGGTTTTAGATACATGGATTTTCTTTTTCATCAGATTAAGGTCAGTAATCAGTGTGTGGGGCCTTGGCTTCCTCTTCTGTAAAGTTGTGGTAGTATGTCCCTGGCTCGCTGCCTTGAACGTTGCCAAGAGGTCATGTGTGGGAGGACTTGACCTAGCACCTAGTGAGTGCACCAGAGATGTGAGCCTAGCAGGTGTTCAGGGAAGCCAGTCTGTCATTAGTGATGTCCCTGTGGTGGCAAGAGCCAGGTTGGAGGGCACTTCTGCTTCAGACCTTGCAGGGGCTGCTGAAGGGCCTTGGGGGGCAAGGGAGGAGACAGAGAGGAGCGCTGATCCTCACCTCCCACCACCCCAGTCAGACAGGACTTTTTTAGGACTCACTTCAAGCACACCCTTTGGTGGGTCTATTCTCTACAGCTCAACTAATACTCCCAACAACCCTATCAAGGTGGGTGCTCTTAACATAGATGCAGAAAATAAGATTTGAACCCAGGAAATCCATGTCTCAATTGCTACACCTCACTGGCCCCTTCCTGCCCTCAGAGACCTTCCAGGTGCCCCCCCAAAAAAACCCCAGCCCACTGAGCACCCCACTCCCCAACTCCTTAGCTCTGATGGCCAGGTGTAGTCATCCACAACCCAATAGAGAGTTAGAGGAAGTGTTTGGGGCAGGCGAAGCGGGTGCACCACAGAAGAAAAAGGAAAGGTGAAGGCAGTAAAGAAGGCAGGGGCAGAGGGAGGAGAGAAAAAATGAATAATTTTGGGAATAATTTAATTTGGGTTTGTTTTTGTTTTTGTTTTTGTTTTTGTTTTGTTTTTTTTTTTTTTTTTTTTTTTTTAAAATTTTTTTTTTTTTTTTTAACACAAGNTATTTGACACAGAGAGATCAGATCACAAGTAGGCTGAGAGGCAGGCAGAGAGAGAGGAGGAAGCAGGCTCCCCGCTGAGCAGAGAGCCCGAGGCGGGCCTCGATCCCAGGACCCTGAGATCATGACCTGAGCCGAAGGCAGAGGCTTTAACCCACTGAGCCACCCAGGCGCCCTTTGTTTTTGTTTTTTAAGATTTTATTTATTTATTTGACAGAGAGAGAGAGAGTTCACAAGGAGGCAGAGAGGCAGGCAGAGAAAGGAGGAAGCAGGCTCCCTGCTGAGCAGAGAGCCTGATGCAGGAGTCCATCCCAGGACCCTGAGATCATGACCTGAGCCGAAAGCAGAGGCTTAACCCACTGACCCACCCAGGCGCCCAATAATTTAATTTTTGTGTTAGAGATTAATCAAAGCACTTTACCTCTAGGATCTTCCTCCCAAAAACCCACGGCCCCTATTTATTTTTTTATTTTATATAGATTTTATTCATTTGGTTTTTTTAAAGACTTTATTTATTTATTTGACAGAGAGAGCATGAGAAGGGAGAAGGTCAGAGAGAGAAGCAGACTTCCCATGGAGCTGGGAGCCCAATGTGGGACTCGATCTCAGGCCTCCGGGATCATGACCTGGGCTGAAGATAGTCATTTAACCAACTGAGCCACCCAGGTGCCCTCATTTGTTTTTTTTATTAAAGATCTTATTTGTCAGAGAGAGAGAGAGAGAGCACAAGCAGGGGGAGAGGCAGGGAGAGGAAAAAGCAGGCTCCCCATTGAGCAAGGAGCCCGATGTGGGATGTGGGACTCTATCCCAGGACGCTGGGATCATGACCTATGCTGAAGGCAGGCGCTTAACTGACTGAGCCACCCAGGCGTCCCTACAGATTTATTCATTTGATTGAGAGTGAGAGAGCACCAGCAGAGGGGAGCAGCAGAGGGAGAGGGAGAAGCAGGCTCCCCACTGAGCAGGGAGCCCAATGCAGGATTCGATCCCAGGACCCCGGGATCATGACCTGAGCAGAGGGCAGATGGTTAACCAACTGAGCCACCCAGGTGCCCTTTTTTATTTTATCTTTTATAAAGTATCTTATTTTTTTTTTTTAAAGATTTTATTTATTTATTTCACAGAGGGAGAGAGATCACAAGGAGGCAGAGAGGCAGGCAGAGAGAGAGGGGGAAGCAGGCTCCCCGCTGAGCAGGGAGCCCGATGCGGGCCTCGATCCCAGGACCCTGAGATCATGACCTGAGCCGAAAGCAGAGGCTTTAACCCACTGAGCCACCCAGGCGCCCTAAAGTATCTTATTTTTAAGTAATCTCTACACCCAATGTGGGACTCAAACCCACAACCCCAAGATGAAGAGTCACATGCTCCACGGCCTGAGCCCCTATTTAATTAGGAGAAAAACAGACAAACCCCAGCTGAGGGACTTTCTACAAACTACCTGGCAGGTCCTCCTCAAAACTGCCAAGGTCATCAAAAACACTTGAAATCTAAGAAATCATCACAGCCAGAGGAGCCTAAGGCGACGTGACTACCAAATGTAGTGCCGTGTCCTGGATGGGATCCTGGACCAGAAAAGAACATTAAGTAAAAAGTAAGGAAGTCTATATAAGGTATGACCTTTAGTTAATAATGTATCAATATTGGTTTATTACTAGGGGTGTCTGGCTGGCTCAGACAGTAGAGCATGCCACTCTTGATCTCGAGGTCATGAGTTTAAGCCCTATGTTGGGCATGCAGCATACTTGAAAAAAAAATACTAAAACAAAACAAAAGAAACATTGGTTCATTACTTGTAACAAATGTACCAGGCTAATATAAGATACTAGTACTAGGGAAACGTGGGTGTAGGGATACATAGAAACTATACTAATACTTTTTTTAAAAAAATAAATCTGAGGGCGCCTGGGTGGCTCAGTGGGTTAAAGCCTCTGCTTTCGGCTCAGGTCATGATCTCAGGGTCCTGGGATCGAGGCCCACATCGGGCTCTCTGCTCAGCAGGGAGCCTGCTTCCTCCTCTCTCTCTGCCTACTTGTGATCTCTCTCTCTCTCTCTGTATCAAATAAAGAAATAAAATCTTTAAAAAAAATAATAAAAAATAAAAAATAAAAAATAAATCTGAAACTTCCAAAATAAAAACATTTAAGGGGTGTCTGAGTGGCTTAGTCGGTTAAGCATCTGACTTCAGTTCAGATCATGATCTCAGGGTCATGGAATCAAGCCCTGCATCGGGCTCCCTGCTCAGTGGGGAGTCTACTTCTCCCTTTCCTTCGGCTTCTCTCCCAGATCATTCTCTCTCTCTCTCTCTCAATAAATAAAATCTTGGGGCGCCTGGGTGGCTCAGTGGGTTAAAGCCGCTACCTTCGGCTCAGGTCATGATCCCAGAGTCCTGGGATCGAGCCCCACATCGGGCTCTCTGCTCGGCAGGGAGCCTGCTTCCTCCTCTCTCTCTGCCTGCCTCTCTGCCTACTTGTAATCTCTCTCTGTGTGTCAAATGAATAAATAAAATCTTAAAAAATAAATAAATAAATAAATAAATAAAATCCTTTTTTTTAAAGATTTAATTTATTTATTTGACAGAGAGAGATTACAAGTAGGCAGAGAGGCAGGCAGAGAGACAGGGNGAGCAGAGAGCCTAATGCGGGGCTCGATCCCAGGACCCTGACATCATGACCTGAGCCGAAGGCAGAGGCTTTAACCCACTGAGCCACCCAGGCGCCCAATAAAGAAAATCTTTTAAAAAACGTTATTTCAGAAATGAATCCAAGTAAACACCAGGAGAAATCTTGTGTTGATCAGACATCCTATTATCTATGCTCGGGTAGAGCCCCATGATCTCTCAGCTGAGAACCTCCAAAGACCCTAACGGTCAAAGCTGGAACCGTGTACCGTGACCGGTGTCTAGAAGGCAAAAAGGCTGAGAGCAGGTCCCAGAGGCTTAGCGACGGGGCCTCCCTCGGAGGCCTTTAATGTTCATTAAATGCACGTGGGCTATCTAAGTCTGAGCGGCCCCACCTCCGGGCAAGACTGATAAATGGGTGCAATTCATGCTGACTTGTGAAATTCAAGTTCTGAGCTGAAGCCGAGACCCAAAAGAGCCAGGGGAGACCTCCTGAGGTTTAAACAAACAGACGGCGGCCTCTGACAATAGAAATGTAAACAGCCCCTGATGGGCTCGCTCACACGTTTTCACTCTCGGACGCATCCGCCCAAGCCCAAATTCCCTGACCCCAGGAGTCTGGGGAAGCCAACACACAGCAGTCAATTACCATGTTTCAAACCAGATCTAAGTACTAGGCCCCAATTTGGAGCCCCAGGGCATGACCCCGCCCCTGGGCTGACCGCAGGCCCTAGGGACCCCTGGTCGGGGCCGCCCAAGACAGGCCTTCTAAGGTCTTTGGGCTGTGGGCAGAACAGCTGCCAGGCGCTCTCCAAGCTCACTGGCCCCTCTTCCCACCTCTGGCCGGGTCAGCAGAGGGGATTATGGCAGGGATTAAAAGCCTGTGGGGCGGGGCGGAGATTACCCGGCCTGTGTCTGGGAGGCCGAGCCGGAGCACGAGACACAGCTGTGCCCTGGTCAGCAGGGGCCCCAGAACCTCTCCACTCACCTGGCCCGAGCCTCTCAAAGCCTCTGGCCCAAGTTCTACCTGGTCCAGCCTCTGTTGTCACCTGTGTGTGGGGCTGGGCCCTGGAATAGCCTAGGGCTAGGGCGCCTGGGTGGCTCAGTGGGTTAAAGCCTCTGCCTTCGGCTCAGGTCCTGATCTCAGGGTCCTGGGATCGAGCCCTGCATCGGGCTCCCTGCTCAGCGGGGAGCCTACTTCCTCCTCTCTCTCTGCCTGCCTCTCTGCCTCCTTGTGATCTCTCTCTCTCCATCAAATAAATAAATACAATCTTAAAAAAAAAAAAAAGAATCTAGAGCTAAACCAGGTAGGGGGAACCTGGAGAATTTCTGCCTCTGGGCTGAGGGTAGAGCAGCACCCAAGGAGAACCGCAGGCCGGACGGGGGATGCCGCAGCCTGTGTCCGGGCTGAGAACTAGTCAGGCCAGGACTGAGACCCTTCCCCTAAGGAGCAAAGACCCGTCTCCAACTCATGCCTCCACCCTGGCTCCCCTCCCCTGGAGCTGCTCTGTCAGCTCCCACCAAGTACACGCCGGACGCCTAGGACATCACCGTCACTCAGAACTGTGGGCAAGACTCAGGACAGATCTCCCCTTGGGAAGGGACCCAGGCCCCACAGCCACGTACCCGCTCTTTAGAAGAGGGTCTGCCCCAGTCCCGCAGAGCTGCCCCGACTCCTGCAGGCCAGCCCACCTTGCCTGCCCCAGCTGAGAGGCCCGCTTCCGTCCCCGTGGCCGTGGCCGGAGCTCCCAGGGGGAGTCTGCTGGGCTCCAAGGGAGACAGGATCACTGCACTTGGGAGCACGGAGTAGCCTTCCTGCAGTGGGGCCACTGCAGGGCTTGCCTCTGCTGTCTGCCCTGGGCTGCAGCCCTGCCAACCCCCTGCCCACCCGGGCATAGCTGCTGAGGGGGATGCAGAAAAGGCACCTTAGGGGCGCCTGGCCGGCTCAGTCGGTGGCGCACGCGACTCTTGATCTTGGGGTCCTGAGTTTGAGCCTCACATTGGGTGTAGAGATTGCTTAAAAACAAAGTCTTTAGAAAGAAGAAGGAAAAGAGAGAGAGAAAGGAAAGAAAGAGAGAGAGAAAGAGAAAAAGAAAGAAAAGAAAAGAGAGAAAAAAAGAAAGAGAAAGGGAGGGAGGGAGGGAAGGTACCTTATCTTCTGGCTGGGACTCTCAGAAGTGAGCAGAATTTCAATTTAACACACTTGTGCGCACCTTAGGGAATCTCAAGACGAAATAAAGCGTGAGTTGTGCGCTCCGAAGTCTCTCCAGAAGGGCACCCTGTAAGGAGCAGCTTTTTATCTGGAACCCCTGGGCACGGGCAAGCTCTGCCGGCTCAGGGCTTCAGGCAAGGAGGGGATCGCTGTCCTCAGACCTGTCCCAAGACTACAGCCCCTGGGCCCTGTCTGGGCCCCTGAGAGCACAGGGGGGCCACGACTGCCTGAAACTCAGCGTCCTTCCGCAAACATAGGTCAGAGAGGACAAGGGACATGGGGTATTTTCTGGCTGATAATTCTAGCGCGGGAGCACAGTTGTGTTAACTGGAAGCCGCAAGGAGGGAGGAAGGGGCAGGAGTGGTGAGCAGGCGGGACTGCCGGGGTGGGGGAGGCAGGTGCCCTGGGGCCGGGCGCCTTTGGCAGGAGGGAGGGAGGAGTGCATGGGGGCGTGGATGCGGGAGCAGGGCTTGCCTTCCCACGGCAGGATAAGACCACAGGACTCTGCTTCCCGAGTGGCCTCCACTCCCAGGCTGCTGCCACGCCTTGGCCCGGCAGCTGTCAGCTCCCTCCATCATTTAGTGTGGCCTTTCTCGTCTCCTCCCCTGACCTGTGCTTCTGCTGGAGAGAAAGTGCCGCGTCTCCCTCACCCTTGGCAAACCTAGTGCTCCCCCCCACCTGACACCGTGACTCCCATCTTGGGGCCCAACGCATGGCAGTGCACGTGTCTCACCCCCTGGCCTGCCACAGCGCCTGTCCCTCTCCCACCTTGCCGTGCCCCAGGCTGGTGGTGCCCAGGGAAAGTGCTTCCTCGCCATGTTCCTGCCCTTCACCCAGGCCTGCCCGTCCAGGTCACTTTGCTGGGAGAGGCCCCCTGCAGCCCTCCGAGAGTTTCATTCACAGTTGTCGCTGAACACACGCGGCCTTCTGTGCGTTCACAGAGCAGGCACACAACCTCACCTGTGTTTTTTTGTTCACTGTATTTATTTAAGTCATCTCTACAGCCAGCGTGGGGCTTGAACTCACGACCCCGAGATCAAATGTCGCATGCTCCACCAACAGAACCAGCCAGGCACCCCAATAAAAGTTTAAAGGGCATCTCTGGCAGCTAGGGAAGGCCAGGGAGGCTGGTGAGATGCTGTTGCGGGGCGGGGGGTGGGGAGGGACGGTTGTCCCCTGCTCTCCCGGCCTCCTGCCTCCCGCCTCCCGCCGCCTCCCACCTCTAAGCCAAGCAGGCTGCCTCCAATCACACTGCCTCCTCCTGGGGTGGGACCTTGGCAAGGCAGGTTCTCTTTCCAGCTGCCTTCCTTGACCACATTGGCAAGTTCAAGTTCAAAACCCATCAGGCCTAGAGAGCCTTAGTGAAGAAAGTCCCTCGAGTCTGAGGACGTTTTCTCTCTGGAACTGACAGCTCTCCTCCAATGTCCACCGTCCCATCTGTGTCCCAGCTCTGTCAGAGAACAAATAGAACCACCCCCCTCCCACATTCCACAGCCCTGAAAGGGGTGGCCCGCCCACAGCTCCTCAGGAGCCCTCATTCTATGTCTCTGCCCAAGGGCTGCTCAAGCTAACTCGGTGAAAGGGCTGGGGAGCTGGTGGCCTCTGGAGGCCACCGTCCACCAGTGACAGATGACAGCTGGTGGGTAAATGAAACTGTGAGGCCTCTTCTGCCCTGTCTCCCAGAGGCCCCAGCCAGGCTGAGCTCCCGTGACTCCCTGGAGTAGCCGGCTTGATGACGCACCTTCTGTTGCCCTTCTTCTCTTCCTTGTCTTTCTCTCCCACTTCCCTATCAGTGCTCCCTAGGACCACTCCCCACATCAACTACTTGCACTTGAACCCTTGTTCGGAGTTCTGCTTCTGGGTGAACTCGAACAAAGACACACTCACCTGCTTACGTTAAGACCAGAGCCTGTCGCATTTGTCTTTCTCTCCCCTGTTCCTGGTCACGTACCTGGCACGTAGGAAGTGAATATGATGAACCAACCGGCGGTTCTCCTGAATTCTTCTTTGGACTCCACATCTGCATAGGAATCCAACAGCATCCTCAACCTTTAGTCAGCAGGACAGAACTCTCAGATTTAGGCAGAGTTCTTTGTTGCAAGCAACAGAAAGGGACTCCGGCTAACCAAAGCAGAGAGGAATTTAATCTAACTGTGCGCATGTTGCTGGGGGAGCTGGCTCTCAGAGCTGACTGGGGGCTGAAGGACCACATTTGGGTTGGTGGGAAGCCAGGGAGCTGCGCCTGGTTCAGGATCAATATCCTGAAAGAGAAGGTCTGCCGGGTCAAACCTAAGTCACAAGCCCCCCCGCCCCCCTCAAGAACACATTGGATTAGGTGAGGAGGGCTGGCCCCTTCAACTTCCATGGAAGGGAGACACCATTCCTCTCCCTTAAGACTACCTGTGAGGCCTCTCTGACCCTTACTCTTCAACCGTTTAAAATGGACTTGGATGAGGACCACCAAGAAATGCAGCTTAACCCCGGCTCCCAGGGCGAAGCTTAGCCTGTATGAGTCACCATCACCCTCCTCATTCCATGCCCTCTGCCAAACACGAGTCTTTCTCTGCCTGCTCTCCACTCTTCCCACTCCTCCATCACTGCGCCAGTCCAGTCTGTGGCCATCAACCCTCCCTATTCCTGGCTTCTAGCCACTGCTGACAGGGCACCCAATGCTAGTGCCACGGGTACCCTATCTCTTGCCTTGAGTATAGGATCCAGCCCTTTCTAGAGCCTCGCACGGCTGCCGGCAACTGACCTGTTCCCATCCCAGACTAAACTCGCCAGCAGCTTCCTCCTCCTCTCCGATCGCCACCACCAGCTGGCTGGGCCTTCAAAGTCACTCAACGGCCTCTTTCCATCATTTCATCCTGTTTGAGTCTTCATGCTGATGCCAATACTTAGTGCTTCTGATGTCCGCCTCTGATAGTCACTTCACAAATTCCACCTCTTTCCTGGCAAGGCCTCTAGTTGGTTCCTGTGCCCTCGCCCCCCACCCAGTGGCCTCCTTTCACATTCATTACCTTCATGAGCATCAATGAGGAAATGGCTGTTTTCGAGGGCTGATTCCAACGCAGTAGAAGAAACCAACACATGGAAGGCCCAGTCTTCACGGGGCTTGTCCCCAGGAGGGAGAACGAAACATACTCACTGGAGATTTTCAAAACCCAAAAGATCATGCAGTAGATGCCAAACTGGGTGGGTGGTTTCCAGCGCTCTGGGAATCTACGTGGGGCAGCAGGGAAGGCCTCGTGCACGTGTCTGGGGGCAGAGGAGGGCCCGTGGAGCAGGAAGCATAGCCTGAGCCAGTTTGGAGGGGAGGAGCATGCAGGAGACCCCTCATTCCTCACGGGGGAGTCCAGGGGAAGCTCCAACCACAAAGTCGCTGGCCAGGAGGTATGGGAAGGTGAGGGCTGCAGTTGCATAGGGAGTCACCACCACCAAGATGATATTCAAAGTTAGGAGAATAAATGAGGACTTGGAGAGAAGGACGAGCTAAGGGCTGAAGGCCAGGTCTGGCAGGAAGTCCAGGGGCAATGGTGGGAGAGAAGCAGAGCTCAGCCTGAGGGAGGCAGAGACACCTCTTTATTGGTCTTCTGGGGCCATCGTGGCCTGCTTTGGACTCTTCCAAGCTCTCCTTTCTCACTCACCTCTGGCACGATCAGTGGTCACAGGAAATAGGCCTCCCGAAAGCACCTACTGCTTCCTGAATCCACCCCCTTTTCCCTCCAAGGAAGTTCAGAGCAGTAAGACATGGCTTCTGTCAGAGAGAACGGGATTGGACCTCCAAAGTCTACCACACTGTCTTCTCCATTCCCAAGACAAGCTTGTTTCTTTCCCATCCCAAACCCCACTCCCCATCCTGTCTTCCCTCTGCTCTGTCTCCACAGTGGAGTTCTATGAGGGAAGAAGAGACACATGCCATCTTTTCTTTCCATTTGATCT
The DNA here is from genome assembly GCA_002007465.1 of Ailurus styani. Lineage (NCBI taxonomy): Eukaryota > Metazoa > Chordata > Mammalia > Carnivora > Ailuridae > Ailurus > Ailurus styani. The sequence continues at coordinate 5,610,018 of LNAC01000014.1, forward strand.
CGGCCTGTTGCGGTCTGACCCCACCCCTCCTGCCCCCATCTGCACGGACACTGGTGTCAGAGGTGATGGCATAATGGTTCCCCACTGGGGGACGGGGTGGGGGCAGTCTTCCAGCTGCATAGTACCCCTCCACCCCTCCCTCCTGCTTGACAACTCTCCTCCGCGCTGCTTTCCTTCTTTGGGTTCTACCTCTCTGGTCTTTCCTTCTCAACTGTTTTCACGGGTTCCTCTTCCTTTGCTGGACACTTCCTACACTGATTCACTCTTCAAGCAATAACCGAGCACCTTCAAAGGGCCGGGCACAGTCCTCTTACCTGCACCCCTACCCTTGCAGTTCTGGTCTCCTACACGTTCAGTGGGCCATCTTGTGCCTCCCACGGTCTGGGTGCAGACTGTTCTTCTCCATTCCGGGCCCGCAGCGGAGCAGCCCCAGTCTCATCCCATCCCCTGGGCCCCGCCCCTGCTTCTCCTGGATTCCCCACTTCAGGGGGTGGGGGGAGCACAGCAAACGCAGCTGATGCGGCAGCAGCAGCAGAGCGGGGGGGGGGGGNCTACACAGTCTGGGGTGTGACCCGACCCTGTGGAAGTTGTCCTCTACCTCTCCACTCTCCTCTCCATAGCAGATCTACTGCCCGAGGCCATGGCCTCAAACTCTCTCAAAGCGATCCGATCCACAGAACACCTGAATTTTCTCTCCAGCGTTCTGCTTTTGCATGAGAGTTTTTCTGAAACGTAAACTTGACCTTGTCATCCCCTTGCATCCATGACGACCGTGGGCTGCGCCGGCCCTGAGACTATACTCCCCGCCTATGGCAAGCTCTATGTGAGCCAGCCTGGCTGCTCTGACTCCATCTCACACCAGTCTCCTCCTCAGCCCCTCCGGTCTGCTGCTTTCTGGGTACACGAACCCCTGATCCCACTTAAGCAGTTCCCTTTCTCTGGAATGTTCCTTTCCATTACACGATCTCAACTCCAATGTCACTTCCTCAGAGAAGCCTTCCTATTTTCTTCTTCCTTTTTTTCCTTTATACAATTTTCCTAATCATTAATTTGCTGGGGTTCTCCCGACTAACTGTGAGCTCGGTTTTATTTCACAAACTCGGAGAGCACTTCCTATGTTCCGGGAGCTGTTCCAGCACGGGGACTATTAACCTATTTAGATCCTGTGATGGCCACCTTACGAAGAGGGACTCGTCCCCATTTTGCAGATGTGGAAACGAACCCCGAAGAGCGGGGCTTGAGCCTGTGGCTTGAGCGAAGTGACGTTTACTGCGCGATGCAGCTGGACTGGGAATACAGTCCGTGCATCTCCAGGGTTCCTGCCGGACCACACACTAGCCACCTGCCTGTCATGTCCATGGTATTCCCAGGGCCTGTCTGCTACCTAGAGGATCCTCAGTAAATATTTGCTGCCTGGGTAACCAAATACCTGCCGGGATCCAAAGGAGACTGGAGGTCACAGAGCCCCCATCTGCTTGCTGAATATGGTGGGAGAAGATAGGAATTCCCCCATCTCTGGAGGCTCAGCTTTTGTTGGCTGTCCTGCTGTGTCCAGGGCATGCCAGAGGTAGGAAATGCCCTTCCCCCATTGTCTTCTTGGTTAACATCACATCCCCAGTAACTTGCAAGCATCACCTCCTCCAAGAAGACTTCTCTGATTGGACACCCCTCCCCCCACAGTAGAACTGGCCTCTCCCACCTTTGTGCCCTCACAGTATCCTGTACAGACCTTGTATATACCCTGCATAGACCTGATGTCCATGTTGGCACTCGTCCTACTTTATACCTGATGTGGATATAGTTATTACCAGACCATTTTGCTGTTCCATTGTTTTTAAAGATTTATTTATCTGAGAGAGAGAGAGAAAGAGAGAGAGAGATATCATGAGCAGGGGGAAGGGGTAGAGGGAGGGAGACGCAGGCTCTCCACTGAGCAAGGAGCCTGATTTGGGACTTGATCCCAAGACCCCGGAATCATGACCTGAGCCAAAGCCAGACGCTTAACTGATTGAGCCACCCAGGTGCCCACTTTCACTGTTTCAAAGGGTCTCAGTTTAGAGGCTAATTTATATGGTCACTTGACCTCCAACCCCCGGGCCCCCCCCAATGTGGGTCTTGTGCACACCCATGTTGCAGTTAACCCCAGTGCCAAGTACGATGTCCTGCACAGGCTGGTGCTCTCTCTGGGGAAGGAATGAATGAATGATGCTTGGTCCGATAGTTAAAACTACCATCAATTTGAGTAGCCACAGAAAAAGCAGCTATCAGGAGACATGGTTTATAGTTCCAATTTCATTACTAAACTAGCTGCATGACCTTGGCCAAGCTGTTTAACATTTTGGGGTCCCAGACTGCCACTTTTTAAAATGAGCAGGTGGGATTAAATGACCTCTAAGCGCCATGCCAGCTCTAAGATTCTGTGATTCAATGCTAATGTCCCCTCATAGAGGAGGATCTAACAGAATATAAGGGAGAAGTTAGTGCAGCACCAAATAAATGCACCAGGAAATCTTAGTAAAGGGACGAAAATATTGCTGCAGCTCCTGAAGAACCTAGAAACACTCTCCACTTTTCCCTCTCCCAGCCCTGCCATGCTGTTGACAGTTTTGATGTAGTACATTTTTTTCTCCTTTTCTCTTTAAACTGTAAGCTCCTAGAGGGAAAGGTCCAAGTTTTAGACTTTAAAATCTTGAGGACCAAGCAGGGAGTTAAAAAAACTGGCATGTATTTTGTGGCTTCTGCCCCTGATGGTTATTTGGAGATCCAATCAAGTGTGAGACAGTGGGTGAGAGGTTTCATCGAAAGTAGGCTAGAGAATGAAGAGACGTATGGGAAATGGGGGGCATTGTTCTCCCATCAACAGCAGCCAGATTATATGCCTGTGTATTAAGGAGCAACTTAGAGGCATATAGACAGAAAGAAATACGGTCCCTTCAAGAGGAATAATGTGGATTCAGAAAAAGGAAGACATTGCAGATTCTATATTTACCTTCCAGCAAGCTGGATTTGAGAATTCGATTTGCCCACTTTTCTGAATTGGATGACTATAAAAATGCATGAAATACAGGAAATAGTAAATGGGGGCACCTGGGTTGCTCAGTCGGTGAAGTGTCTGCCTTTGGCTCAGGTCACGATCAGGGAACCTGATTGAGCCCAACCTTGGGCTCCCTGCTCAGTGGGGAGTCTGCTTCTCCCTCTCCCTCTGCTCCTCCCCCCCTGCTCATTCGCTCTCAAGCATGCTCCCCCTCTCGCAAATAAGTGAAAAATCTTGAAAAAGAAAAAAGGAAATAGTAAATGAGTACTAAATGCTGAAATGAAACAGAAAATGCTTAATTACGGAAAATACTCACATTTATGCAAAACATAAGTCTTGACCATTATAAATGTGTTTATTAAAACATGGATATTGGTAAATCTTGTAATCAGTTTCAATAATAAAGGCTAAAGCAAAGACATATAGTGTCTCCCACTTTCCTCAAACCAATAAATTATACAGGGATAGAAAGTTTACTAAGGATACACAACTCACCAACAAGACAATAATTAGATCAACGGTAGAAGCAGAACTAGTAATTGTGACAAAAATCAAAACATGAACTCCAAACTGGGTGGCAAATCAAGTATAATTGCAAAAAATACAACCTGAAAATCTCACCTTAAATGCAGTCAATATTTTCTTGTGGTTCCCCCAGGGAGTGTGAAAATAGATTTAGCCAGAAAGAAAAAAGACAACCGAATACATTTCAGACTTTAAATATTTAGCAAGCATTTTTGGGGGAAAAAAAAGAAGATTGTCATTTTAAAATTACACACATCCAGTATCATGAACAGCATAATTAGAGGCGTTTGGAAAAAAAAGGTTGACTGGCGATATTAAGCTCATAATATCACATCAAAAGCTATGCTTCCGGTGTGGACCCTGAAGACAACACCCAGAAACTGGAGACGGTAGAGATCAGTGGACCAGAGGGACTAGATCACAGGAGGACCTGGAGTGAAGAGAGCAAAGCACTTGGCCTAAGATTTGCATCCTTACCTCTTGGTAGGGGTGTGGGGTTCCATCAGCTCTATTCTGGCTGAAGTGACAACTGCAAGAACAGCTCACCTCCAGCAACTGCTGTCCCATCAAACCATTGCTTCAGAACCTATATGCCTCTCTATCAAAACCAAACCTACCTGTGCAAAGGTTCAAAGCCCTCCAGTCTTCCAAAGGCATCACCCCACTACCTTATTCATGGAGTCAATAAACATAGATGGATGAGTGCCAGCTATGCCTGGCACTGTTTGAGGCACTGGGGATATACGAATGAACATGAACAAAAGTGTACAACTTTTCCTCTCCCCTAGGGCCCACATCCAAGTGGAATTTTCTCTCCAGTTTCTGTTGTCTACATGATCGTCTGGTGATTGACTATAATGATGATTGTTCTCTAAGCATGTCACATCTTCCTGGTATGTCCTCCATGATGTGATGTCTTCAAGGGTAAAAGTGAAGCTTTCTAATTTTTCAAATCTCCTGTCTCCATCTTAGCACTCAATTTATTTTTGGGCACAGGGGTACTCAGTAGGAAAACAAATTCTTCATGTAGGAAAAAAAGAAATGAGAAAAAATAGAACCAGCAATCGTGTCTAAATGTGCTGTCTTCTAGCCTCCATAGGGTGTTTGTGTGCATTAGTCCATTTGATTCCACAATAATCCCAGCAGGAGACAGGGCAGGAGTCATTATCTTTGTTTTATTAAAGAGAGAACGGGGTTCCTCGTAGGTTAAGGGCCTGGGTTAATAACATACAGCTGGTAAGAACCTCTCACAAAGTGGCCAAAGAAGGACCAGCCTTAGCCGAAGCTGACAAAAGGCAGTGGATATTCTTAAAGAAGATGGAGAAAGGTTAGACCCACTAGGCGGATCCAGGAACAGGCCTAAGAGTTTAGGTAACTAACCCCTTGGGGTTTCGGCTACAGCACTGCAAACTCTCAGCAGTTTATCAAGTGAACAAGCATAAAGTTGCAAAGAGACCTGGAAACCCCAGGCTGCCAGAAAGAGCCCCTTGACCCCCAAGCCCACGTGTGGTGAGGCACAGGGCTTGGCATCTCAACACCCACCCCTGGAAAAGGCAGGGAGTCCTCCCTTTTAGAAGTGGAAGTGACGGTGACCTGGCCCCAAGGGGGAAGCACAGCTGCTAAAAAGAGCAGGTGGATCCCAGATGCTGCTGCAGCTGCCCTCACAGCGGAAGTCAACCCCACACATCAGGAGAGGCAGGTCTGCACAAAGGCAGGCTATATGCCCAGAAAAAAATGGCAGCAAGGAGGCATTGGACCAAGGAGGGCTGTGGTCCCATAGTCCTACAGAAGGGATCAACCACATTCCATGAAACTTACAAGAATCTCATGTTCTTGTTCAAGGATACGACATGTATCAGTGATATTCATGTTCAATGATACGACAATCCTCAGGGCATTTCTGGCTTCCATTTTTTCCTCCTGATCAATTCAGATTTTACTTCCATCCTCAAAAGAAAGCTTTCTATCCCTTAAAACCCACAATCACCCGTCACCTGGTTTTTTTGTTTTTGTTTTTGTTTTTGTTTTTAACCTCTCCTAAGGTTGACACAGTTAAGTATGTGATATTGATTTGGGAAGGTCGTTTGATGGATACAAATGTGGCCTGGCTCCTGCCTTGAAGGAACTTAGAGTCTAGTGGAAGGAGGTGGAGGGAGATGTTCAGGAAATGATTAGCAAAACTACAGAGTATGTGTCTGAGTGCCTCAAATGGATGGGTAAGGGGAAGTGGGGAATCAAGGTCTGCTCTGCTGAGGATGGATGACAACAGGCTGAGCTGGGAGAGAGGAATGCACATAGCCGGTGGGGAGTGGCAGAGTGAAGAGAGAAGGATGGAAAAAAGAGACCTCAGGAGGGACATGATGATGAGAGGGACACAGACAGAATCTAGAATGAGAGGAAAATGGAGTTCAGAGACATCAGGGGTGGGGAGGAAAGAAAGGCTAGAAGCTAGAAAGGGAAAGAGAAGCTCTAAGTGACTATTATACTCCATGTCAATTTACCTGAACATTGAAGCATCATTATTCAAAACTTTCCTTAAAACTAGAAGTCAGAATCATAGCAAATGCTCATAATCGGTGACTATTATGAGCTAGACATGGAGCTTTAAAACATTACTCATTTGAAAGTTAGGCATTTTCCCACTTCATAGATGAAAAATGGAGGCTTTGAGGAGTTCATTAGGATCAAATAGCTGGGGTTTGGTCTCTGACGTCAGAGCTTTTTCACTATTGGTTATGCTACGACACGGGAATCTTCAAAACAAACTTCTCTATTTTGGTTTAGGTTTCCACTGTAGTAGTAGACATCCCTACTTCCTCCTTAACATTTAAGGAGTGCAAAGAAATTAGAAATAGTTTGATTTGGTTGACGAGACTATACAGTTCTCTTTCTACCCACTATAAGTCTCCCAAAAGAAGTAGGTGACCTGGATTTTGACTCTTAGCATTTTTTGGGTTTCAGCTTTGCTTAAGAAGCCAGAGATTTGTTAATATCTTACTAAGGTGCCAGCGTATTCCAGCCAGGGATCCTCTTCTCAATGTTTCTAGAAGGCACCTTTCTTTCCTTCCCATCCACCAGTCTGCATCTCCCTGCACCTACAGTTGAAGCCATGTAGTTTCATAGTTCTTGTGCCCTTCTTGTGGAATCACCCAAGCTTTATTCATGAAAACGTCTCTTTTAGGGGAAAGCAGTGAGCCTCAAAATACACCCTTGCCAATTATGATTTGGGGGGCATCACTTCTATCTAGCTCTCGTCTTACCCTGCACATCTGTTTTCCAATATTAACGAAGATTGCCTGTGGAAAACCCGTTGAGTGTATCTGTTTAAATGCTATTCCTCCTCCCTGCCCCATGCAGATTAGTTAACAAATGGTTTTCAACGGGAAAAGAGCCGGTTGTAATCTGACAAACCTTTACTTGCAGTTCTCTTCAAAGTTAGGTATGACTGTTACTGCTCTTAGAACCTTCTTAGGTTTCCTCCCAGCATACCTACCTGGGTTAAATCTGTAGGAGGCATCTGCTGAAGGTGAGCAACTCGCTCAGTGTTGAGGGGCCCAGGACCTTAAGGAAAAGGGCAAGACCAAGTTGAGCTACTTCGAGAACCCCTTCTCCTTCTCTTTGTCCCCAAGTATGCTATGGGTTATAATGACAGGTGGGAAGTAAAAAAGCCATTTATTTTGCAAATAGCAATGAGGCCTAACAGTTGCTTAATCTGACAATGGCAAAAGTCTTTCTCTTCTACTCAAAACAAGCTGCTGCCTTTTTCTTTACCTACAGACACCCAGTTGCCTTTGGGACCACAGCGCCGGTATGAAAGACTGCTGCTTTTAAAATATATTTTACTGGAAAAGACTTAAAAAGGCTTTAGACCTGATAAGGTTCTGGTGAAGATCTTCTTCACGTCAGTGCCCCTAAAAATCTAAGAAGTCTGAACAAAAATGGTATCAGAATAAAGACCATTTCCCAGTGACTGGAACATAAGAGGATAAGACCATATCAACAAGCCATGTTTTCAAATTTTTAATTTTAATTCCGGTTAACCTACAGTGTAGATAGTTTCAGGTGTACAGCACAGTGATTCTACAGTTCCACAGGTCACCCGGCGCTCATCACGGACAAGTGCACTAACGAACCTGTTTTTGTTGTTGGGGGATGCTGCAGTCGGCTCTTGCAGAGCGCTGGACTCCTCTCTGTTGGAGTAATTAGGCAAGCTGTTTAACCTTTTTATACTTCAGTCGTCTATTTTTAAAATGAGTACAATACCACCAGGCGCATTCGCTTGACTCCCAGGGATGCTGTGAAACAGGGTAGAGAACGTTTTTAAAACTCCCAACATGTGCATGTAGAAAACCCCCCTGCCCTAATAAATACTACTACCTTGGGTTTACACAGTGCCTTTACCCTAGAGTTTAAACCTTGATAGAAACAGAATCAATCTTTACTTCAATTGTCTTTCTCTATCGGTCTTCCTAAAAGAGCTGAAGATTGTTTAGAGAAGTTATATGATTCACTCCACGTTCTTTCCCCTCTCCTGCATTCCTGGCTCCCAGGATCAGAGGTTAAAGAGTAGGAACCCAAGGCGGGGAGGAAAAGATCTGTGTGACACCTCTCAGCAAGCGCTCAGCGAAGCCAAGAGTGTCGACCCGGATGCGTAACGCCCAAGCCACGGTCCTTTACGGGATTTATAATTTAAACGGGCCCCAAAGCTCGAGATTGGCTGGGGAAATGCCCTGATCGCGGTTGGGCTGCTCGCATGGCGTTGCTCAGATACCTCTGGCCGAGCTCCGTCGACGTCCCCAGCCTGCTAGCCCGTCGGGCAGCTGTCGAGCCGCGGGAGCCCGTTCGTGGGCAGGGCCGGCGCGGCTCGGGCGGCCGCTGCCCCGTCGCTGACCCTCGCGCGAAGCTGCGCGCACCGAGAGGAGACATCTTCCCAGCCGGGCCTCCCGCGCCCGCCGCGGCCCGGGGCGGCGGGGTCGGCCCCGGGAGTGGGGGC
>LNAC01000014.1:5620096-5654564 GCA_002007465.1 Ailurus styani
GCAGCCTCGGGCCGGCCGGTTTCAGCTGATCGGCCGCCGCTCCTGGGATCCGGAGGCGGCCGGGCGGCTGCTCGCCGAGGGCACGGCGAAGAGGGCGCTCCCCGCGGCCGGGGCTGGCCCGGGGCTCGGGCTCGGGCTGCTGACCGCTGGCCCGGGGGAGGCGGGGGCGCCCCGGGCTCGGCGCCGAGGGGTCGCGCTCCCCTCTCCTGACGCCTCCGACTCCCGGTCTCCGAAGCCTGAAGAGGAGGTTTGATTCAGCAACTGTTTCCTCTTTTCCGGGTCGCTCTGACCCTCTCTGGATACTGGGTTGATCCACGGAAAAAAACGAAGACGACGTTTGGGATTTAATTTTTCCTCTCAGTGTTTGGAATCTTTTACTTCTCACTTGGACAAGAACTCAAGAGCAAAATCCCCGGTGAGATTCCCCCTCCTGCCCCCCCCCCTGGAAGTTTGGTTCACCGTGTTATCTAAAGTCTTAATGTAAAGTTTCTATTTCTTTTTCTGATGGGTGAACGATTGGAACGCCTTTCCTTCGGGGAGCCCGGCGAGATTTGCCATTTTTCCTCTCCGGCCCTGGCCGCTTTCAGTCCCCGGCGGTCCTCGCCCAGAGGGTGCGAACACGGTTTCCTTCCCTCCCGACTTGGGACAAGGGCTTCCTCTAGGAGGGCTCTGCCACGAACTGCTCTTGCAAACTGTGTCATTGGGTCCTTTGGTCTTGTAGCAGTTTTGAAAGGATGCTATTAACGTGGCTGTAATGTAGTTGCAAAAAGGGGGGGGAAATCTGCATTCCCTATGGAAGCCATTATCCTTGCGAATATTTAGAAAAAAAGAAAAACCTTTCTTGGTATCATGGATCGACCCTCGCGCAGATCGGCTGTAATTTTTGGAAAAGATGTGTTTTACTGATTTCTGTAGATGGATTCGGTCATTTTATTACTTTATTCAAAAAAGATCTAATGGAATTTTTGTCCCTGATTTGCAACTCTCCTGAATTTGTTTCAGAGTTGTACACATCTTGTGTTGGGGTGGAGTGTTGGTTTGGGAATGAAAAGACCCAGGGACTCTAGAAAGGCAGGCGACGATTGTGTGCGGCTTTACTAGACGGGTATGGGAAATTGTTTTGGAATCTTTATCCTGATTTTTTGGGCCTTTTTCAATCTATCTGCCCCTTTTTCCTTTAGTTTCTAATTATCAGTGAGAGAGAGCTAATTTGGTTGGGATCTGGATTTGTTCAGTGCCTACTTCACCTGGTCAGTTCTCTACAGATAAAAGTACCCCCCCCCACTTTTTTTTTTTTTTTTTTTTTTTTGCTACTGCTGCCATCAAGGGGAGGCTGGTTTATTGTAATCCTGTGGGGAAGAAACAGTGGTGTGTGGCCCATCCACAAGGAACTGAAACCAACATTATCTCCTTTTGCCTAGGCCTCGGACAGTTGTAATGTGATTAACGTTGGTCCTGGCATGGGAACACTTGCCCCAGAGCAGAGGGGTCCCAAACTGATGGAGAGGAACCAGATTTGTCAGAGAGCCTTTAACTTACACACATCTTAAATCCTTGTTCTGTGAAAAGAAAGCTTGAGTTTGGGGATGAGTTCTCATCTCTGCTTCTATCATTATTCTTTAGTGTTGTAACCTGGTTCCTAAGGAGGAAGAGGAAGGCAGCCCTGGAGTGGTTTCTTCACCGTAATTTCAACACAAGAGTGAGAGATGGAACCCGAAGAAGAAAGGATTCGTTACAGCCAGAGATTGGTTAGTATTTTATTCTCTTTCTCTCTCTCTCTCTCTTTTTTCTTCTGCAGTTTTGAAGTACAGTAACTGTTTTGTCTCCATTTGTGACCTACTGTGATTAAAACTTTTCAGGTGGCTTTTCTGTATTCCAGAGGAGAGACGGTGTATTAATATCTCATTTGGTTTTTAGGCTAAGCAGTTAGAGCCTTAATATTCATCCTGTTTGGAAATGTACTTATATGTAGCCTTAACTTCTATAGAAACTGTTGTAAATCAAAGGATTTTGTGGATTACATCATGACAGGGATTACTAATTTTGCAATACTGACACTGTAAGAAATCTGATTAAGTTAGAATGTAAATTTTAGGGGCAAAACTGAGGAAGGGTAGTTCTGTATCATTTTTGTGGATTATGGTATGTCAGGATTTGTGGCTTTGAGCTGGGGAGTAGAACTATGGATTTTTATTTTTATTTTTAACACAAGTAACACTGATAGGTTTAGAGGGTTGGTGTGGATTGATTGAGAAAGGGTAGAATACCAGAAGTTCTATATTTTGTATTTTGGGAAGGAAGTATGAGATACATCTTGTTGAAAGAAATTTTTACTTAGTAATGGTTTGGTGGGAATTTGCTTGTATGTGCATATGAATACTTGCTCCTTTAAGCCCTACTTTCCTCTCAGTGTTTCCCTATTGGACTTTAAGAATTTGATTTTTGTATCCCCTAGTCAAAGAGAACTTTATTAATATTCTCACCATATTTGTTTCAGAAATTTGAATTTGTGTCTTTAGAGTAAGGTTAGGGAAAGCCAAAAAATTGTATTATGTGAAATTTGGTGAACTGAGAGACCTAAAAGGAATTTATGGTGGTTTTCTTTGGCTCTATGTTTTGGACTGAGTTTGGAGGAAAACAGAGTGATTCTGTAATCATTTTCTGATGATCTCCACTCTTTTTGAGAAAAGGCTACTTTGTTTAAAAGTGACTGTTAGAAAGGTGTGGAGTGCAAGTATATCCAGCAGGCATATGTTCTGGCAAGCCTTATTCCAGAGATTTGCCTGGTCTCCTAACGCATGTAGTATCTAAAGCATGTATTGAGGATATTGTTCTTTAACTTTTAGAAATAAACTATGATTCTTTTTTTTTTTTAAAGATTTTTTTAATTTATTCATTTGACACACAGAGAGAGAGATTACAAGTAGGCAGAGAGGCAAGCAGAGAGGAGAGAGGAGGAAGCAGGCTCCCTGCTGAGCAGAGAGCCTGATGTGGGCCTCGATCCCAGGACCCTGGGATCATGACCTGAGCCGAAGGCAGCGGCTTTAACCCACTGAGCCACCCAGGCGCCCTAAACTATGATTCTTTAACTTTCAGAAATAAACTACATATGTCAGTAGTGAAATTCTGTGTGTTTAGGGTTTATTTTTGTTTTGACTTTCCTTAAACTTTTCTTTGGGAACTTAGAAGAAGAAAGAGGATGCTGCAGAATTCTCTTCCCAGGTGGTTATTTCCAGCTATATGGGGAATCATTATTATGTCAGGCTTGTAGAATTGTTGAGCTGTTACATAAATACTTGAGGCATCTTGGATCTTGGGATCCAGTCTTTCAATCAAAGGAAGAGCCTTTCGTTCAGCTAGAAAAAGTTCACGTTTTTTAACAAAATAGGGAGGTAGTGGTAGAAATCCAGGAAATCTGTGACTTTTGTCCTGGAAGATATTTTTTTTTACTGAAAAGCATTTGCTACCTGTTGCACACATTAACCCTTTCCATATCTGTCATATTTTTTTCTTTTGGTTCATGTGTTGTATTAGAGGATACATCAGATATTTGGGGAGGGTCTTGGAATCTTGGGTAATAATTCTGAAGTTTAGGATGACTGATGTCTGTTTTTTCTAAGATTACACGACAAAATTATATCTGAAGTGTAAATTCCTTCTGTAACATAACTTTTGATAAGAGAACATAGTGGCAGCTTATTTGAGTGACAAGTTTGCCTACCAAACTTTTAATGTCTGTGGTGAGTCCTCATATTACATTGGTTATACATCTCATTTGAGGAATTTTAAGACTACCATAATGGCTAATTTTTATAGTAGTTAGCTGTTTTTTAACACTTTGCCTGTCTTTAAAGTAGGTCAAAGTGTAGGACTTACTTTTGTTTTGCAGTTATTGGCCATAAAACATAAAGTTTGAAAGGGAGACAAATGACAGGTTTACTTACCTAGCTTAGTGATTAAAATTTGTGTGGCCTCATACAATATATATTTGTCAAATTGAATTATTTAGTACATCGATTTTAGTGTTACTAAATGTTACTTCCATGTTGTTTTAGGGGACAAAGCCTAAATGGCCATTCCTTGTGATATTCCTCCAAAATAGCTTCTCAAGAGAGAGAACAGTATCGGTATTAAAAGTCTGAGTCCAGGGCACCTGGGTGGCTCAGTGGGTTAAAACCTCTGCCTTCGGCTCAGGTCATGGTCTCAGGGTCAGGGGGGATCGAGTCCCGCATCGGGCTCCCTGCCCAGCGGGGAGCCTGCTTCCTCCTCTCTCTCTGCCTGCCTCTCTGCCTACTTGTGATCTCTCTCTGTCAAATAAATAAAATCTTAAAAAAAAAAAAGTCTGAGTCCACGTTCCTTTCAGAATGACTTTTTTGTATTCAGGACCCTTCAACTATCTTTAAGAAAAAAAAGTTTTTTCTTACCAGTAAGAATCCTATTAAAAATTGGGTAAATAATTTTAATGCTTCTTACTGAGATAGCTATTTCAAATGCACAGGCCGAATTTGGTAAATTTTGATATGTTTGTATCAACCTTGTGACAAGTCATTTTTTTTTTTTTTAAAGATTTTATTTATTTGACAGAGAGATCACAAGTAGGCAGAGAGGCAGGCAGAGAGAGAGGAGGAAGCAGGCTCCTTGCGGAGCAGGGAGCCCGATGTGGGCCTTGATCCCAGGACTCTGAGATCATGACCTGAGCCGAAGGCAGAGGCTTAACCCACTGAGCCACCCAGGCGCCCCTAGATGTTTGTTTCTGAGCATGTATATTTAAGTATTGATTTGTTGGGAATATTCAGCATGATATCTTACAGTTACTTTATCTAAAATGTTGGTTAGATCCTTAGCAATTATAATTGATGATCTTTTAGGTTTTTGAAATCATACCAATTCTGAGTAATCCTTATTGCATAGAAAATCAAGGGCAAAATAGCATGCATCTAAATGTTTACGTTACTATTTCTGTGCTATGTACTATCATTTTAACTTGGAACTTTTTTCATTTTTGTTGGAAAAGATGACCTTTGTTATCTATTTTAATACACTGGACTATGTGTCCTCAACTTGTATAATATATTGTACATATAATTACATTTAGTATGGAAAAAATTCACTGGCTCCCGCCAAAGGCAATTGTAGAAACAAATGGACACCTGAATCAATGTAAAAGAAGGTGAAGACAGTATACTTCAGGGTAAAAGAAGTTATGGAAACTTATCTGAAGGAGGAGATGTTGATTTTCTTGAGAATTCAGTTTGATTGTAATCTTGATGATGAGATTAAGAGATGTTCTAAAGGATGTTATTACACTATTAGACGTTCAATGGTGTTTATTTCTTACGTATGTTTTTCTTTGAAATAGCTAAATCATTGATCTTCTGTAAGAAACCAGGGGCACTGAAGCCCTAATGATATTCTCACCATTCTTTGGATTACCCTTAAAAATTGTCTCCCCAGATTCAGCAGTGGTTACGAGACTATCCCTTTTACAAACAGTCCCTTTTTGAATGACCCCACTCTCAGTAAGGTCTTTCTGACCAGGAATGGACTAGGCAAAATAAAATCCTAGTGTTAAACCATATTTTCCCTATCATGAAAGTGTCATCTTTTTAACAACTGGAAAAAAATTATAGATGGTCTAAATTGTTGAATTTGCTTATTTATAATTATTTAATTAGACTTAACCTTCAATCTGCGATGGTGGAGGAGTACATTGTTCTGAATGTTGCAGCCTCTTTCCTGAAGATGTAGGAAAAACTTGTTGCCCATTTTTGGGTGATTCAAAATGCAGATAATGAGAGAGCTAATTCTTTATTCTTATGCATCAGTCTTCCACAGTAAGCTACATTTTGGGGAGCTATCACTTTCTCTTGTTTTATTTTGCTGAGCACTAATCATTATCATACTTATTTGTTTTGTTTATGCATATCTCTCCATTGGAGTGTAAGCTCCTTGAGAGTTGGGAGTTTGTTTTGTTTATGGTATATACTGGATGCTTCAAATAGTCCCTAACACATAGAAAGTACTCAATAAGTAGCCTCAAAAAAAGAGAAAGTACTCCATCTACAACACAGAAAGTGCTTGATAAGTATCTGTTGATTTTGTTGAAAGCCCTGATAAATACTCTTCTTTGCTATCAGTTTTTTTGAGGCCCAGCAATAAGTCACTGAAATGAGGGAGAGTGTGGTATGTAGGGATGAGCAGAATATCTGGATATTAGGTCTTGCAGTGTGCATAGAACCAGAAGCTTTAAGCTGTGACAGAAAAAAATTTATACTTAGCACACATGCCAGATGAACACATTTATAGTATTTGGGCCATTAGAGCAAATGAAAAAAATGTCTAGTTAACTTTAAAAGATCAGTCTGAATTTTAAGTTCTTCCCTTAATCCTGTGTAAATCTTCTGTTTCAAGGTTTTTAACTGGGTTTTAGACTTCCTTAAAATTATGAAGTTACAAGGGATGATGTTTGTGTTATTCTCAAGTCCTAGTTTTGGCCATTAAAAAATCCCAAAGAATTGACCTATTTACTGTATTCCATACAGAGAAACATGCCATTATTTTATGTCCTTTAAAATTTTTCTTCTTGGGGTTCCTGAGTGGCTCAGTTGGTTAAGCAGCTGACTCTTCGCTTCAGCTCAGGCTCAGGTCATGATCTCCGGGTCATGAGATTGAGCCCTGCATCAGGTTCCACGTTCAGCAAGGAGTTGGCTTGTCCCTCTCCTTCCCCATCTGGCTCTCCCGACCTCTAAAATAAATAAATAAAATCTTTAAAATTTTTTTTTCTTCTTGGTAAATGGATATCCTTGACTAGGTTTCATTAATTTGCTCTGTGTAATCTCATTTTTGGAATAATACTATATTGTCACATTGTGGTTTTACATCAACAAATTCAGTGTTTATGTGCTGAGTACTAGGCTAGGTTCTCTCATACACAGTACCTCGTTTAATCCTCAAAACTGGCCTATAAGGTAGATGGTATAGTTTCAAACTTTAATTTTTTTTTATTATTGAAATGAGTCTTAGTTTGTGACTTGCCCAAGATCACAGAGTTGATGAGGGGTGGAACCAGACCTTGAACCCCGTGTTTCTTGTGTTATTTCATACAGAAAACAAATGATACCCATTCCTGTTGTAGGAAGTTGTAGCCTGAGTGCTTTCTCTTTTTTTGAGGCTAAAATTTTGAGGCTTAAAATTTCTTCTCTTACAGATGTCTGCTTAACATCCAAAATGAGATAGCTACAAATATTTGACAGCCAGTGTTTCATCATGTTTAGAAAAAGGTGGCATATTCTTTTGTGAACTTTGAACTTCTTGCACTTGATCTATTAAAACAGCAGTATTTGTGTTTTTGTGTATGTCAAGCTTTTTATTTATGCATGTCACTCATATCATTGTTTTCTGTTTTAAATTTTAGGTTCTTGGGGGTTTTCTCTATCTGTGAGTACTTGGTAAAAACTTAAGCCCTAAAGATAAAGGCAGCAGATAGTGACCAAGCGAGTGGTTTTGGCAAATACAGTGGTGAAGGCCTCCTTCAGGTAGGTAGAGAAGAGGAGGGAAGAGGGTGGCCTTGCAGGAGGAAAAGACAGCATAAACTTTCCTATGGAATGGGATGCTTATAGGCCTAGTCTGAAGACATTCATTAGATTCATAGAACTAAAGTAGAAGATTTGTTTTGGGAGGCACTTTTTGTTGATAATATTGGGAACACATTTTAAACAATTATGAAGGCCAGGTATGGAAAATAGAGAGTCATTGGAAGTTGTGGTTTGTTTTTAATCAAATAGTAATTTGATCAAAGTGGTGTATTAGGAGTAATATTTTTGCAGTTTCAGGTCAGGGATGTGTTCAAAAGAATACTGAAATAAGTTATCTCTTATGGTATTAGGTACATGATCTCTAGGGTGGTGGTTCTTGAAGTGTGGTTCATCAGCAGCATCAGCATTATCTGGGTATCTGGGAACATGTTAGAAATGCACATTTAGGGGGCCTTGCCCTGTATTTACTGAATCAGAAACTCTGGAACTGGGGCCTACCGATCTGGGTTTTAACAAGCCAGGTGATTCCAGTACATGCAGAAGTTTGAGAGCCACTGTTCTGGGGTATAGTTAGTAGAATCGGAAAGGAAGAGAAAGTGAGGGACTGACAAAACTTGGTGACTGATGGATAGCAGCATGTTTTGGAAAGGAGTGCTTGATTGAGGATCATGAGTGCTGAGTGCCAGTGTCAACTTTTTATCACCAGCTGTTTTGAATAAGAGAACTGACCTATCACAGAAGGAATGGTACTTAGTGGTTTCTGAGGATTTTGGAGACAAATGAAGAATTACAGTGGACTCTGGGATTAAATCTGCATTATCAGCAAGATCAGGAGGGAGTTTTGAAAGGGAGAGGAGAGGACATTGGGTGGATGTTTTAGAAAAGTGGAGCAGATGACTTAAAGCAGGGGTTCTCAACTGGGTGTGATTTTTGACTGCTTGGGGTATTTGGCAATATATGGAGACTTTTTCTTTTTTGGAGATGTTTTTGATTGTCAGACTAGGGGAGTACTACTGGTATTCTAGTGAGTAGAGGCTAAGGATGCTTCTAAACTATTCTAAATGGATAGGTCAACCCCCCACAGCAGAGGATTATAGGGTTCAAAATGTCAGCAGTGTGAGATTGAAAAATCCCTATTTAAAGAGAAATATCCAGTAGATTAGTTCTGTATATGTTTCCATCCTGATTTTCTGCTGTTAATCTTTTTTATTTTTTATTTTTATTTTTTATTTTTTATTTTTAAAGATTTTATTTATTTATTTGACACAGAGAGAGAGATTACAAGTAGGCAGAGAGGTAGGCAGAGAGACAGGGAGAGGAGGAAGCAGGCTCCCTGCTGAGCAGAGAGCCCGATGCGGGCCTCGATCCCAGGACGCTGAGATCATGACCTGAGCCGAAAGCAGAGGCTTTAACCCACTGAGCCACCCAGGCGCCCTTCTGCTGTTAATCTTAAAGTGTTAAGTCTAACACAGAACATCTCAAAAGTATTCTCAGATTCCCTTTTGCAGGGCTTTGCCCAAAGAAAGCATAAAGGGTTTTGTCGTTGGCTCTCAAATTTTCACAAAACTAAATGGTTATGGAAAATCCTTGACCAGGGTGCAGATTTATTACTCCTTTTAACTTATCCTGAAGCGACTTACTTGGATAACCAAAGTAAGTATTCGTTGTATTGAAATCAATAATTAAGTTACAACAAGAAATTTCCTTTTGAAATTCTGTCTGAAGGATAGAAAAGTGAGTTAAAAGTTGTGGTATTGATGTGACCAAATATTGAAATATAATGAATTTCCCTGTAGCTCAATACCCCGTGATCATTCTTTTTTTAAAAATTTTTTTAAAAAGATTTTATTTATTTATTTGACAGAGAGAGAGAGATCACAAGTAGGCAGAGAGGCAGGCAGAGAGAGAGGGGGAAACAGGCTCTCCGCGGAGCAGAGAGCCCAATGTGGGCCTCGATTCCAGGACCCTGAGATCATGACCTGAGCCGAAGGCAGAGGCTTTAACACACTGAGCCACCCAGGCGCCCCCCCCCCATTATCATTCTTAAGAAACAACTTCATCAGTTGGTTGTGGCCCTCAGTGTGAATTCAATATATAGTCTCAACCTTAATCTATCTCTTTATATCCCTGGGATACAGAAGTTAGGAACTCTGTCCTCTCAGGGCAGTAATCTGGCCAGCACACTCTTGATTCTGACAGTCACCTCAAGAGAATGTAGATTCAGAAATACAGTGATCACTTATAGTACTTTTATAGCTTCCAAAGTACTTCTCTGTTTCTTGTGTCTTTTGATCATCTTAATCTTCTGATCATCATAATTCTGGGGGGTTGCCAGAACTTGAGGATGGTGCCACCATATTGCACAATTCCAGCAGGTGCCATTCATGTGTCTTAGTCTGTCTGAAAGATCCCCTTGGAGTTGTGTGGTGAACAACAACAAAAAAATCACCAGCCTTTTTGGGTGGATAAGATAAAAGGAAAAGTCACCCCATATATTTGAGACAAGGTAGGAAAAAGCCCAGTCTGATGGATAATAGTACACATTGAGTGTATATTATGTGCCTGGTACTGGCACTTTTCACATATTAACTCACTTAATTCTCAGCAACCCTTTGAGATAGGTTTTATGAGTCCCATTTTCTGGTTTGGAAATGGAGGCATATTACAATTAAGTAACTGTCTGAGGTTATCCAGTTAAGAAGAGAAAGAGTCAGGATTCAAAGTGGGCAGTCTGGCTCCCAGGCCTTCTAAGCTATACTGCCTCTTTTTAGTTTGTATATATTTTGTTGATGAACTTTGGGTGTTCCCCAGGTAATATTTTCTCACTCAGGAGATTCATTGACATAAATGTTTTTTTAGGTGCTTACACTGTGACAACTAGTTCACTTGGGTCTTACTTTTTGTAACTTCCAAATACTGTGGTTTCAAGTAGTGCTGAACGTTTCGAAGAAATTAAGGGGGTGATAAAATAACAGTTGACCCTTAAACAAGCAGGGGTTAGGGTCCCTGACCCTCTGCACAGTTGAAAATCCACATGTAACTTTTGACTCCCCCCAAAACTTAAGTACAAATAGCCTATTTTGATCAGAAGCCTTCTGTAACATACACAGTCAACAAATATTTTTTGTATTTTGTATTTTTATAATAAGGTAAGAGAAAGGAAAATGTTGAGAAAATCATAAGGAAGAAAAAGTACATTTACAGTACTGTACTGTATTTTTCAAAAAATTTCTGCATGTAAATAAACCCATGCAGTTCAAAGCAATGTTGTTCAAGGGTCATCTGTACTTATTAGAGTGAGAATCATTCCTTGAGATTGATGATACCTAAAGACTCCCTGAGAAGATGGCATTTTGTGACTGAGACCTGAGTGATAAGGAGCCATTCTTGTGAAGTTCAAGGGCATAGGGGACCAGATCTGGGTCAGTAGAGCTCTGGGTAGAGGGACCAGCTAATGCAAAGCCCCGTTGTAGTAATGAGAAAATATTACAAATACTTAACTTTATGTCAGACACCATGCAGAACTCTTGGGATACAGTGACAAGTAAGACAGGCATGGTCCCTCTGTTGTGAAGCTTCCAGCCTGGTGGGGAAGTCAGTAATTGAATACTCTGTTAGTAATATCAATTATAGTTACACAAAGGACTACAAAGGTGTATATAGGATGCAGTGAGACTATGTAATAAGGTGACCTAATCTAAATTTCAGGAGTGGGGGGAGGCATCAGAGAACACTTTCTCTGAGGAGACCTGAAGGATGAGTAAGAGATAACCTGTCATAAAAGGAAGTGATTAGCATAGGTAGAAACCCTGAGGTTGGAAGGAGTCTGACCTGTTTGAAGAACCTACCAACTACACAAAACCAAAAAAGCTAGTGTTAAGTGCTGAGAAGTAAGTGGAGGGGAGAGTTAAAATCTTGACAAGGTAATCAGGGGTCAGGTCAAGTAGGGCTTTTTTCTGAAGACAGTGGGAAGGCACAAGTTTGCCAGAGGAGTAATATGCGTGAATTAATAACAGCTGCAGTATAGAGAGAGGATCAGGGAGGGAGTGAGAATGGATTTGGTGATGCCAATTAGGAGGCTACTGCAGTGGTTTAGGTAAGAAATGATGGAAGTATGGTTGAGAATATGGGTAGTGGAGTTAGGGAGGTTTTGAGAAATACTTAGAAAACAAAATCATAGGACTTTGGTTCCTTGGATGTGTGGGAGGATGACTTTAAGGGGGTACATTGTAAGCATGACTCTCAAGGTTTTCTCGTGTGAATAGTTTGCGGTAGTAGTTCTTTTATTGAGATAGGGCACACTGAAGGAAGAGCAGGTCTGGAGATTGACGGGATGAACATAAACTGAGTTTTGAGCAAGTTTGGACAGATTGAATGTGAATACCTGTGAAACATCTGATAGAACTGTTGAGTAGGTAACAGACTATGATTCTGGACCACGGGAAGGGGGTTTTGGCATGCACTTGTGTCTTGTTCGTATATGTCTGGTAAATGAAGCTGGGTAGACATGAGTAGCTTACAAAGGGAGTGAAGGGGGGCCAGAGAGGAAAATCAAGAGAGTAGTGGTGTCTTAGAAGCCAAGGGACTGTTCTACTTACTATTTATCAGGCACTGTGTTAAGTGTTAGTGTGTTTTTATTCATTTAATGCTTGTAACTATGAAGTAGGTGCTTTTATTATCTCAATTTTATAGATCAGGAAAATGACGTAAGAAGGGGGTATATAATTTGTCCAAGACCACCAGATAATAACTAGAGAGATTATTGGTTTTTGAACCTAGGTTTGTCTGGCTCCAGTTTGTATTCTTAAATGACATTTCATACTGATGGTGGAAAAAGGAGGGGCGTAATCCACTGAGGTAGATGCCACCCAGAGGCTGAGTATATTGAAGATGGAGATTTTCATTGGATTTGGCAACATAGAGGTTAATGGTGATTTTAAACAGGAGTTTCAGTGGCATTTAGAGCAGAAGACATTCTTCAAAATAAGTGTGAGATTAAACAGAGACAGTGAATGAAGAGAAGTTTAGAGAAGTTTGGCTGTGAAAGAGAAAAGGGGAAGCAGGTCATAAAGTGCAGGATCCAGAGAAGTTTCTCTCAGGTTTTTTGTTTGTTATGTTTTGTTTTAAGATGGAAGAGACCACTGCATTTTTTTGTTTGTTTGTTTGTTAATGGCGCTGTCATTTATCACTCCTTCTTGTGTTATCCTTCATATTTAATCAGTAGCTAAGATGTGATGGATGTCTCATATTTGTCTTTATGTCGTTCTCACAACTACTCCAAATGTTTGGACTCTTAGTCTAGACTATTGTAATAGCCTCTTTCTTTTTTTGTGGGGGGGATATTTTTATCATTATTTCTTAATATTATGCTTCCAAGGTTCTGATTATGTTGTTCCTATCCTCCATAATATTCCCACTCTGTAAAGTTAGTGGTGGTGTGGGATGGACACTGAACTTTGGTTCACAATACCTGGCTTTGAATTTCAGGTGATTAAACTTAACCTTGATTAACTTAAAAAATTTTTTTAAAGATTTTTTGATAGAGAGACATAGTAAGAGAGGTAATACGAGCAGGGGGAGTGGGAGAGGGCTTCCTGCTCGATGGCGGGGCTCGATCCCATGACCCCAGGATCATGACCTGAGCCAAAGGCAGATGCTTAACGACTGAACCACCCAGGTGCCCCTAACTTAAATTTTTTTTAAACTTTATTTTTAAAATTTTTATTAAGTAAACTCTACCCTAACTTGGAGCTCAAACTTAAAACCCTGAGATCAGGAGTTGTATGTTCTACTGACTGAGCCATCCAGATGCTCCCATGAACTTTAACTTTTCATGTGTGGATTAGTGAAAATCTTTTGGAAATTTTCTTTTTAAAGATTTTTATTTATCTGTCAAGGAGAGAGAGAACACAAGCAGGGGGAATGGCAGGCAGAGTGAAAAGGCGGCTCCCCGATGAGCAAAGAGCCTGATGCCAGACTCTATTCTAGGACCCTGGGATCATGACTTGAGCTGAAGACAGACGCTGAGCCACCCAGGCGTACCTGGAAATTGTTTATAAGTGCTTAGTTAACTTGAAGGGTTTTGCCATTGTAGGCACAAACTCCTTAGCCAGGCCCCAGTTGGACTACTACAGTCTTTTATTTTTTTAAATTTATTTTTAAGGATTTTGTCCATTTATTTGTCAGAGAGAGAGAGCGCGCGCGCGCGCACAAGCAGGCAGAGTAGCAGGCAGAGGCAGAGAGAGAAGCAGGCTCCCCGCTGAGCAAGGATCCCAGTGCGGGATTTGATCCCAGGACGCTGGGATCATGACCTGAGCCGAAGGCAGACGCTCAACCGACTGAGCCACCCAGGCGCACCAGACTACTGCAGTCTTATTAGCTACTCTTAATTCATACATGTTCCAGCCAAACCAAACTACCTTCTTGTTTTTTTTCCACACACTTCTGCTATCTTCCTGTCCCTACCATAGTTTCATCTTCTAAAGCCCATTTGTAATACTGTTTTCTTAGTCCTTTGTATCGAAGTCAACCTTTTCTAAATCCTCATATTTTTTTCTACCTACCTCTTAAGGTATCTAACTGGATACAAGATAGAAAGTTTAATTATGTCTTTATTATGTGCTCTGTGAGGACAAGACATGACTTCCCTGGCACACAAATAGCATAATACCATTTATATCATTGAGACTTACATTGCTGGTTGGTTAACTTTTCATGAAGACAAAGTATAATGTAATAAAATTAATCTCCATTCTGTGGTTGAGTGCTGACAGTTACCAGAAAGGTGGTGGTTAGAACAATCAAAGAGAAGGAGAGCCAAGGAATAAAAATTTGCCATATCTTTTCTGGTCATTAGAGAAAGGAGGAATGGACTACTCATTTCTTGAGACCATCTAGTTACTCTTGCTCTTATACTGTGTTCACTGGCCAATTTCATAATTAGTTTGGTTTCCCTGTTTGTTGATACTGGGAAGTGGGTTTCTTGGATAATAGGCATGCGTATTCATAGTCCGGGCTAGGCATTGTGAAGAAGTTAATTGGCAGTCCTTTTGTCTTGGAGAGTCGAGTAGTAGCCTACCAGGATCCCTCCTTTGAACTTTAAAAGGACACAAAATATCCACTTAACAGTAATAGTGTCTATAAACACTCTTCATGTGCAAAAGTTTGAACATGGTGTATAGAATGCTAAGGTACCATTCTCCAGAACCTTTTCTTAGGGAAGCATTTCTTTGACTAGATCTTCTAGTTCTCATAGTATGCTACAAAATATCTCTTATGCATAACACCTATTGCAACTTTATATTTACTTGAATTATTGTTTGATTGTCTGTTTTCCTTTCAGATTGTAAGCATCATTAAAGGCTGCTACGATGCCTTTCTCATCGTTTTATCCCCATGGTTGGTACAGTATCTGGTCCACAATAGGTGCTAGAGAGTTTTTTTTTTTTCCCCATGAATGTGTGTGTCTGAAATGCTCTCCCTCCAACCCCATTCTGTCTTCTTGGTAAGCTCCTAATTATCCTCCAAAGCCTGTAGATAGTCTTCTCTCGTGTTCTCCTCAGTTAAATTCCTGAGGCGCTTTATAGCATTTCTGTTGTGGGACCGGTCACTTTGTGTTGTAATTATTTGACCACGAGTCTCTTTTCTTTTTAAAAATTTTATTTATCATTTATTTGACAGAGAGAAAGAGAGAGAGAGCACAAGCAGAGGGAGCGGTAGGCAAAGGGAGAGGGAGAAGCAGGCTTCCCAAGGACCAGGGAGCCCGATGCAGGACTTGATCCCAGGACCGTGGGATCATGACCTGAGCCAAAGGCAGACGCTTAACTGAGTCACCCAGGTGCCCTTGACACGAGTCTCTTTTCATCCAGCAAGAGTAGATTTCTTTGAGGCAAGGATGATTCTTAATTTAAGTGCTCAGAAAAATGTCTATTGAATTGAACAAAATGTTTTGTGCACTTCCTAAAGATACATAAATTTGTATAACATAATAACTGAATCCTAATAATGGAAAGAACCGTAGATTAGTAATCAGGAAGACTATTATGCAAGCTTCGTTTTATTCATCTGCAAGGTCTTTCTCAGTTCTGATAGTTTAAGCGAGTTGTTTTCAAAGTGTGCTCCTGACCACATTATCTGGGAGTTTGTTAGAAATGCAGAGAATTAGGTCCTACCCCAAACTTACTGAATGAGAAACTCCAGGAGTGGCTGAGTTCAACAAGCCCACTAGGCGATTCTGGTAGATGGTAAAGTTTGAGAACCACTAGAATTATTTTAGCAGTTTTTCTATTTTCTGTGTGTTCCAGAAAATCATAGTTAACTACCTTAATTGAAACTTCAGAGCTTAAAGTTATTTTTAAAGCTTTCTCCATGTGTTTCCAACCAGTTGAATTTGTGGACATTTTTTAAACTGATCATAGCTGTATAGCTAGAGTGTCTCAATCAGTCAGTTCAGAAGTATTTGAAGACTGCTGCTTACAAACTATGTGCATGTGTATTTATATCTGTATGAATGCACACCACACACACACACTCACACTCGTTTTTCTCTCTTATCAGTGGGAACTTCTCCATAATGAGTGATTAAAGGAAGGGAAAGGTAAAATACAGGCCTTTACGAGGCAGACTTGAATGAGTGGTATGGCAGAATAAGATATATCAAAAAGTAGACGTTGCTTTTTTGCAGTAGCAGTTATGTATACTTACTCACCTCCTATACCTAGGAGTTTATTTAATTTTATTTCTTTTAATTCTGGTATAGTTAATATATAGTATTAAATGAGTTTCAGGTATACAATATAGTGATTACCAAGGAGATTTCTTAGCAATAAATGTTTACCTCAGTGTTACCTGCAACAGGTTGTTGTGGACTGAAAAGTGCTGATTGTTGATATTCGCTGACTTCCTGCAGAGGGAGTTGCACACTTTACTGATAGAAACCATATAATAGCTTACCTCAGATGTATATTTTGTGCTTGGCATCATGCTAAGTGCTTCATATGTTGCCCACTTCCAGCATTGTTGTTTTAGCTTAATACGTTGTGTTTAAATTTACTTTGTAAATAAAGGGAATGTTTTTTAACGGAATTCCTAAGAACAACTCCTCTTAAGATACAGTGTTGGTAGGGCGCCTGGGTCACTCAATGGGTTAAAGCCTCTGCCTTCAGCTCAGGTCATGATCTCAGGGTCCTGGGATCGAGTCCTGCATCGGGGCTCCCTGCTCAGCGGGGAGCCTGCTTCCTCCTCTCTCTCTGCCTGCCTCTCTGCCTACTTGTGATCTCGCTCTCTGTCAAGTAAATAAATAAATTAAAAAAAAAAAAAGATACAGTGTTGGTAGATGTGGATGGAACCAGAGGGTATTATCCTAAGCAAAATAAGTCAATCAGAGAAAGACAATTATCATATGATCTCTCTGATATGAGGAATTTGAGGGGCAGGGCAAGGGGTTGGGGGTAGGGAGGGAAAAAAATGAAATAAGATGGGATTGGGAAGGAGACAAACCATAAGAGACTCTTAATCTCACGAAACAAACTGAGGGTTACTGGGGGGTGGGGGTGTAGGGAAAGGATGGCTGGGTTATAGACATTGGGGAGGGTTTGTGCTATGGTGAGTGCTGTGAAATGTGTAAGCCTGATGATTCACAGACCTGCACCCTGGGGCAAAAAAAAAAAAAAAAAAGATACAGTGTTGCTGCCTGATTGAATGCTTCCAGGATTTAGTAAACAGTATCATTTGTTCCATTTCGCTTTTGTACCTTTAGTTATAATGCATCTCAGACTTTCTAAATTGAAGAAGCCTGTTTTCTTTAGTCTTTCCTTACACGGAGGTTGCTTCTTTTTTTTTCTTTTTCTTTAGTTATAATTGCCTTTCTCCACATCTTTTCTACCTTTTAACTATTTCTTAGTGTGGTTATCAAAACCATAAGAATTATCATAAATTCAAATATCAAAATTCAGAAATTTTGTTCTTTGGTTTTGTGCTCATTCAACAAATATCAGGCTTACTGTTGGTGTTTAATAAATATGTATTAGGTATACAGAAAAGAATATCTTGTGCCTGTCCTTGTACTCTGATAAGAGCCATATAAACAAATAATTATGCTATACTGTGATAAATGAAATTTAGGAAGTACAAAGTACAGAGGCAAGAGAAAAGAGGGAATGACGGAGGAAGAAATTCAAAGAGGAGGTAACAGCTAAGTTGGGTATTAGAGTGTTAAGTGTTGTCTAAGCAGGTCAGAAGGCAAGGAAGGAAATTCAAGCAGAGGAACCAGCATATCCAGAAGCAAATACCTATGAGACAGTGTTACAAGATCAAAACACCATTGCCAGTAGTTGAGGGTTACTGGAACATAAGAATGGGAGGGAATCTGAGATGCGAAGAGTCAGTCATGTGAAGTTATATGTACTTTTGCAGTTGGTAATGGGGAGACATTAGAGGATGTGTAAGCATGGGGGAGGCTTGATCATATTTATTATTTATTTATTATTTATTTTTAGAGAATGAGTGAGTGAGAGTTGGGGGAAGGGGCAGAGGGAGAGAGAGAGGGGGTTAAGCAGAGCCCAATTCCGAGCTCAGTCTCATGACCCATCATGACCTGAGCCAAAATCAAGAGTTGGAGGCTCAACCGACTGTGCCATCCAGGCGTCTCTAATTTTTATTTTATTTTTCTTAAGATTTATTTATTTGAGAGAGAGAACCCATGTGTACATGAGGGGAGGGGCAGAGGGAGAGAGAGAATCCTCCAGCAAACTCCCCACTGAGTGTGGAGCCCAATAAAGAGCTCCATCCCAGGACCCTAAGATCATGACCTGAGCCCAAACTAAGAGTCAGACCCTTAACCAACAAAGCCACCCGGATGCCCCTAATTTTGATTTTTTATGTTAATTTTTCTATTGTAGTATATTTAATTCACCAGTTATTGAGTGTACTTTATGAAAAACCCTACCAGAGATTCTTGGCTAATGTCATGAGGTAATCAGTATAGATTTGGATGAATTTTTATTGGGTAAAATTAGTTCAGAAACCATTTTATTTTAATTACTATATGAATTGCTCAATTTTTTCTAGATCTTTTACCTTGTCCAAGTCAGAGGCTAATCATAAAACATTCATTCACTTGGCTTGTGAGCTTTCTCAGTTTATCTCCCTCTGTTCACAGTGTTACTGCCATGTTGTCTTCTGTGTCATTTATGAAAATATTAGGAACCATCCCAAACATTATGTTATAGAGGACACAAAGAGTTGGGGAGATCCGTTTTCTTCTGTACTTTATTTCTTCGTTTTCTACGAGTTCTTCATATGTGACACAAAATTATTCCAGATTTTATATTTAAAAAATTCTGGGGGTGCCTGTTTTGTTCAGTTGGTAGAGCATGTGACTTTTGATGTCAGGATTATGAGTTTGAGCCCTACATTGGGTGTACAGTTTAATTAAAACAAAAAAGCATTGTAAATATTCTGTATAAAACTTTATTAATTTTTATAATTTAAATAAATTTTTTTTTTTTTGCATTTCTCCCTTTATGGAATCCATGTGGCCATTATAATAGCATATTCAAGAAAGCCTGTCTTGATATTTGTGCCATCTTAAGTCGGGTTGGAACTTTGTACCAGCCACGAGCCAAAGAACCCCACAGGGTAAAAGTAGAATAGGAATTTCTAATGCTGTGGTCAAGTGTGTGTGGTGGTTTTAGATGAAGAAAGGCGGCACATCTCTGCCTCTCAGCCTTCCCTGTGTAAGAACAGCCTTCTCATTTTTCATAGGTTGAGAATTTTCTAATCACCTGATGTAGCTCCTTAATTTGGTGAGAGACTTAGTTTTAAGACCCATCTGAAAACAGAATACTATTGGCTAAAATTTCTCAGTTTTTGTTCTATTGTAGTAATCATTTGAATGACTGTGTATACCTGCCCATATTAGTAAAATTCATTGGCTTCTGCTAAAGCTCTAATGGGAATAGAATGGCAAGCTGATACATGTCCTTTTGAGTCAAAATCTGTTCATTTCACAAGTCTCTGATAGGTTCATTGCCAGCAGACTTTAAACCAGAAGCAGTGGCTTAGCTGTGAAATAGTTTCTCTTCAGTTTCTGAGAAGTTGTTCCTTTGGGTATAATGCTTTTTTATATGCTATTAAATTCTAAAAATAGTTTATTGGCTAATTGTACTAGGGGATTAATTGATGGTAAAAAGACTCTTAGAATTGTAATTAAATATAAGGATAATACAAAGGACTTGAGAAAAATTCAGATAGGATTTTCCCATGGGTAAAATTTTGTTTACCTTTTCCACACTCATCAGTCTTTTGGAATGTAATAGTGATGACTCTTCCACAATTTAGTAATGTTTTTGCTTTCTTCCCTCAACTTTGATAGAATCAATGTTTTTAAGAGGACTTTCCCCCCTCTAGTGCTAAAAGTTACATTTGCCGTTTGTGAAGAATACAAGAAAGTCACTCATGAACCCAAACTTAACCAGCATCACCATTTTAGCATATCTTCCAGTTTTTTCCCGTGCATAAAAGTATTTTTATGGGGGCACCTGGGTGGCTCAGTTGTTAAGTGTCTGCGTTCAGCTTGGATCGTGATCCCAGGGTACTGGGATCAAGCCCCGCATCGGGCTCCCTGCTCAGTGGGAAGTCTCCTTCTCCCTCTCCCACTCCCTCTGTTTGTGTTCCCTCTCTCTGCTGTCTCTCTTTCTCTGTCAAATAAATAAATAGACTCTTTTAAAAGAAAAAGTAGGGCGCCTGGGTGGCTCAGTGGCTTAAAGCCTCTGCTTTCGGCTCAGGTCATGATCCCAGGGTCCTGGGATCGAGGCCCGCATCGGGCTCTCTGCTCAGCGGGGAGCCTGCTTCCTCCTCTCTCTCTGCCGACTTGTGATCTGATCTCTCTCTCTCTGTGTCAAATAAATAAATAAAATCTTAAAAAAATAATAAAAGAAAAAATAAAAGAAAAAGTATTTTTATGTACCTGAGATTATGCTTGATATAAAATTATATCTTGCCTCCCAAATTTATCACTCATTTAGATGTCATTAAAAACTCTTGTGAAAGTTTACACTGTGGCCTCCTAGTTATTTGCTCATTTTTCTGTTATCAGACATATTCACTTGAGAGGGCACTGAAAATAAAAACACAATGAACTTAATTATGTATTTGTTTTTCTATGTTTCTGAGTATATCCTTGTTCCTTAGAAGTACAATATTGAGGTATAAGCATTAAAAAGCTTACGGAAAAATTTAAACGTGTACAAAGTAAATAATGGTGTAGTGAACTGTGTACTTAATCATCAACTGCAAAAATCATTGACAGGAGGAACTCTTCTTTTATCTGTGCCCTCCACTCCTCAGTTACTTCGAAGTAAATCCCAGATGGGATTGATTGATTGATTTCATTTATAGATACTTCAGTTTTATATATCTAAGTTTTTAGGAATCAGTATAAAACTTACTATTTGTGAAGATAACAGAAAAGAGCATACAATATAAACATTATAGTTCAGTGAATGATCACAAAAAATGCCCTTGTAACTACCATACGGTCAAGATTTGGAATAGCCACCACCTCGGAAGCTTCCTCATGCCCCTCCCAATCACTAGTTTGTTTTTCTTCCCCAGTGGAGACTTCTAGTGCTGTTATTTAGTTTTACTTAATTTTGAGCTTTTAAGAAGTGGAATAATATAGTGTGTATTGTTTTGTGTCTGGCATGTTTTACCCCAAATTGTGAGATTCATTCATGATGCTCTGTAATATAGACTTTAAAAGCATAGCCACATTTACCAGTATCAGAGTGAAACAATGAGTAAGTTCCTTTTTTTTTTTTTAAGATTATATTTTTAAGTAGTCCGTACACCCAGTATGGGCTTGAGTTTACAACCCTGGGGGCAAGAGTCGCCTGCTCCACTGACTGAGCCAGCCAGGTGCCCCTGAACAATTTCTTAAAATCTTTATTGTTCAAATTTCCCAAATCATTTTTTTTAAAGATTTTATTTATTTATTTGACACAGAGAGAGAGATTACAAGTAGGCAGAGAGGCAGGCAGAGAGACAGGGAGAGGAGGAAGCAGGCTCCCCGCTGAGCAGAGAGCCCAATGCGGGGCTCGATCCCAGGACCCTGAGACCATGACCTGAGCCGAAGGCAGAGGCTTAACCCTCTGAGCCACCCAGGCGCCCCAACATTTTTGTTTATAGTCTGTACACATTGGGAAGTAGGTTCTAGGCCAGTTATGGAAGAAGATCGATTTTGAAGTGTTGTTAGTTCTCCTAAAGCTACTTGTTCTGACAGAATTTTTTTTATAAGTAAGGGAATGTCAGAGGAAGAGGCTGCAGTTAATTTGGGAGCAGGCATCTGAGTTGGAGAGTATGGATTTGACATGATCTCTCTTTTGGGAGTTGGAAGTCAGTTGGGCGAAATTATGTGAAGAGGGGTTAGTGGACAGGGGAAAATGCCAAGTTAAAATGGTTTTTTTTCCTCATCACTTTGGGAGAGTGGTGGTGGAGAGTGGAGTAAAAGACTCAGCTCCTCTTCTTTCATTCCAGTCTTCAGGCTGAACCTGGTGATGAAAGCCAAAGAACAGAACTCCCAATCCAATATATTTGTGTGGGAATGTGTAGTAAAGTTCCTTTTACCCAGAATAGAGATGTGAGAACTTCCTTTGTTTGTATGATATCATGGAGGGTTCCAGAGTAGGGATTGAGGTTAGTTTTTAAGTTTATGCCTTGGTAAAGGGTTGTTTACCTGATTATCATATGAAAATATAGAAAAATTCCAGCATATATTGCCTTGGGAGATTCATATACATACTTTAAATCGCTTTCTTAGTAGCTCATTTTCCAAGCTTTGCTTCTGTTGTTTCTTCCAAGAGCTAGATTGTCCTGTCCAGTATTGTAAGCCAGTGTCACATGCTACTGAGCATGTGAAGTGTGGCTTATCTAAATTGAGATGAGGGCGTAAAATACACACTACATCTGAAGAGTTAGTATGAAAAAAAGAATGTAAATTATCCCCAAATGTTTTTATAATGATAACATATTGAAATGCCCTTTTTGGGGGGCAGGTGCAGAAAGGTGATTTTATTAAAGCACAGGGACAGGGGGCAGAAAGGGATGCCAACATATTGAAATGCTATTATTGATTACATATGAATAGATTTATTAGATTAAATAAAATATATTAAAAGTTAATTTCACCTTAAAAAAATACAGCTGCTAGGAAAAATTACACATGTAGCTGACATTATCTTTCTGTTGGTCCTTGCTGGTCTAGAACAACCTGCACTAGGGATAAATAACTTTTTTCTTGCTGTAAAATTTCATATGGGTCAGGGCACCTGGGTGGCTCAGTGGGTTAAAGCTTCTGCCTTTGGCTCAGGTCATGATCTCAGGGTCCTGGGCCGCATTGGGCTCTCTGCTCAGCAGGGAGCCTGCTTCTTCCTCTTTCTCTGCCTGCTTCTCTGCCTACTTGTAATCTCTCTCTCTCTGTCAAATAAATAAATAAATAAAATCTTTTAAAAAAAATTTCATATGGGTCATTCCAGGGATGTTGAGTAATTTTAGTTCAATAAAAGTGTTTAAGCAATTGTTTAATTTCTGTAGTCAGATTTTTTTCCCCTTGGGGGGAAAAGTTTGTTTTTGTTTTTTTTCCCAAGTTTTTATTTCAATTCTGGTTAGTTAACGTACAGTGTAATATCAGTTCAGGTGTAGAATTTAGTGATTCATCACTCACATACAACATCTGGTGCTGATCAAAGCAAGTGCTCTCCTTAATACGCATCACCCATTTAACCGTTTCCCCTGCCTGGGGGAAATTTTTTTAAAACTTAATTTTATGTCAGTGGGAATATAGGATTACAGTGCCAAATTACATGTGTTTGTGGTGTGTGCATGCATGCATGCATGTGTTATTTTTCAGGAATTTCCCATATTGTAGTGATCATGATGCAGCTTATATCCATGTTCACAAGGCACAGGTCCTACCAGTCTTCCTACCTGATTGAGCCTGTTCATAGAAAAGCATTACTTTTCCAAAGGAATCCTGGAACCGGGTATACTCCTAAACCCAGCTCTTATCAACTCTTATTCCCGAGGAATGTGAAACATTAATCTTAACGTGATGTCAGACTTCGTATTGGGTGATCCCAAGCCAGTTTTCTACATTAATGAAATACATTTTCCGCCAAACTTTTTAATTTTTATTTATTTACTTTTAAATATTTTATGCATTCATTTGACTGAGAGAGCACAAACAGAGCAGCAGGCAGAGGGAGGGGGGAAGCAGGCTCCCCACAGAGCAGGGAGCCCAACATGGTTTCAATTCGGGAGTCAGTCCTGTTTAGTCATTGCATTTAATTATGACCCTTTAGTCTCTCTTTATCTAGAACAGAGGTCAGCATACTACAATCCATGTACCAAGTCTCTCTAGCCACTTGTTTTTGTACAGCTCACCAGACAAGAGTAGTTTTTACGTTTTTTTCTATATCAATAAAAAAAAATAAGGTAAAATTCACATAACATAAAATTAAACATTAACCATTTTGAAATGTATAATTTATTGGCATTTAGTATATTCAGTAGATTGTGTAACTATCACCTCTGTCTAGTTCAAGACATTTTAAGCACCCAAAAAAGAAACTCTGTATCAGTAAGCAGTTTCCCCATTCCCTCTCCTGTAGCTTCTGGTAAATAGTAGTTGATTTCCTGTGTTTGTGGATTACCCTATTCTGGGTTTCATATAGATGGAATCATACCATATGTGACCTTTTATGTCTGGCTTTTTCCACTTAGTGTTTTTGAGATTCATTCACATTTGTAGCATGTATCAGTATTTCATTCCTTTTTATGACCGAATAGTAATCCATTGACATAGGTATACCACATTTTGTTTATCCATTCATCTGTTGATGGATGTTGTTATTGTTTCCACCTTTTAGCTGTTTTTTTTTTTTAAAGATTTTACTTATTTGAGAGAGCAAACGAGTGACAGAGAGCGAGCACGAGTGGGGTGCGGGAAGGGAGGGACAGAAGGAGAGGGAGTAGCAGACTCCCTCCTGAGCTGGGAGCCTGATGTAGGACTTGATCCCAGGACCTCAGGATCATGACCTTAGCCAAAGCCAGATGCTTAACTGACTGAGCCACTCAGATGACCCCTTTTAGCTATTTTGAATAGTGTTCTGTATGAACATCTCTGTATAAGTATTTATTTAGGTACCGATTTTCAGTTCTTTGGTTTTAACATTTTTAAATGGTTAAAAAAAAATCAAAAGAGGCATAGTATTTCATGACATATGAAAACTATATGAAATTCAAATTTCAGTGTCCATAAATAAAGCCATGCTTATTCATTTATGTGTTGTCTATGGCTGCTTTCATGCTGCAGTGGCACAGTGGAGTAGTTGTGATAGAGACCATATGTCCCACAAAGCTTAAAATATTTACTCTCTGGCCCTTTGTAGTAAAAGTTTGCTGACTCTGAACAGTCCCTCTATCTTTTTGTTTTTGTGACATTAACTAGTGTGTTGTGTTATTTTTTAAACTAATAAGACTTTATTTTTTAAAGATTTATTTAGTGAGAGAGCACGTGAGCAGGGGGAGGGGGAGAGGGAGAGGAAGAGAGAAAGAATCCTATGCAGACTCCATGTAGAACCTGATGTGGGGCATGATCCTATGACTCTGAGATCTTGACCTGGGCCAAAATCAAGAATTGGATGCTCAATCAACTGAGCTACCTGGAGACCTCTAGACTTCTTTATTTTTATTTATTTTTAAAGATTTTATTTATTTACTAGAGGGAGCAGGGGGGAGAAGGAGAGAGAGAAGCAAACTCCCCACTGAGCAGAAAGCCTGACACAGGACTCAATCCCAGGATCCGGAATCATGACCTGAGCCGAAGGAGGAAGCTTAACTGACTGAGCTATCCAGGCACCCTCAAACTTTATTTTTAAAGGAGTTTTATATTTGCAGAAAAATTGAAGAGGAAGTAGTGTTCCCACATACCCCTACCCGGCCCCCCCCACTTTCTCCTTCTGTTAATATCTTGCATTAGTTGGCACATTTGTTAAAATTGATGAACCTGCATTGACATGATATTATCACACAAAGTCCATAGATTACATTAGGGTTGCACTCATTGTGTTTATAATTCTTTGGGTTTTGACAAATGTATATCGTCATGCATCCGCCATTAGACTATCATACAGAATAGTTTCACAGCCCTAAAAATCTATGCTTCACCTGTGTATGCCTCCCCACCTCCTTTCCCTCACACCAGCTGCTAGTGATGTTTTTATTGTCTCTGTAGTTTTGCCTTTTCTAGCATATCGTATAGTTGAAATCCAAATATAGTATGTAGCATTTTCAGGCTGGCTTCTTTCACTTAGCAGTATGCGTTTAAGGTTGCTCCATGTTTCTGTGTCTAGATAGTTCATTTCTTTTTACTGATGAGTAATATTTCATTGTATGGCTGTACCACAGTTTATTCAGCTACTGAAGGACATCTTGGTTGCTTCCAAGTTTTGGCAGTTATGACCAAAACTCCTGTAAATATTTGTGTGGAAGTTTTGTAGGACATACTTTAAAGAAAATAGGCTATTTTCATTTTTTATTTAATTAATTTTATTTATTTTAAAGATTTTATTTGAGAGAGAGACAGCACAAGCAGGGGGAGAGGCAGAGGGAGAGGGAGAAGCAGACTCCTTTCTGAGCTGGGAGCCTGACATGGGGCTCCGTCCCCACACCTGGAGATCATGACCTGAGCCAAAGACAGGTGCTTAGCCATCTGAGCCACCCAGGTGCCCTGAAATAGGCTATTTTTTAGAGCTGTTTTAGAATCATAGCAGAATTGAGTGGAAGGTACAGAGATTTCTCATGTATCACTTGCCCTGCTCTGTGCACATAGCTTACTGTGCTATCAGAATCTCACACCAGAGTGGTTTATTTATTAACACGTAGTGAACCTACATTGACATTACTCCCAGTGTCTACAGTTTACACTAGGGTTCACTTTTGGTGTTGTACACTCTGCGGGTTTTGACAAATGCATAATGATATGTATCCACCATTCTAGTGTTTACACAGAATAGTTTCCACTGTCTTGAAAATCTATGCCCTGCCTACATCTACATCCCTTCCTCTCCGTATCTTCTGGCAACCACTTAACCTTTTACTGTTAATAGTTTGCCTTTTCCAAAATGTCATATACATGGAATCATACAGTATATATATAGCCTTTTCAGATTGGCTTCTTTCACTTCGTAATACACATTTTAAGTTTCTTCTTGTCTTTTCATGGCTTAATAGCTCATTTCTTTTTAGAGCTGAATAATCTATTCCATTATCTGGAGGTACCACAGCTTGTTTATCCATTTACTTAAGAACGTTCTTGGTTGCTTCCACATTTTGTCAATTATAAGTAAAATTGCTGTAAACATTTGTGTACAGGTTTTTGCGTAGACTTACGTTTTCTTTTCTTTTCTTTTTTTTAAAAGATTTTATTTATTTATTTGATAGAAACACAGCAAGAGAAGGACACACAGCAGGGGGAGTGGGAGAGGGAGAAGCAGGCTTCCCGTAGAGCAGGGAGCCTGATGCGGAGCTTGATCCCAGGACTCTGGGATCATAACTTGAGCTGATGGCAGACACTCAACGACTGAGCCACCCAGGAGCCCCTAGACTTAAGTTTTTCAACTACTTTTGCATAAATTATTTTTTCCAGTCTGTGGCTTATCTTTTCATTCTCTTAACAGTGTTTTACACAGAGCAGTTTTTTTTTAAGTTAAATTAAAAATTTTTGAGCAGTTTTTAATTTTAATGAAGCCCAACTTACCCATTTTTTCATTCATGTTGTGCTTTTGGTTTTATAGCTAAAAACTCATTGCCACGCCTAAGTTTTCTATTATCTTCTTGAAGTTTTATTTCTTAATACTTATTTGTGCTCACTTTGGCAACACATATACCAAAAAAAAAAATAGAGAGAGTGCTTGTGTGGTTGGGGGCTGTGGCAGAGGGAGAGAGAATCCAGGCTGACTCTTTGCTGAGTGTGGAGCCCATTGGTGTGGCTCTGTCTCATGACCCTAAGATCATGATCTGAGCTGAAACCAAGGGTCAGATGCTTAACCTAAGATTGTGCCACCCAGGTGCTTCTCTTCTAGAATTTTTTGGTTGTGTTTTACATTTAAGTCTCTGATCCATTTTGCATTAGTTTTTGTGAAATGTAGGTCAGTGTTTGGATTTGGGGGGAGGATATGAGTATCTAGTTGTTCCAGTACCAATTGCTGAAAAAGACTGTTTTTTCCACATTGAAATGTTGAATTGTCTCTGGTCCTTTCTGTCAAAGATCAGTTGACTATACTTGTATGAGTGACATTATCATTTAAAATAAGTTTGTTTCCGGGCGCCTGGTTGGCTCAGTGGGTTAAGCCACTGCCTTCGGCTCAGGTCATGATCTCAGGGTCCTGGGATTGAGCCCGCATCAGGCTCTCTGCTCAGCAGGGAGCCTGTTTCCTCCTCTCCCTCTGCCTGACTCTGTGTGTAATTGTGATCTCTTTCTGTCAAATAAATAATAATAAAATCTTTAAAAAAATAAAATAAGTTTGTTTCTATATTGTATATTTTGTTTTCCTAAAATATATTGCTTGTAAACTGGAACTTGGGTCTAGAAGATTAGAGTCACATTAAACATTTTGACAAGAATGCTTCCTGCGTGATTGAGCACTTCAGATCGTATCAAGTCAGGAGGTACCCAGTGCTAGAATGTCCCACTGGTAGTGATGGTTAAGAATGGTTAAGGTGGTAACCAGCAGATCTTAGCATTGTAAATCTTTATTTTTCCCTTTTTGATAAGTAAGTAATTTGTGGGGTCATACTTGGGCCGTGTAGCAAATAAATCTTGGGGTCTATATTTGTCAGGCATGTGCTAGATTCTGGGGAGACAGCAGTAAAAAGAAAGATTTCTTCTCCCAGAGTTTGCTTTATCCCTCTAGGTTTCAAGACAATAGTGGGATTGTGTCTATTCTTAGAGGGGGATACATTTGCATCTTAGGGTATATTGATAGCAGAAAAAAATTAGATCATTGAAAAAGTATATGCCAGTAAGTATAGAGTTTCAGTATGGAATCATATAAAAGGTCTGGAGAATAGATAACTTTGTGAATGGACTTAATGCCATTGAACTGTACACTCAAAAATAGTTACGAAGATAAATCTTAAGTTATATGCATGTTACCACACTTTTAAAAAGTATATGCCATTATGATACATCGCGGAGTTTAGTCCTGCCTCTCTGTCTTTGATAATTTTTTCTTTCTTTTCTTTTTTTAAGTTTTTTTTATTTATTCATTTGACACAGAGAGAGAGATTACAAGTAGGCAGAGAGGCAGGCAGAGAGAGGAGAGAGGAGGAAGCAGGCTCCCTGCTGAGCAGAGAGCCCGATGTGGGCCTCGATCCCAGGACCCTGGGATCATGACCTGAGCCGAAGGCAGCGGCTTTAACCCACT
The DNA here is from genome assembly GCA_002007465.1 of Ailurus styani. Classification (NCBI taxonomy): domain Eukaryota; kingdom Metazoa; phylum Chordata; class Mammalia; order Carnivora; family Ailuridae; genus Ailurus; species Ailurus styani. The sequence continues at coordinate 5,649,117 of LNAC01000014.1, forward strand.
GAGCCACCCAGGCGCCCTGTCTTTGATAATTTTCATCATGCTTCCTATTGGTCTGTTTGGAATAGTTGGGCGAGAAACGGTTTCTGAAATAAAGTTCTGTAGTTCAGTTCTGGTAGAGAGGAATAGGCAGTGATTTTATATTTCACTCACTGCCTCTAGTAGAGTTGGTCTTTGTGGCTTCTCAGGGAAACCATTGAGACTTCTGGGTGTCCTGGATTGCCAGGCTGTGGGTGGAGCTTCAGCTGTTGGTGCAGGCTGGCTCTGCCTTTCACTGTGTGCTGTTGCCATTTGTTGCGGTGCACCAGATGCAGGCCTTCTTTTGCCAGGATAACAAGAGAGATCTACAACTTGAGCCATTGTCAGGTCAAAATGCTGCAGTTTTGACCCATGAAATCTTACAGATTCAGGATGAGAGCAGTAACCGTAATGCCGGTAGCAAAGCGATTGTTGACCAGTTTGCTGTGAAGGCAGGCCCTTCATTTCGGAAGTGAATCCTGTGATTAAAAACAAGAGCTCTGTTTAGAGGGAAGGAAAGAACACCTTTATTTGTGGCTGATGGAACTTGGATAACCTCTCTTACCTTCCTTTTTCCCCTGAATTGACTGTGGAAGAGAAGGTGGTAGGAAAAGCTTTATTGATGGCTGTGGCTAACAGCAGGATATGGTAAGGTGAACTGTGACTTTCTTAAGTCTGTAGACATTTTATCCATCTGAAACCTTTAAGTGTCTTCTTGTTGGAGAGTATCTGGTTTATCATAAATTCTCAGTCTTCAGTCTAGATTGTAGGTTATGTGTATGGCCTTTCCTTTGGCAGAATAGGGAAATTAGTTGTTGTTGTGCAGTGTTTTCCACAATTTTTGACTGACCTGCAGTAAGAAATATATTATTCTATGTTACCACCTAGTACTTTGCATACAACTGGATGTACATAACTAACAAAAGTTTCAGAAAATGAAACTTATCCATACTACATTTTCTGGTATTTTCAGTTTCATTCTATTCTGTTATTTCATTTTTCAAAAATGCATATATGACCTAAATTGACTTTTTTTTAGTTTTTTATTTTTATTTTAAGTAATCTCTACACCCAAGGTGGAGCTCAGAGTCATGACCCCAAGATCAAGAGTCGCATGCTCTCCTGACTGAGCCAGCCAGGTGCCCTAATGATCTGAATAATTGATTTTTGTAACTCGTGGTTTAAAGATGATTGGTGTGGAACAGTGGTTCTCAAAGTATGGTATATACTCAGGATTCTTTTGTAGGGATCTGCATAGTCAAAACTATTTCCATAGTAATAATTAAGATGTTGTTTGTCTTTTTCGCTCTCGTGCTCTGATTGGAGATTTTCCAGAAACAGTAGAGTTTTCCAGAACTATATGATGTGTTATACCATTGCTTGCAGAGCTAATGGCATGTATATTTGTGTATTGTATTTTCTATAATTTCCTAAGGTAGTAGGATATATGTGTGCTTTTTCAGAGATTAAAGTACATTTTCAGTACTCCTGTTGTGCTCTTACTTTTGATTTATACGTATCTGCTATAATATCTGCTATAATCTCTGTAATCTCATTGTGGTCCAGTGAGTTATTGCTCTGAAATCCTGAAATTTCCTCGACTGTATGTGGAAATACAAGCACAGTGTGTTATCTTGTTTTGCAGTTTTACTTATTTTATTTATTTTTATTTTTTTTTTATTCTTTGCCCAAGGGGTACAGGTCTGTGAATCATCAGGCTTACATCTTTCACAGCATTGTTTTGCAGTTTTATATTTAGAGAATTCCTCTGCTTTAATTTGTCATCAGTAAATATATATAACCTATATAAAACGTAAACATGTTTATTTTTTATATAAACCTATGTAGGTTTATATAGGTTATATAAACCTATATAAAACACAAATAACCTATATAAACAAAAGCTGTTTGGGGTCCTCAGTAATTTTTAAGAGTGTAAGGGATTCCTGAGGCTGAGAAGTTTGAGAGTTAAGAATGTCAACTGACTTGGGGAGGGGACAGTGTCCGTGTGTGTGTGTGTGTGTGTGTGTGTGTGTATTTAAAAAAGAAAAAATACATGGCATGAAATCTCTACCCTTAACAAGTTTTATGTATACAGTTTTGTTCACTATAAGCACAGTGTTGTACAATAGATCTAGAAATTTTCCATTTTGTGTAATTGAAACTTTAAAAACTTTGAACAGCACCTCTGTACTTCCCCCTCCTCTCAGCCCATGGCAGTCACAATTTTACTTTCTGCTTCTGTGAATTTGACTAGAATGTAGACTTTTTTGTAACTTTTTTGTAACCAACCTTTTGGACCCAGATTGAAATCCCAACTTGGCTACTTGTTAAATTATCCTGGCTCTTGTTACCCAGCCTTTTTGATTCTTACTTTTTTTGTAACTAAAATTGGTATTTTGCTATTTTATTTCATAGGGCTGTTTTGAGGATTACATGAGCTAGAAAAATGGCCTTGAAAATGCTTAGCATATAGGAAGCATTCATATGTTAGCTATTGCTGTTTTTGAATATGTAGTAACATCTAGCCATATTGATATTTAGCTGTTGCATCTTTCTTTCTCCCTCCCTTCCTTCCTTCCTTCCTTTCTTCCTTCCTTCCTTCCTTCCTTTCTTCCTTCCTTCCTTTTTTTTTTTTTAGATTTTATTTATTTATTTGAGAGAGAGTGCGCAGGCCCGTGAGCATAAGCAGGTGGAAGGGCAGAGGAAGAGGGAGAAACAAACTCACTGTTGAGCAGGGAGCCCAATGTGAAGCTTAATCCCAGGACCCTGGGATCATGACCTGAGCCGAAGGCAGATGCTTAACTGACTGAACCGTCCAGGTGCCCCCAGCTGTTGCATTTTGTAGCCACATTCACCTGTGTGAAACTGGATTGTTTAAACTTGCTGTAAGTTCTTGTTCTCATTCTTCTCTTGCCGGTGCCTCTAGACTTAATTCTTAATTAACTGGGTTTTGTTTTCCATACAAATTGTGGGCTTCTTGAAAATAGCTCTCTTCCATTTCTTTCTGTTGTGCCTTAGACCCTACTCTGCCTGTATTAAGCACTTAAAACGTGTAAGTCCTTGAACGAAGGCCGTGGGACACACAGGCTTAGAATTCCCATGAGGATGGTGGTGGGGAAAGAGCTTTTAGGACCTTCTTCTGATTATGTACTGTCTCTCTTAGGAACTTTTTTCCCACTACTGAACAGATTGCCTAAGAAGTATAGTGAAGGATGAATTAAAATTTATTAAATAATATCAGTTTCTTTGGTTAATCCTGTTCCTCTTGGCAATATGAAATTCTAACATAATTGGCATACTTTTCACTAGGGTTTCTCTCATTACATTCCAACAATATAAGAGAATCAATAGTAGACACCAAATAATTCAGATTAGGATGATTTAAATCTTATGGTCTATAAGTATATATAATGATTACTTCTACTAAAGATTTAGAGCAACACAGGCAAGCAGGTGTGAATTTTGTTTAAGCCTTTTATTTTTGTTGGTTAGCCCTTTTCTCTCCTTGAGTTTACTTTCAGTCTTCTGCTCTAGTCTTTTTTTAATTTTTTTTTTGTAAATATACTTTTTTACAATTTTATTTATTTATTTGTAGGTGGGAGAGAGAGCAAGCACAAGCAGGGGGAGTGGCAGGCAGAGGGAGGGGCAGGGAGCTGGACATGGGACTCCATCCAAGGACCCTGGGATCATGACCTGAGCTGAAGGTAGACACTCAACCGACTGAGCCACCCAGGCACTCCAGTCTGACTGTCCTGATGTTCAGGAGTTTGTTCTAGTATAAGCTCATTGCTACTCTGTCTTCTGGCCCTACACTTCCCCTGTTCAGATTTGACCATTCCTTCAAGCTCCCTCTACCTAGAATTTAAGAACAGAACCAACTCAATTACTTAGAGAAGGGCCTTCTCCTGAATTAATTAAATTAAACCACTTTATATTAAATTGCTGGCAGTGAGGGGGTAGAGTGAATGGAGTTGTTGGATTTCATAAAATTTCATCCCTAGGATTAGACATTTGGTGTGAAGAGATTTAGAGATTGTGTAATCAGAAAAGAGCTCCATTCCAAAGGGATGGACTTGGAAAATTTATTAAAAGCCTGCTACTTGGGATGATAAAACAATCTTATCTGATGTTTAATGCTATTTGAGAAGAGGCATGTGAAGTATGATTTGACTCCTGCCACGTAGACCATTCTTTTTGGGCAAGATAGTTGGTTTCCCAGTCCCAATTCTGACTCATGTTCAAAACCACAATTGCTATTTTTTTTTAACATGTGCTGGCTACCTTGTTTCTGTTTAATTTAATCCACAGATAGTTCTGGGTGATGGCTTCTATGAGTTAAGTAGATCATATGTAGTGAGAGACTAAACCAGGATTTGAACCCTGGAAACCTGGTCCAGACCCTGCCACTACTCTACATAGCCTCTCTTTTTATGTATAAGGCACTTCATAGTTTGCAGAGTATTTGTACATATGTTCTCATATATCTATTTTTTTTTTCAGATTTTATTTATTTGAGAGAGAGAGGGAACATGAGCAAGGGGAAGGGGCAGAGGGAGAGGGTGAAGAGAGCGAAGCAGACTTCCCACTGATCAGGAAGCCCAACATGGGGCTCAATCCCAGGATCCCAGGACCATGACCCGAGCTAAAGGTAGATGCTCAACTAACTGAGCTGCCCAGGCGCCCTGTATGTTCTCATTTAAACCTCACAGCAAAAATAAAAAAAATAATAATAAATAAGCCTCACAGCAATCCTGTGCGTTAGGTGAAATTCTTGGCATTTTCACCCAAGAAAATTGTGTCTTAGGGAGTTTGAAGCTCATCGAGGCAATACTTAGACCCAGGCTCACACCCATTTCTTAACTCCAGTTCTTCCTTTGTTTTCATTATGTAGTATTGCTAAAGATAATAAATAATAAGGGCGCCTGGGTGGCTCAGTGGGTTAAAGCCTCTGCTTTCGGCTCAGGTCATGATCTCAGGGTCCTGGGATCGAGGCCCGCATTGGGCTCTCTGCTCAGCAGGGAGCCTGCTTCCTCCTCTCTGTCTGCCTCTCTGCCTACTTGTGATCTCTCTCTCGGTCTGTGTCAAATAAATAAATAAAATCTTAAAAAAAAAGATAATAAATAATAAATAGAATCATACCTGAAGGTGGTTTTTTTATTTTGTTTTGTTTTTGGTTTTTTTGAGGGAGAGGTGAGGGACAGAGGAAGAGGGAGAGAGAGAATCTTAAGCAGGCTCCGTGCCCAGTGCAGAGCCCAAAGTGGGGCTCAATCTCACAACCCTGAGATCATGAGCTGAGCCCAAATCAATAGTCAGACACTTAACTGACTGAGCCACTTAGGGGCCCCTGAAAGTGAATTTTCTAAGAATTTTTTTTTTAAGATTTTATTTATTTATTTGACAGAGAGAGATCACAAGTAGACAGAGAGGCAG